>JAJQQW010000002.1:85528213-86103213 GCA_025583905.1 Ia io | reverse complement strand
CCCACCCTCATCCCGCGAGAACTCGGAAAGGAAAAATGTTGGGCGGGCGCTGGGGAAGTGGCCAATGAGAGAGCGAGAAGGGTATGATGGGCGGCCCTCCGTGCTCCCCCTTTGAGCCCCGCCCGGCAGCGGAGGTCCGGATTGCCGCCCGCCTGCCCCGCCCCTTTCCGCCCTCCCTCCCCTCCCGGCCCTGCTCTTCTCTTCCCGTCGGAGGTGGCGGCTGTTTCCCTCCTCTGCGGCTCTGTTTCACCGCTCCTCCCGACTGCCCTTTCTCCTCGGCCCGAGGCCGGCTTGAGCTCTTCCCCCGCGTCCTCGGGGTGGCCCCTAGCATCCGGCGCCTTCTCCTTTCTCTGGGCTTCTGTCCGCGCCTGCCCCGCCATGAATGAGGAGTACGACGTGATCGTGCTGGGCACCGGCCTGACGGTGAGTGCTGAGTTCTGGGCGGCGCCGGCGCCCCGAAGACGGGCAGGGCGTGCAGGCCCGGCGCGGGGGAAGGGATCTGGGGGCCGGCCCGCACGCCCCTGCTTCCGGGCCGCGTGAATCCCGGCCTGCGCCTCAGGGTTTCCTGGTGGATACTCGGGTCGTTTTTTCGTGTCTGTTTTTGGAGGGGCGTCGGGAAAGGGCGTTGGGCTGGGGGCGAGAGGCACGTCCCGCTGCGTGTGGATCTGCGGCCGCAGGAGGCCGAGTGGGTTGTGGGGTGGGTCGGCTCTGACTGTGGAAGGAAAGGCCAGGAGATGCAAAACTCACTCAAGTTCGTGATTTGATGAGCGGTAACAGCGAAGTGAAAGTGGGTGGAAAGTGAGTTTAACTCTGCTACAGAAGAGACCCCAAAAAGCCGGTTTTGGGGAATTGCCTTTCCACCTCCCTTTCGGGTTGGTGGCCTCTCCCGAGTGGAGACGGAAAAGGCACCAGTCAGAGTGGGGGAGGGTGGAAGCCACTCTCAGTTCCATTTCCTACTTAGCCTTGAGCCACTGCTAGTCAGTCTTTAGCTGTCAACGCGAGGCACAAGGTTTTGTGACAAGTCCTTGGATAATTACTGTTCTGTAATTGTTACAGTACCATTAATCTGAATTTTTGGAGAACCTGAGTTTTCTTATCCCTCTCCCCCCTCTCTAAATGAGGAGCATTATCCATTATTTTTTAACCACCCTGCAGTCCCACTTGCTAGTACTGAGCATCTATAGAATTGGAAATGGGTTTTCTCCAAACTTGTCGATCAAATGCTTTCTCACTTGACCTTTGCCATCTTTTCCTTTTGTTCGGTCTTTTCCATGCCTCCATTGTCCCTTCTTTATGCTTTCCCCTAAGAAATGATTGGTGGTGGATCGCTAGAGGCCAAGTTCTCTACTGCTTGGGGCTTTAGGAAGTTAGAAGATAAAGCCGTAACAACATAGAGAATTCGAGAGTAATGTGAATGGCAGTTGTTCCAAATACCATGGTAAATGTATTTTTCTGGGTGTCTTGTCTGCTTAGAAACCTTTAATAGTATTCTGGAAATAATGCAGGCAGGTGAGTTGTATCGTGTACTTCTTTCTCTCCCATAAGAAAATGAAGACTATTCATCTTGTAAAAGAAATCCATTTGAAGAGAGGACCATTTTCATTATCAAAAATTTTTTTGACCCTGGCCGGTGTGGCTTGGTTGGAGCGTCCTCCCATACACGGAAAGTTTCAGGTTCGATCCTCCCTCGGCAGCCAATTGATGTTTCTCTCTCACATGGCTATTTCTCCTTCTCTCCCTTCCTTAAAATCAATAAACATATCCTTGGTGAGGACTAAAAAAAAAAGTTTTTTTTTTTTTTTAAATTTGAAATTCTGACTTTGGGCTACTTCATCTTAATAAGATGAACACTGATGTATATCTTGCAAATAATTTAATGTAACCCACGACTTCAAATTTGTTGAAATCTGTTCTCTCTCAGGATCAAATTAATAATTTTTTTCAGGTAACACCCCAAATTAACTTTTAGATTTCTCTAGACAAGAGAAAACCTTTGAACTTTCATTTGGCTAATTTTTAGTAAGAGGTTGTTAGGAACCAGAATGGCATATATCTGGCCTGTCATTTTTCTGTTTGTAGTGATTTGTGGTGAGTGTTGAATACTTATTTCTGAATGCTTCGTTATGTTTGACCTGTCCAGAAATACACTTGTGACTGGCTAGGAAATGGTACCAAATAGATGAGAGTACTTACTTACAAAGCTGTTTAGTCATTTTGAATGTGAGATTTTAGGTTGAAATTCATTTTTGGTGGTGAGTTGGAAGACTGTTAATTGCCTAAATGAATAGGCCTACCTACTGCAGGTTTTTTAAAGCTTTTTAAAGTGCCTGTTTGGGATTTTGAACTAAGCTTAGTAGTTTGTGATGATGGATCTTGCCCATTGGCAGCATGTTGTAAGAGCCAATTAGTTCCACTGTTTTTCCACGGTTATTGCTGGTCTTCAGATTTGCTCTTGATAAAGGTCACTTGAACGGGAACAAATGAGTGCAGATTTGTCATCATGCCTGTTTCTACATGCCTAATTCAGAAACAGTACATTGTATCAAAGATAGTCTTACTGCACAACAACCAAGTTAAGATAATACATTTTAGATATTCATTTAGATTGTGATGAGTGGTAGATGCATATTTAACTATAGATCAAACCAGTTTTCTGTAATTTTATAGCTATAATGTAATAATCCCTATAAACCTTTCTAGATTGTTTTATGAGCTGTTCTTTGAGAATTATATAAATTCAGAGCAATCACATTATTACCACCATTGATGGGAGCAGTGGTAATGGGATGATTTTGGTAAGTCTTTTACCCTCATTTTTACTGATACAAGGACTTTGGTTACTTAATGTTAAATTAAGACACCACCCAAGTTAAAAACCCTCAAATTAAAATTAACTTTGAGTATTTGGAGTGAACATACCATTTACTTTTCTTAAGTTTTGGTTTATAAATATTTAGTGCCTGAGATTTAAGAACCTAAAAACAAACACTCTCAATTATGGGTACCAAATATTACATGATGCCAGCATATGAAGTATTTAGCGCATTTAACTTGATACTTTTAAAATAAAGTGTAAGAAAGTGTTGGAGTTTTTCTGTGTTGCCTAGTGTCATTGTTTTGTGTTGGTTGTTAGAAAATAAGGTCATATTAATTCACAAATACTGATAGTAACTAATAAAGAAGGTATAAAAGTATTTGGTATGAATTAGAGCAAAAATTTTTTTTTTAATATATTTTATTGATTTTCTACAGAGAGGAAGGGAGAGGGATAGAGAGCTAGAAACATCGATGAGAGAGAAACATCGATCAGCTGCCTCCTGCACACCCCCCACTGGGGATGTGCCCGCAACCAAGGCACATGCCCCTGACCGGAATCGAACCCGGGACCTTTCAGTCCGCAGGCCGATGCTCTATCCACCGAGCCAAACCGGTTTCGGCTAGAGCAAAATTTTTCATCCTCTGTCTAGGATAATTGGAATATTTTGTATAGTAATTGAATTTTCTAAGGAATTGAGAGGGTTATTATACCTTTAAAGAACTACAACTTTTAGATAAAAGCCTTACCAAATGATATCACAACTTCTTTAACAAACTGAGGGACATAATTTACATGGTAACTAAGATTTCACATCAGAGGATTCATTATTGTGTCATGCTAGAACATAATGAAGCCACCGAGACCTAGTGAGGAACTTGGCCCTTCTTACTCAGTGGTCTGAGACTGCTTGGCTTTGTGAATTCTTCAGTCTACTTTTCATATCCCCCTTTGGTCACTTTGCTGTTAGGCTGGAGACTTTTACTTTTCTTTGATTTCAATGGGTATAGACAGCCTCTGGCTACCTAATTTGCTACTTCTGATTGACTTTGGGCTTGGCAATAAATTCATGTATCTTCTTAAAAGTAGTAAATAAAATAAGGGAAACTAGCTCCATAGCTATTTGTGTACTCCCAAAATACTTGTTCTACATAGTAATTCTAGTAAGGAGTTATGAATATAAACTGTACTTTAGTGATATTTATCCAGATTATTCTCGGCATTGTATGTTTAAAAAATTGTTTTACATCTCAGGCATACTTTTCCCCCTTCCTCTTTGTTAAAATGTTATGATTTCCAAGAGGAAATCAAGTAAAAAAAACTTGTAAATTGCATCTTAGATTTGCTTGAAAATCCTTGACGTTGCTGTGTTAGACTTTAGTAGACTAAGGACTTTATCCATTGAATTTGTGATCTTGGTCCCATATGTACAAATGTCTTACTTTTGGAAAGTAAAAATATCTTGTAGTAGTCTCTAATTTTTTTGAATATATTTTTATTGATTTCAGAGAGGAAGGGAGAAGGAGAGAGAGTTAGAACCATCAGTGAAGAGAGAGAATCATTGATTGGCTGCCTCCTGCACACCACATGCTGGGGATCGAGCCCGCAACCCAGGCATGTGCCCTGACTGGGAATCGAACTGTGACCTCCCGGTTCTGAGCAATGTTGGTCTGCTAAGGAGCCTCTATTTTTAATCAGCCTTATGCATACTAGCCCAAAAGAATAGAAATAAAATCAGACATTTTAGCAAATAGAGGTAGTAGTGAGACATTTGGTTCGAAGGACCACTTGGTAAATGTTGGTTCATATACATGATAATCTGCAGTATAGGCATACCTCAGAGATATTGCCAGTGGAGGGTCTTTTTGCCTTCAATTTGTAAAAATTGTAACATCTGTGAAGCACAATGAAACAAGGTATGCCTGTATCTCTGTCTCCCTCTCATTCATAGTACCTTATTAAAGACTCTTACTGGAGTATTGGCTTCCCCAAATTCAGTTATTTAAACTACCTGTGACTTGTGATTTGTTATGGGTATTAAGGTAAACACACCTGTCTGTAAGTAGCTTTTCATGTAGGGGGTTAACTATAAGAGTTAATATGAGAAAGTGCTAAGTGTCAAAAGAGAGATATACATGAGGAATTCATGGGAATATAGAAAACCTTCATAAAGAGAGGAAGCTGGGCCCTGGCGGGGTAGTTCAGTTGGTTAGAGTGTCTTCCCCTTACACCAGGGTTTCGGTTTAGATTCCCAATCAGGGCACATACAAGAATCAACCAGTGAGTGGAACTTCAAATTGATGTTTCTTTTTCTCTCTACCTTCCTCTCTCTTTCTAAAATCAATCAATAAAAAATTTAAAAAGAAAGGAAGCTGGCCTTTTAAAATATTACCATGCTTTGAATGTGAGGAGGAATGATTTTCTAGGTATAAATCAGTATTAAGAAGATGTGTGTGTGTGTGTGTGTGTGTGTGTGTGTGTGTGTGTGTGTGTTTACTTACTAGAGGCCTGGTGCATGAAAATTCATGCATTGGAAGGGGGGTTCCCTCAGCCCAGCCTGCCCCCTCTCACAGTCGGGGAGCCCTCAGGGGCGGGAGGCGACCCGGCGATCAGGGGAAGGCGACGCCCCCATCACACCTCTGCTGCTGCCACTGCTCGCAGCACAAGTCTCGGCTGGCCCTGGTTACCTGAGCCTCAGGCAGCCCTGGGTGGCTGAGGTTACTGGGGTCTCTGGAGGCAGGTGTGTGGCAGGGCTGAGGGGACTGGGCGCCACCATCTTGTGGCTGTGGGCACTGCCATCTTTGAGGCATGGCAGTCAATTAGCATATTCCCTCCTTATTGGCTGTGGGTGCTGCCATCTTTGTGAGGGCGTGATGGTCAGTTAGCATATTCCCTCTTTATTAGATAGGATTTTGCCTTAAACAGGAGGTATGAAGAGGCATAATGGGAAATAGGGTTGGAAAGAAGGCATGTCACCAAGAATGTTGAAAATACTAGGCTAAGAAATTTGAACTTTATCTTCTAGGTAGTGGGAGAGGATCTTGAACAGGAGACATATTATTACACCCAAATTTCAACAAAAAGTTATCTTTTGACAGCTTTTAATGAGATGCATTAGACACACACAGAGACATTTAAAAAACATTCTGCTGAAAACTAATCATTTTTTTTTCTAAATATATTTTTACTAGAGGCCTGATGCATGAAATTCATGCAAGAGTAGGCCTTCCTTCTGCCAGCTGCTGGCACTGGCTTCCCTCCAGCTGCTGGCAGGCACCCGGGACCCGAGCTTCCCTCCCAGCCCTGGCTTTATCCAGAAAGATGTCTGGGCTAATTGATTTTTAAAGAGGAAGGGAGGGAGATAGAAACAAACATCAATGATGAGAGAAAATCATTGATCGGCTGCCTTCAGCATTCCCTCTCCTGGGGATCGAGCCTGCAACCCAGGCATGTGCCCTTGACCGGAATCGAACCTGGGACCCTTTAGTCTGCAGGCCTATGTTCTATCCACTGAGCCAACTGACCTCCCCTGCAGCTAGGGCCTAACTATCGTTTCTATGATGTTAGTAGAGGCCCGGTGCACTAGAGAATTCATGCACTCGGTGGAGGGGAGGAGTCCCTCAGCCTGGCCTGTGCCCTCTTGCAGTTTGGGAGCCCTTGGGGGATATCTGACTGAGGCCCGCTCCCTGAGGGCCTCAGTTGGACATCCTTAGTGCTACAGTGGAGGCAGGAGAGGCTCCTGCAGCTGCGCTCACCAGAGGTGAGCCGGGCTTCTGGCTGAGTGATGCTCCCCCTGTAAGAATGCACTGTCCACCAGGGGGCAAATCCTGCATTGAGTGACTGCCCCCTGGTGGTCAGTGCACATCATAATGACCGCTTGTTCAACTGTTTGGTTGATTTGCATATTACCCTTTTATTATATAGGACTAGAGGCCTGGTGCACGAAATTGGTGCATGGGGGGGAGGTGTCCCTCAGGCCAGCCTGCACCCTCTCTAATCTGGGACCCCTCGAGGGATGTTTGACTGCCCATTTAGGCCTGATCTTGGTGGGATTGGGCCTAAACAGGCAGTCGGACATCACTCTCACAATCCAGGACTGTTGGCTCCCAACCACTCACCTGCCTGCCTGCCTGCCTGATTGCCCCTAACCGCTTCTGCCTGCCAGCCTGATCACCCCTAACCACTCCCCTGCCAGCCTGATCGATGCCTAACTGCTCCCCTGCCGGCCCAATTGCCCCTAACTGCCCTCCCCTGCTGGCCTGGTCCCCTCTAACTGTCCTCCACTGCAGGTCTGGTTGCCCCCAACTGCCCTCCCCTGCTGGCCTGGTCACCCCTAACTGCCTTCCCTTGGCAATCTGGTCGCCCCTAACTGCCCTCCCCTGCCATCCTGGTCTCCCTTAACTGTCCTCCCCTGCAGGCCTGGTCAACCCCAACTGCCCTCCCCTGCTGGCCCGGTCACCCATAGCTTCCCTCCCTTGCCAACCTGGTCGCACTAACTGCCCTCCCCTGCCGGCCTGATTGCCCCTAACTGCCCTCCCCTGCTGGCCCGGTTACCCCTAACTGCCCTCCCTTGCCAGCCTGGTTGCCCCTAGCTGCCCTCCCCTGCCGACCTGGTTGTCACCAACTTCCCTCCCCTGCAGGTGTGTTCCCCCCCAACTTTCCTCCCCTGCAGGCCTGGTCACCTCCAACTGACCTCCCATGCAGATATCCCCCAACTGGCCTCCTCCAACTGACCTCCCCTGCAGGCCTGGTCCCCCTCAACTGCCCTCCCCTGCAGGCCTGGTCGCCCCCAACTGCCCTCCCCTGCAGGCCTGGTCGCCCCCAACTGCCCTCCCCTGCCGGCCAGCTTTTGGTGGCCATCTTGTGTCCACAGGGGGCAGCCATCTTTGACCACATGGGGACAGCCATCTTGTGTATTGGAGTAATGGTCAATTTGCATATTACTCTTATTAGCTAGGATAGGATTGCTATAAGACAACGATAAAAGATTAACTAATTAAAAATCTTGCTAGTTAATACATTTTCCTCATATCCTATCTAATAAAGAGGGAATATGCTAATTGACCCTCACACCGTCACAAAGATGGCAGTGCCCCCAGCCAATAAGGAGGGAATATGCTAATTGACTGCCCTGCCCTCAAAGATGGCGGCGCCCAGTCCCCTCAGCCCTGCCAGGGCGGTAGGCATGCGGCAAGGCCGTGCCAACCCCGTGCACCTGCCTCTGGAGTCCCCCAGTCCCCTCAGCCCCCCAGCCACCCAGGGCCGGCCCGAGGTGCAGGCAAGCCTCGGATGGTGGCTGCCTAGCCACCCAGGGCTGCCTGAGGCTTAGGTAACCAGGGCTACTGAGGCTTGCGCTGCCGGAAGTGGCAGTGGCAGAGGTGTGATGGGGCGTCGCCTTCCCCTGATCTCTGGGTCGCCTCCTGCCCCTGAGGGCTCCTGGACTGTGAGAGGGGGCAGGCCTGGTTGAGGGACCCTCCCTCCAGTGCATGAATTTTCATGCACTGCGCCTCTAGTCTATATTATAAAAGGCCTGTGGCCCTAACACCCTAACGATCAAAGGCCAGCACGGGTGGGCAGGGCTGCGTGCTTGGGTAGGCGGGGCTGCACACAGGTGGGCGGGGCCACTTGATTTCGTGTGCTGGGCTTCTAGTTTATAGGCAAGTAGCTTTCAAAGGCACTTTTCTTTAATATTAGATACTTTGTCTTCCTAATCACCATTTTTTCATGCATTTATTATTATTTTTTTTTTGTGTAACGAACAGCATGGATGGACCTAGATGATATTGTGCTCAGTGAAATAAGTCAGTCAGAGAAAGATAACATATGATTTCATTGATATGTGGACTCTTTAACAAAATTAACGAACAAAATTGAAACAGACTCAGACACAGCGAGAGGCTGGCGGTTGCCAGAGGGGAGGGGATTAGGGGGGATGACTGAAAGAAGGGTAGAGATTGAGAAGTACAAATCAATACTTAAAGTCACAGGGATGTAAAGTAAAGCTGCAGAATAGAGTCAATAATATTGCGATAACCATGTATGGTGCCATTGGGTACTAGAAATATCAAAGAGAACACTGTAAAGCAAGCATGTCGAACTCAAAGGCTAACATAGGCCAAATAAACAAAGTTTAACCTTTTGCACTCGGATGTCGAGTGTGACTCGACACGGTTAGCATTAGAATAAAGGAATCAAGAAAAAAGCAAGTGAGTGCAAAGGGTTAAGTTTATGTGGGCCGTAAAAAAAAAACTTGAATTCTCAGAAACGTAGGTTTATTTCGATAGAGACATGCTGAATACAAAGGGCTGAAATAAATGAGTCATCATTAACATAAAATAATAGAACATTTTAATAAAAAATAGTATTTTTTTCTTGAACATTAACTTACCAGACACTGAATAACTGCACAAATTAATAAGTGTAATGCAAATAAACCTATTTTTTTTGTTCTCCGAAAGTGAAATATTTCCTGTTGCACACACCAAACAAGTCAGTCCAAGACTAATGACCTGGCAGTTGGCTGCTAAAATATTCACTGCTAGTATTAGTGGAGAGAAATGGTGTGCCTGTGCATAAGGGAAATGAATGCAACACAATTATAGTAATCAGTTATAAGCGAACATTGTAGTTTGTTATTAATAGTCCTGTATAATAAAGAGGTAATATGCAAATTAACTCTCATGCCATCACAAGATAGCAGTGCCCACAGCGGAGGCGGGGTTCCCATAACAAGGAGTTCCCATAATGAGCAATCAGCGGGAACCTGAGGCTGAGTGGCGCTGGGCCAGGGCGGGGGACCTGAGGATGTGCTCCCCCCATCCCTCCCCCACTCCCGCTCAGCAGGGCTTGACGGTTCACCTCAGGTTGCGGTCCCCTGCCCAGCGGGGCTTGATGGGGGACCTCAGGCCGTGCACCTTGCCCGGTGCCGGGCCAGGGGACCTGAAGCTGCGCCCTCCGCCTGGCGGGGTTTGAGCGGGGTGGGCCTGGCCGCGTCTGGATCTTGCCCAATGTGGGTGGGGCTGGCTGGGTCTGGGCCTTGCGCTATTTCAAGATGTGTGCAGGTGGGCAGAGACTTGACTCTGGTCCCACGGCGCACCCCAGACTCTGACAGGAGGAAGATTTTCATATACATTTTACTAATTTTCTTTCATCTCTGACACTTTTATTATAGAGAAAGGGCAAATAGCAATATTAAAATATTTCTTCTAATTAATTCCCTCTTAATGTGCATAACTGGGCCACTAGTTATGTATAACAGGATATTGTAAAAATTAAGTTACGATTTTTAACCCTTTGCACTCGCTTGCTTTTTTCTCGATTCCTTTATTCTAATGCTAACCGTGTCGAGTCACACTCGACATCCGAGTGCAAAAGGTTAAAAAAATATATATATATTTTATTGATTTTTTTTTTACAGAGAAGAAGGGAGAGGGGTAGATAGTTAGAAACATCGATGAGAGAGAAACATCGATTCAGCTGCCTCCTTCACACCCCCTACTGGGGATGTGTCTGCAACCAAGGTACATGCCCTTGACTGGAATTGAACATGGGACCCTTCAGTCTGCAGGCCGACGCTATATCCACTGAGCCAAACTGGTTAGGGCAAGTTACAAAATTTTTATTAAATTTTTTTTTTACATACTGTTATGTGCCCTTGACCGGCTAGGCTGCAAAAATATCCGTTGTGGGCCACATGTGTCCTGTGGGCTGTGAGTTTGACATGCTTGGTGTAAGGTATATGATTAACCACCAAACTATACTCTGAAACCAATACGAAGTAAAATTGAAATTGAACTATCCTATATAATAAAAGGGTGATATGCAAATCGACTGAACAGTGGAACAACCTTTTGCTATGATACGCACTGACCACCAGGAGGCAGTCGTTCAATGCAGGAGCTGCCCCCTGGTGGTCAGTGCTCTCCCACAGGGGGAGCACTGCTCAGCCAGAAGCTGGGCTTCATGGCTCAGGGCTCACAGCTGGCGAGCACAGCAGCGGTGGCGAGAGCCTCTGCTGCAGAACTAAGGATGCCTGACTGCGGGGAGCGGGCCTGAGCCATCAGTCGGACATCTCCCAAGGGCTCCCGGACTGCAAGAGGGCGCAGGCCAGGCTGAGGACTCCCCTGAGTGCATGAATCTTGAATCTCATGCACTGGGCTTCTAGTAAAATATGGAGCTACCATATGATCCAATTAAAAAAAATAGGTGTATGCTTCCCCCCACTTTTCACTGCTCAGTCTGTTGATATTGGCAAATAAACCTTTAAGATTCTTTTTAAAATGCAGTAGAATTTAGAGTTTTAATGGGTATTTAGTTTGTATGCTGGCTCTGTTCTCTTCCAGGCCTAAGTTGATCTCTAAGTAGGAAGGGAGTGGCCATTAACTTCCACGATACTGGGTACAATTTAGTACCATTGGCTTTAGAAACACCATTCAGGCCACTTTAGTACATAAGAGGTACTTTGTCTGATGTGTTTAGGTGCCCTCCAAATGAATTATTCCAATTCTGTTGTTTTGTTTAGGGTAGTGGTGGGCAAACCGCGGCTCGCGAGCCACATGTGTCTCTTTGGCCCCTTGTTCTAACGCCACTTCTTCAAATAGACTCGCCCAGGTCGAAAACTAACTTCTGCCCATGGGCCACGAAGTTTCAGTCACACTGTACGTGTGCGCCTGCACGTGGTATTTTGTGGAAGAGCCACACTCAAGGGGCCAAAGAGTTGCATGTGGCTTGAGAGCCATGGTTTGCCGACCACTGATTTAGGGTGTTGAAGGGAAGTGAACTTAAGTGTCACTGAATGGTACTTCCCCCATCTCCACATACTAGAGCTTTGCTGCAATTGCACTTTAAACAGTTTTATGTGGTTACTTCTTTTTATGTAGGAAAACATGAAGTGCTAGGTGGAGGGCAGATGCCATTAACATAAAAAATGTTGATTCTAAGATGGTTTTGTAGTTTTAGTTATTTTGAATGGGAGTTGTATTCTTATCCTGCTCAGGTCATTTGTGTGTGACTTCAAAATTAATGTGGAGCACTCCCATCTGTTAGATTTAAAATGAATGTGTTGGTTAATATTCATATGCAAATTTCCTGGTATAAGTTATCAGTATTCTCCACATATATGATGAATGGACCAGATTTTCTAGTGCAAGAAAAGAAAATTAATTTAGAGTATTTTCTCTGGCTTTAAATATACCAGTATATGTGTGTGTGTGTGTGTGTGTGTGTGTGTGTGTGTGTGTGTGTGTGTGTATTTATTTATTTATTTACTTACTGGAGGCCCGGTGCACGAAATTCGTGCACGGGGGCGGGCGAGTTTGTCCCTCAGCCCAGCCTGCAGCCTCTCCAATCTGGAACCCCTCAAGGGATGTCAAGCGACCGGGCTGATCAAGGGAAGGCACCAGCCTCATTACCCCGCTGCTGCAGCCACTGCCAGCCACTGCAGCCGCCAAGGTGTTTTCATCAACATGGACTCTAGTCCCTTCACTGAAAAAATAACAACTTTCTTTAGGCATTTTCAAGGTGTATCTTTCATAGGATATGACATTTCTTTCTTTTTTTTTTTTTTTTATCCTCATCTGAGGATATGTTTCCATTGATTTTTAGAGAGTGTAGAATAGAGAGGGAGAGACAGAGAGAAACATCAATGTGAGAGGGACACTTTGATTGGTTGCCTCCTGCATGAGCCCTGACCTGGGCCCCGGCTAGGGAGGAGCCTGTAACCTAGGTACATGCCCTTGATCAGAATCGAACCCGGACCCTATGGTCAGCAGGCCGAGGCTCTATCCACTGAGCCAAACCAGTTAGGGCAGGATATGCCATTTCTTAGCCCCTCCAGTTAGCGGATCTTTGTTTTTTCCTCCAGGAGTGAGGTGGAAAAACCCTAGATCACCTTTTTGGATTCTTATAACCCAAGTTACCAAGAACACTGCAAGTGGCGGCCTACAGGGAGCTTAGCCAATGAGCTGTCAGAAAAGGTATTTACTCTCAAACTGGTTTGGCTCAGTGGATAGACCGTGGGCCTTCAGACTGAAGGGTCCTAGGTTTGATTCCTGTTAAGGGCATGTACCTTGGTTGGAGGCACATCCCCAGTGGGGAGTGTGCAGGAGGCAGCTAATCGATGTTTCTCTCTCATTGATATTTCCGACTGTCTATCCCTCTACCCTCTTCTCTGTAAAAAAAAAAAAATCAATAAAATATATATATTTTTTAAAAGGTGTTTCCTCTGCAGCTCA
Organism: Ia io; assembly: GCA_025583905.1. NCBI lineage: Eukaryota > Metazoa > Chordata > Mammalia > Chiroptera > Vespertilionidae > Ia > Ia io. The sequence continues at coordinate 86,090,166 of JAJQQW010000002.1, read as the reverse complement.
TGCAGCACCTGCGTTGTGTCCACTGGGCTAGGGGCATGTCCCTGCCACCCAATGGTGGCTGCCGGGGTCTCCGCACACCCAGAGGCCGGCAGCCACCCCCCTATCAAGGGTGCTGGGCTGGGGGCGTGGATGCGAACCACCGCTTGGTGCTGGAGCTCGCGAAAGCCGCTGGGGGCGGGGTGGGAACATTCCCTTCTCCGAACGCCCCCGAGGCCAGCAGCCAGCCCCACAATGGGCGCCAGGCTGGGGGGCATGCAGGGACCCCTGGGCCGCATGCAGCAGTGGCTGCCGGGGTCTCCGCACACCCCAGAGGCCAGCAGCCAGCCCCCCGTCGTGGGCGCCGGGCTGGGGGCATGGACCCAAACCGCTGCTTGGCGCCTGCACGCATAGGCTCTGAGTGGCCAGGGGGTGTTCTGGGACCCCTGCCTCTCAGGGCCTAAGCGCGGGCCTACAGGTTAGGAGCGGTCTGGGTCTGGAGGATGTTTCGAGGACCAGGCCGCTCGGTGCCTGCATATGCAAATTAACCGTCATCTTTGTTGGGTTAATTTGCATATTCACTCGAAATTGGCTGGTGGGCGTAGCGGAGTGATTGTTAATTTGCATGTTTCTCTTTTATTAGATAGGATTTATTTCAGAGAGGAAGGGAATGGGAGAGAGAAATAGAAACATCAATGATGAGAGAGAATCATCGATCAGCTTCCTCCTGCACACCTCCTACTGGGGATCAAGCCCACAACCCAGGCATGTGACCTGACCTGGAATTAAACTACATGTCCTGGTTGATGCTCACCTCTGAGCCACATCATCTGGGCTTCTCTTGCTTTAATATACTTTGCTTGTTATTATGTATTCACCAGATAGATAGTGGTAGATTTTAATTTTGAGTTGTTAATTTTGGAAGATAGTAAAATTTTAAGATCACTAATGTGTTACTATGCCCAGATATGACAAATTTTATCGGTAAATACTTTTTATCAATGAAACTTCATGTTTTAAAGCAAAATTTTAAAGTGTCACATTTGTGCTATTATGTATTTTATTCTTTTGGCAATGTAAAAGCAGTCTTTTTCAGAGGAGTTCAGAAAAATTAGTGGGCCTGTGGATTTTTAATTAGCTTTTGTCATATTAGCTCCAAGTGATGCTTTTAACCTTTTGCACTCTGATGTCAAGTGTGACTCGACACGGTTAGCATTAGAATAAAGGAATCGAGAAAAAAGCAAGCGAGTGCAAAGGGTTAAAGGTAGTTAGTATCAGCTTTTCAGACTTAGCTGAATCTTTAGGTGATTGGGCCCTTTGTTAGGCCTCAGCCTTCAGTGCTTGCTAGAGGAACCATGGTTTAGTGAGTGGGTCATGCTTATTTGCAACGAAGTGTGAAAAGATATATATAGAAGCTCTGCAACACTCAAAGTTGCTTCCTGTGATTTTGCTTCCAAAAGTTGAACCCTGAAGTCTAATTTTGTCAGCTGGAAATGTGACTTGTCTCCTTCTGTATATCATAACCTATTTTTGAGGTAGTAAATGTTACTCTACTTTCATATAAATGTTACAGCATATATGTTAGTGCTTTAGGTATATTTTGGAGTGAATTGCTTTTGATAGTGTTAAGATTGGTTTTTATAGGTAAAATACATTCAGATGTTTATCAAGACATCATTAAGAAAATGTGCCCTAGCCGGTATGGTTCAGTGGTTAGAGTGTCAGCCTGCCTACTGAAGGGTCACAGGTTTGATTCTGTTCAAGGGCTCATGCCTTAGTTACAGGCTGGATCCCCGACCATGGTCAGGGCAGTCACATGCAGCAGGTAACCAATTGATGTCTCTCTCACATCAGTGTTTCTCTCTACCCTACCCCACCCTTCCTTTCTTTCTAAAAATCAATGGAAAAAAATATCCTTGAGTAAGGATTAACAAACAAACGAATAAAGTGAAAAGGCAAGCCAGAGTGGAAGAAGGTATTTGTAACACGTATACCCAATAAAGGACTTTATATATCCAGAATATATAACAAACTTTTGTATAGCAATAAGAAAAAGACAGAAAGCCCATTTTATTTATTTTTTGATTTTGACAATACGTTTAATAAAGCTGGGGACAGTGAAACAAGGAAGGGCTTAGGATAGAAGAAGCGACAGGACAGAGCCTAGGCAGGGCTGCTTTGGCTCTCTAGAAATTTTATAGGGAAGAAATGAGCCTAGGTGGGGATGCTTTGGCTCACTGGAAAGTCAGAGAAAAAGGGCCTTGGAGACAGGTTCAGGGATTTAGCCCAGGATGAGCTTCCACTCCACCCATTGCTCTCCTGGTTGTAAGTCTCATGGGGACCCTTAGAGTTTAGGAGATGCACATCTGAGAGGGAAGAAAGACAAAAGATATGGGCTTACTCCCGAGAGGGAGAGTGCCCAGAAAGCCCATTTAAAAAATGGGCAAATAGCCCTGGCCAGTATGATTCAGTGGTTAGGCTCGGGCCTGCTGATCAAAGGGTCTCAGATTTGATTTCAGGTCAAGGGCACATACCTGGGTTGCAGGTTTGATTCCTGGCCCTGTTTGGTGTGTGTGCATGAGGCAACCAGTCTATGTGTCTCTCTCACATCGATGTTCTCTCTCTTTATCTTTCCTCTTCCTCCCACTCTCTCTCTAAAGATTAATGGGAAAAATATAATCTGGTGAGGATTAACACAATAATAAATAAAAATGGGCAAATAATGTGAACAGGCACTTATCAAAAGAGGTTACTGTAATTATCAGTAAATTATAAACAAGTGCTTCACCTCATAGTTGTCAGGAAATGCAAATTAAGCCACATCCTAATTAGAATGGCTAATTACAAGGGCAACAAGTGTCGAGCAAGGATTTGAAACAATAGGAACTTTTATATATTGCTGACAAAAGTGCAAATTAGTACAACCATTTGAAAAGCTGTTTGACAGTCTGTATTGAAGTTGAACATATGTGTATTCTTGATATATAGCCAACAAATGCAAACATAAAAGACATGTTGAGAATGTATATAGAGCATTATTTATAACTAGAGGCCTGGTGCATGAAATTCATGCATGGAAGTTGGGGGGGGTCCTTCAACTCGGCCTGCATCCTCTCCAATGTGGGACCACTTGGGGGATGTCCGACTGCCTCTCGCAATCCGGGACCGCTGGCTCCTAACTGCTCGCCTGCCTGTCTGCCTGATCTCCCCTAACCACCTCTGCCTGCCTGATCACCCCTAACTGCTCCCCTGCTGGCCTGATCGCCCCTAACTGCCTCTGCCTTGCCCTGAACCCGGGGCCCAGGATTCCCTCCTCTAGCTGGTCACAGGCACCCAGGACCCGGGCTGGATTCACCCGGGCCAGCTGCAGTCGCAGGGTACCATGGGCTGGTGGCTTCGCTCAGGCCGCAGCTGCAAGTGCTGGCGCCTGGGACCACAGGGAAGGTGGCTTGTCCCTTTCCCAGGCTGCAGCCCCAGCCACTGGCACCCAGGACTGTAGGGTGGGCGGCTTGTCCCTCTCCTGGGCCGCAGCCCCAGCTGCTGGCGCCTGGGACTACAGGGTGTGCGGCTTGTCCCTCTCCCGGGCCACAGCCTGGCTGGTCCCCATTCCTCTCTAGCGAGCTCATTTGTGCCTGGCTGGTCCCCATTCCTCTTTCCCCAGCGTTGAGTGTCTGAGCAGTTAGGGCATGAGGGCGTGACATCCATTTGCATATTAGCTCTTTATTATATAGGATAGTCAAAAATTGGAAACTGTCCAGATGTCCATCAACAGAATGAATAAATTATCCTTTATCTGTGTGGTGTATGCATTCAACAGAAACCTGAAAGCTTTGTTATGCAATGTAGTCCATGGATCACCTGTTTCTGCAACACCTGAGAACTTACTAGAATTGCAGGTTAGGTTTCACACACTCAGGTTTAAAAAAAAAATCAAAATCTACGTTTTAACATGGGATTTAACAATCTATTTTAACTGCCCTTCAAGGTGGTGTGTGTGCAAACTGAAGTTTGAGAATCTGCTTATAATTTACATTTCTAAGTTCACAGGTGATAGCAACTAGAAAGCACACATCGAGATCTACTGCTTGCAGGGTTACTCAAACCTTCTGTAAAGGTCTAGATGGAAAATATTTTAAGTTTTGCAGGCCGTACAGTCTCAACTGTAGGCATAATTACAGTGAAAACAGCCATAGACAATATGTAAATGAATGAGAGTGGGTTTTTACCAGTAAAACCTAATTCACAGAAAGAACTGCAGGCTGGACTTGGCTCATGTATTCTGTTCTGTGGCGATGATTGTAAGAAAATTTTGATGACATACCAAGCATAGATCAGTCGTGTAAACATACTGTTGAATAAAAGGTATAGATACACATACTAGAGGCGCAATGCATGAAATTCGTACAAGAGTAGGCCTTCCTTTCCCTGGGTGCCGGTACCGGCTTCCCTCTGGCACCCAGGACCCGGGCTTCCCTCTAGCTGCTGGCAAGCACCTGGGACCCGGGCTTCCCTTGCAGCCCTGGCTTCATCTGGGAGGTTGCCTGGAAGGACATCTGGTCTAATTAACATATTGCACTTTTATTATTATAGATATACTGCATGAATCTATTGATTCTGAGTTCAGAAACAGGCAGAACAAATCTTTGCTGTTGGAAGTCATGAGAGTGGCTGGGGGTGGAGGGTGTTATGACTGGAATAGGGCACGAAGGTGGCCTTGTGGGGTGCTCGTGTTTTATTTCTTGATCTAAAGAAGAAATGATTTACCCTCCTGGAGTAAAGTTTGAACCTGTTAGTGATTTAAAACATTTAAAACTACTAAAATGAATAAATACAATATGGAGGAAAATTTGGAATACGTGTGAAATTTATTTATTTAATCCTCACCTGAGGATATTTTTTCCATCGATTTTTAGAGGAAGTGGAAAGGAAGAGGGAGCGACAGAGAGAAACACTGATGTGAGAGAGACACATTAATTGGTTGCCTCCCGCACGTCCCTGACTAGGGGCTGGAGCCTGCAAACGAGGTACGTGCCCTTGACCAGAATCAAACCTGGGACCCTTCAGTCCAAGGGCCTATGCTTTATCCACTGAGCCAAACCGACTAGGGCTGTGTGAATTTTTAAGATACAGTTTCAAAGTCAGACTTCTATGTGTAGGTGGAAAAGAGATTGTTCTTTACTATCTAGGGTCATTTGGATAAATTTGAAAAGCACTAAGGATTTTAAAAGGTACATGGAATTTTCTTTGTTGTTTAAAGAAATAATTTCCTGATCACCAAAACCCCTTGGTATAACAGTTGTGAGTGTATATCCCATCTCTTGCGTTTCTCTGCATTAATTTTATTCTTTTTTGTTTTTCCCCCCCCCACCTTGATTTTGGTATGTTAGTATATCCATGCTTTGTTTACCTTTTCCCCGAGAGTGGTCTTTTATACTCCTCTGCCACTTTTCAATTTATTTATTTTTTAAAATATATTTTTATTGATTTCAGAGAGGAAGGGAGAGGGAGAGAGATATAGAAACATCAATGATGAGAAAGAATCATTGATTGGCTGCCTCCTGCACGCCCCCTACTGGGGATCAAGTCCACAACCTGGGCATTTGCCCTTGGCTGGAATCGAACCTGGGACCCTTCAGTTCCAAGGCTGACACCCTATCAACTGAGCCGAACCGGCCAGGGCACTTTTCAGTTTATTAATGGTAATCCTGGATGCTTCCTTTAGGACTCTGGTTCTCCGACTCTTGGATCTCAGGATCTGTTGACACTTAAAAAGTGAGGACCCTGAAGAGCTTTTGTTTATAAGGGTTTTATCTATTGGTATTTATCATCTTAGAAATCATCACTGAGAATTTAAAAAAATTTATTAATTCACTTAAGAGATAACAATGATAAACCCATTAGATGTTAACATGTATAACATTTTATAACTATATTTCTCAAAACAAAATAAATTTATGAGAAGAGTATCATTATTGTACATTTTCTGCACATCTCTTTAATGTCTGGCTCAAAAGATAGTTGAATTTGCATCTGCTTTGGTGTTCAGTCTTTTGTGATATATTGTCTTAGCTGAAGTAAATGAAGAAAATCAGGCCTCATACAGATGTGTAGGTGGAAGAGAGAAGTGCTTTTGTAGCTTCTCAGATCATGAATCACACCAAAACACAAGTGGCAGGTTTGTTTGTTTTTTACATAAATTGCAACAAGATATCTGAAACCATACCAGTGAACATTTAGTAATCTATCATATAAAATCCATTAATCTAGCTGGCACTTTGAATTCCTCTTTTATCCCCCAGCATGATTTTGAACAGTATTCATTGGTCATTTGGAAAATACTGGTTTACTGAGTAATGTAGATCTTGAATTGTTGACTCATTTCATTATGCAATACCAGAAACGCATATTTGTTGATGTCATTGCTCATATTGTTCGAAAAGTTCTTTTAACTATTGGGGATCTGACATATGCCCTGGTGGGGGATGTAAGTTTTCCAGAATTCAAATTTTCATTAAAAATTTTGACTTTTGGTTTTTGGCAACAGATACTGTCAGTTATTTTTGAAAAAATGTCTGCCAAATACCTAAGTTTGAGTAATTGAGTTTGTTGTTCTTTCAAATAAAAATGATGGTCCATGAAAAGAGTAGCTAGTTCATCATACACAAGGTTTTCTTTGAGCCAGAGTGGCTTTATGTGTACATTTAACAGAGGTAATTTTTAATGCTTCATCAAGGACATTAAGTAAAACTGGCCTTGCTGTTTTAAACTGTGAGTAACTGGTGTTACAGAATATAATGACTAGTGTAGTTAAGAGCCACTGCCCTAATTCATTTTATCCAGTAGTGATCTTATACGATCAGCGCTAATGTCCATACAGTGAAAAATAATTTTATTATGCAAATAGTTTTAAAAACATAGATTTCTTAATGATTTCAGAGAGGAAGGGAGAGGGAGCGAGAGAAACATCGATGATGAGAATCACTGATCAGGTACCTCCTGCACACCCCACACTGGGGATGTAGCCCACAACCCAGGCATGTGCCCTGCCTGGGAATTGAACTGTGACTTCTTGGTTCATAGGTTCAACCACTGAGCCATGCTGGCTGGGCATGAAAATATTGTTGTTTTTTTTAATCTGCAAGTTTTTATTTATTTTAAATCTTTATTGTTGAGAGTATTACAGATGTCCCCCTTACTCCCCCAGTGCCCTCCTCTACCCAGTTCCCACCCCACCTACGGCCTTCACTACCCTATTATCTGTGTCCGTAGGTAATGAGTATCTATACTAATAAAAGGGTGATATGCTAATTAGACCGGATGTATTCCTTATGACCCCCTGAACATCCTCCTGGACAAAGCCATGGCTGCGAGAGCTGAGGCAAGCCACCAAGGCTGGGAGGGCCTATCGCAGAGCCCTGGCCAGGTTGGTAGGGCCTCCCTCTGCACAGCATTGATCACAAAGCCCGGGCAGGGCGGACAGGGCCTCCATGTGGGTGGTGATGCGGACCATCAGAACCCCGGCCGAGTGGGCAGGGCCTCTCTCTGCTCTGCCATTAATTCCAGAGTCCCAGAAGGGTGGGTAGGGCCTCCTGTGGGCAGGGATGAATGACAGAGCCCAGGCTGGGTGGGAAGGGCCTCCCTGTAGGTGGGAATGAATGGCGGAGCCCAGGCTCGGTGGTCAGGGCCTCCCTGTGAGTGGAGATTAATGGCGGAGCCCTGGCCTGGTGGGAAAGGCCTCCCTGTGGGCAGGGATGAATGGCGGAGCCCAGGCCGGGTGTGTCCCCGATTGGAGAGGGTGCAGGCTGGGCTGAGGGAGCCTCCCCACCCCACCATGCACAAATTTTGTGCACCGGGCTACTAGTCCTATGTAATAAAGAGGGAATATACTAATTGACCCTCATGTCGTCGCAAAGATGGAGGTGCCTACAGCCAATAAGGAGGGAATATGCTAATTGACTGTCCTGCCCTCAAAGATGGTGGCGCCCAGAGCCAATAAGGAGGGAATAGGCTAGTTGACTGCCCTGCCCTCAAATATGGTGGTGCCCACAGCCAATAAGGAGGAATATGCTAATTAACTGCCACACCCTCAAAGATGACAACACCTACAGCCACAAGATGGCGGCACCCAGTCCCCTCAGCCCCCTAGCTGCCCAGGGCCGGCCAGAGGTGCAGACAAGCCTCGGATGGCAGCTGCCCAGCCACCCAGGGCCGCCTGAGGCTCAGGTAACCAGGGCTGGCCGAGGCTTGCGCTGCCGGCAGTGGCAGCAGCAGAGGTGTGATGGGGTGTTGCCTTCCCCGATTGCTGGGTCGCCTCCTGACCCTGAAGGCTCCCGGACTGTGAGAAGGGGGCAAGCCGGGCTGAGGGATCCCCACTCCAGTGCATGAATTTTCATGTACCGGGCCTCTAGTCTATATAATAAAAGCCTAAGCCAGTGATGGCGAACCTATGACACGCGTCTCAGCACTGACACGCGTAGCCATCTGATGACACGTGGCCACATGCTGAGGATGAAACATTTGCGACTAGAGTCTTGGAGTTAGTTTTTTCCTCAAAGTGACACACTACCCGAGTTATGCTCAGTTTTTTGGCGAAGTTTGACACACCAAGCTCAAAAGGTTGCCCATCACTGGCCTAAGCGATGGTTATGGTGGAATGACCGGAATGACCGGTCACTATGATGTGCACTGCCCACCATGGGGCAGATGCTCAACACAGGAGCTGCCTCCTGTTGGTCAGTGCGCTTCCACAGGGGGAGTGCCGTTCAGCCAGAAGCTGGGCTCACGGCTGGCCAGTGCAGCAGCAGTGGCAGTAGCCTCTCTCGCCTCTGTGGCAGTGCTAAGGAGTAGTGAACCCAGCGCTCAGGAGCAGCGAGCAGGCAGGTGGTAAGGAACGAGGGCTCCTGGACTGTGAGCGGGATGTCCGCTTGCTGGCTGAGGGACCCCACTCCACCAGTGCACGAGTTTCATGCACTGGGCCTTTAGTCTGTATTAGGCGTCCTCAAACTACGGCCCGCGGGCCACATGCGGGTGTTTTTGCCGTTTTGTTTTTTTACTTTAAAATAAGATATGTGCAGTGTGCATAGGAATTTGTTCATATTTTTTTTTAAACTATAGTCTGGCCCTCCAACGGTCTGAGGGACAGTGAACTGGCCCCGTTTAAAAAGTTTGAGGACCCCTGGTCTATATTATAAAAACCCAGTGGCCTAACGCTGTGATGACCAAAGACTGGTGTGGGTGGGAGGGGCTGCGAGTGGGGCGGCGGGCAGGTGGTTGGGGCCACGTGATTTCGCGCACTGGGCTTCTAGTATGCATATAAGATCTTTAGTTAATCTCTCCCCACTTCCCTTTCCTTTGAGATTTGTCAGTCTGTTCCATGTTTCCATGCCTCTGGTTATGAAAATAGTTTTAACCTTGGGATTCACAGGGATCTACAAGTTACCCTTTGAATTCTTCTTTGGGCTTTATCCTTAAAGTACATCATATATTGCACATACATGGGTGTTAGTTACTAAAACGTTTCATGAGAGGCTTGAAAAAAAAAGTATCTGTTTGAAACATGCTGTAGCATTTTCCTTCTTTTGAAGATACTATGCTTTCCCTGTAGGAATGTATCCTGTCAGGTATAATGTCAGTGAATGGGAAGAAAGTTCTTCACATGGACAGAAACCCATATTATGGAGGAGAAAGTGCATCTATAACACCTCTGGAAGATGTAAGTATTAGAATAAATTAATATGCTTTTATACTTTGAATCTTTTACTTTTTAAAAAAAATTGATTTCACAGAGGAAGGGAGAGGGAGAGAGAGGTTAGAAACATCAATGATGAGAGAGAATCATTGATCGGCTGCCTCCTGCACACCCCCCACTGGGGATCGAGCCCACAACCCAGGCATGTGTCATTGACCAGAATCAAACCTGAGACCCTTCAGTCTGCAGTCTGACTCTATTCACTGAGCCAAACCAGCTAGGGCTAAATCTTTTACCTGTGAAGCTCAACTTTACTCCTTAGAGGTAATTTTTAATGCTTCATTAAGGATATTAAGTGAAACTGGCGGTTTTAATTTCTTATTAAATAGATTATCTTTAGCATTATAATTTTCAGGAGCTTCTAGTTTGAGGCTTGCAGAATTGAAATTGTGCCCTTTGTTGCCATCTGGACCAGTTATCTCTCAAAGTTAATAGAAGTACAACTTTTGATGAAGCCCTAATGTATGCCAGGCACAATGCCAGTACTTTCCTCATGGTCTGATGTATTTTCCCAGTTACTCAGAGAGAGATTTTTTTTATCCCCATTTTTCAGACAAAATAGTCTCAGTGGGGTTAAAATCACAGAAATGGGTTGCGCACCTAGGTTATATGACTCCAAAGCTTAGTTCCTTTTACCATACTGCCCTGTTCCCTACTCTTTGATAACATGGGCATATGAAGCATTTCCAAAGTGTGTTTTGCTAAATATATTTATTTCTCTATGTGATGTTTGTTTTGCATCCACATGTATGGATATGAGCTGTACTTTTTAAAAAAAAAATAGGAAATACAGATACCATCAATTACTTCTTAAATAATGACTTAAAATAAACTTAACATATATATAAAAAAGTTTTCTTATATATTCAGGTATACAAAGAAGTAGAAGGAATAATACTACTGAATGAGAAACCTCCATCTGGATTGAGTTAACATTTTGCTATATTAGCTAGCATGCCTTTTTGTGTTACTGGTTTTGAACCTTTGGAAGTAATAGACATCATGATACTTGACCTATTTCAGAATTCATTTGCTAATAATAATATTTTCCTATATAATACTGTTACCACATTTAAGAAAATTAATATTAATATCCAGACTATATTTGAATTGCCAGGATTCCAGAGAATGTTATTGCTGTATAGTAGTGTTGTTTTTAAACCAGTTTAAACATTGCCTTTAAGTTCTTTCTCCTTATTCTCTTCATCTACTGAAGCCTCTCCACTTTTTCTTTTTTCCTTTTGCAAAGTCCAGGCTAGTTTATAAGAAAGTATTGTTAGGTACTTCACCTTGCATCACATCAGCAGGCACATAACATCTGGTTTTGCCCCACTGTTCATGGTGCTAAGTTTGACCCTGGTTAAGATGATTACCACCGGAGCTCTTCACAGTGAGTAATCTGTGGAGTGATGTGCTGGCACCAGTCTTTCCATGCCTAGTACATTTATTAGCTGATCTTTAGTAAGATGAACAAGCTCTCTTTTCTGTTTCCTTTTTCTGTGAATATATGCAAGGACTTAAAGGGATTTTTATAGAGTAACTATGTATCCATTTTGCTTATTCTGTTCTACCTTAGCAATATGTGAATTTGAATGTTCTGAAATTTTAAACTGCAAGCTTTCATCTAGAGTTTCTACTTATCTCACACAAATTGTAAATTAACTGGAACTAATTTTAAATTGATTTTCTGATATGAAGAATCCAAATTTTACTTTTAACTCCTTATATAACTAAAAGCAAAATTAAGCCTTTTGATGGCTTTGTATTCAGGAAAGAATGAGTTTAAATGATTTCTACACATAAGAAGTGTATCTGCAGAACTAATTAATGTGTCATTGACAAATTGTCTCGTGTTCTTGCTTTTCTGCTAATAAAAACAAACACTGCCTCTGCAGTACTTATGTTAACTAACATTCATTAGTTTAGTAATTTGTTTAGCTTATGTATGCATTAGAACTTCACTAACAGTTTTACCTGATTCAAAATGAAATGTGCTTTTCTGGCTGGTGTGGCCCAGTTGGTTGGAGTGTTGTCCTGTACACCAAAGATTTGATCCCCTGTCTGGCAACTTATCCACGTTTCTCTCTCACGTTGATGTTCTCTCTCCCTCCCCTTAAATCCTCCTGTCTTTAAAATGAATATAAAAATAAAAATAAATGCTCTTGTTATACTTTACCTCATGTACTGGTGTTATTACCCCAAAACCATGTCATCAAAAAACAGTGGCATAGTATAATGGGAATTAAGTTTTGTTACATTATGGGTATTTTTTGTTTTGGTTTTAGTTATACAAAAGATTTAAAATACCAGGAGCACCACCATCATCAATGGGGAGAGGAAGAGACTGGAATGTTGACTTAATTCCCAAGTTCCTTATGGCTAATGGTAAAGAATTCTAACTTAAATTTATGACAGAATCTGATTTAAAACTAGAAACTAACTCCTGACAGAGAATATTATTCCAGGTATGTGGAAATAGATTTTTTAAAATGATTACAGTATGGTGAGTAATATGCTCCATAAGAGCATATTACTCAACCATACTGGAAGCAATAAAAATGGAGAGAAATGGAGGTGAGTTCTTAGTGATTGGTTCTGAAGAAAGGAAATTATGATATAATATGACAACACAAATCAAAATTGTAAGCATTTATAACAGTTTTTCTCTTGATGCTTTGGTAGATAATTAAGTCTTTTTAATTTGTTGGCTTTTAAAGTTATTTTTTAATATTTTTTAATTAGAGGAGTTGAATATCTTTTTAAATTATTGTGATATTATTGTCTTTTTCTGAGATGACTGGAAAGTCTATTTATTTCCTTTAAAATAAAGTATGTGCCACCCTTTCCCTTTTTTTGAATTTATATTCTGTAATTTGTTTTAATGCAAAGTTCTTAATTGAATTTTCTCTGAAATAATTTATTGTTAACTAAATTGTTTTGAGGTGAATTATAAACTCAAAATATTCTATGTAAGTAATAAAATTATTTTATTGAAATTAGAAAACAAAAGCAGAAAGGAAATAAAATTTACGTAATCAGAATTCACCATCTAGAATTATAGTTTATATATTTTGGTGTATAACCTGCCAGGCCATGTCTGACATACTATGAGAGCTTGTGTGTGTGTGTGAGAGAGAAAGAGAGAGAAAGTGTGTGTGTTTATGTAATAAATCTTACTGTATACTCCTTGAAGCGTATTATGGGGGATAAAGGGAATGATGGAACGATTTCTTAAGGCTTTCCCTTTATATTGCTAATCACCATTAGACTGTGAGACTGCCTCTTTTCCAGTACCTTTACCAAACCCCGGATATTATTCATTTTAATTTTTGTCATTTTGTTGTACTAAAAGACAAAATAATTGATTTTTAAAATATTTTTTTATTAGAGAGTGAAATGATTTCTAGATTTTTATTGGCTTTTATATTCTTTTATTTATTTATTAATCCTCACATGAGGGTTTTTTTCCCCATTGCTTTTTCAGAGAGAGTGGAAGAGGGGGGAGAGAGAGAGTAACACCAATGTGAGACAGCTAATGATTGCCTCTTGCACGGTTGCCTGTGTCTGGGGAGGGAACCCAAAAAGTATGTGCCCTTGACTTGGATTTGAACCTGTGACTCTGGTGTGCGGGCCAACCCTCTAACTATAGAGCTACACCAGTCAGGGTGGCTTTTGTATTCTTTTATTATTATTATTGTTATTATTTTTTATTTTTCAGAGAGGAAGGGAGGGGGAGAGATAGAAACATCAATGATGAGAGAGAATCATCAATCGGCTGCCTCCTGCACGCCCCCTACTGGGGATTGAGCTCACAACCCCACCATGTATGTGCCCTTGATCAGAATCAAACCTGGGACCTTTCAGTCTGCAGACCGATGTTTTATCCACTGAGCCAAACCAGCTAGGGTGGTTTTTGTATTCTTTAGTGAACTGTCTTAGCCTTGTGCTTTTGCATATTTTTCTGTTGGGGTTTTGTGTTTTTTTTTATTGTTGTAAAGTGCTCTTTATAAAGGCTATATACCCTTTTAAAATATGTTTAAAATACCTTTTCCAGTTTGTGATTGGCCTTTTATATGACTGTTGTATTTTTTTTTGTGTGTGTGCAAAAGCTTTTAAATTTCATGTAGTCATATAGGTGGATCTTTCTTTTATTGTTTTGATATGGAAAGGTATACTTAAAATTTTTCTATCTCAAGGTTATATAAATAGTAATACTTTAAGTTTTACAGTTTCATTTTTTTTCACCCATTTTCTCTGTAAATTATCTATTTTATTATCCTGTTCTTTGAGAAGTAGAATTTAAATTTATTGTTTTTCAAAATGGTGAGTCATTTATCCCTCAATACCATTTATCTTTTCCACTTTGATTTAAACTTTTATGATATGGTAAATTCTTATATGTGGGTCTGTATTGTTTTTGACTAATATGTGGACTAAATATAATTGTACAATGTACTTTAATATTAATCTGGCTGCATAATGCTCTTGTCATTATTTCTTGTTTTCAAAGAAAACCTTTTTATTTTGACTGCCTTAGTGTGCTTATCTTTTCAAATGAGTTTTAAAATAATTTTATTTCTGAAAGAAGTTTGCTGTTTTTATTATAACAGAATTTCTTTGGTTTCTAGGTAGGTAATATTTTAATTATATGCCTGGCTTCCCACCCTCCCATTTATTTATTTTGCTTTTTTGTTTTTTTGCTTTTTCTTTATCTGAAATTAATGTTTGTTTTATTAATATAAATAGACACAGAAACTGTAAAGCATAAGTTCCTTAAAATTTTGCCTTTCAGTTGCCTTTCTTTAAAATATAACAGGAACTTTAAAGAAACCCAGCCTATTTGCAGTAGTATTATAATTCTAAACCTCATATCTGTAATAATTGTGTAGCTTTTACAAAAGCAAGTTAATGAAGTTATTAACCTTGAAGTTGTACATTAAAAAATACTTTTAAATATGCTAACAAGTAGGTATGCATTCTGATTGTCTCATTTAAAATATGGCTTTGGAGACTTTTTGTAGGAGTTACTGGATAATGATAACAGAATTGGGAAGCCATTAGTATTGGAAAATGTATTTTTATTTCTGCTAGTTTTTAAGGGGTAGTAGGATATTAATTATAGTTTGAATTGTGTGACTTTTATAGGTCAGCTGGTTAAGATGCTACTTTATACAGAAGTCACTCGTTATCTGGATTTCAAAGTGACTGAAGGGAGCTTTGTCTATAAGGGAGGAAAAATCTACAAGGTTCCTTCCACTGAAGCAGAAGCCCTGGCATCTAGTAAGTAATTTTATTTTTTCAGAATGTTAAGGTTTTACAATGGAAAATGACTCTTAGAGATTAAACTTAATGACTCTTACATCAACCCTCATCCATTCATTCAATCAAAAATATTTATTGAATGTGTATTATATGCCAGACACCATTCTGGGCAGTTGAGAATACCTCAATGAACAGAATGTTCAAATTTTTCTATGCTTTTTGATGTTTTAAACAGAGAGTTTAAATGACCATCTCTGTATCATGACCATCTCTATGTCTAGGTCTAGTAGTGCTCTTTTCATAATAATAATTCATAAGAGCAGTTGTTTTTTTTTGTTTCCTGTGTGTTAGCCTCTTGCTAAACATTTTGCATTCATTTACTTACTTGGCTTTTAAAACACCTTTAAGAGGTAAGTTTTCCATTTTGTAGGTAAGAAAACTCAGGCCTAAAATCACATAAGTGATTTAAGTAGCAGGATGGGGATTGAAACCCTGGAGGGATTGCTCCAGAGCCTGTGTTCTTAATCACTGTATTAAGCTGACCTCCTAGACCCGTGGTTGGCAAACTGCGGCTCGCGAGCCACATGCGGCTCTTTGGCCCCTTGAGTGTGGCTCTTCCACAAAATACCATGGCCTGGGTGAGTCTATTTTGAAGAAGTGGCGTTAGAAGAAGTTTAAGTATAAAAAATTTGACTCTCAAAAGAAACGTCAATCATTGTACTGTTGATATTTGGCTCTGTTGACTAATGAGTTTGCTGAACACTGTCCTAGACTATATTATCCAACCTGCTGAAAAAGAAAAGAACTCTGATCTGGCAAAACTCATCTTTTAAGTTGGTGCTATTGCCATTATCTAAAATCTCTATTTTTAGGAATTTCCAATGAGTATGGAGTGGTTTTATTCTCTGCCCTAAATTATTTCCTCCACTGGCTCAACCAAAGATTCCTGGTTAATATTTTCTGTTTTGATCTCTTAAATAGCAAACACCCCTAGAAAGGACCTCTGTTCTTTAGGGTGTTCTAATTGACCTACAGAGCAGTTTAAGAAAGGATAAATTTGTATAACTAAGGGGTAGATGAGTTTTATATACCAAATGTTTTAGGAGTTTAGAGGAGGGAAAGGTTTGGAATGGGAGAATAGGAAAAGAATCGATAAATTCTCCAGTAATTTTATTTTGCATAAATGTGGAAAAGTTTTCTCGTTTATTTAGGCAGTTTTCCCTAACTCCCTTTATTCTTGCTATTAGGGGAGAAAATATTAGGCCTAAAATGTTGAAAGACACTATAGCTGGATAGTAAAAACATCCACTAACAGTTTTGCTAGGTTAGAATTGACAATTGGGAAAGGAAGGGAATGGCTCCGAATTAAATTGAAGGGATTTAGTGGTGTAATCATGGGTTAAAAATTATTTTAAATCCTTTTTTAAAAACATATTTTTATTGATTTCAGAGAGAAAGGGTGAGGGAGGAATAGAAACATAAATGATGAAAGAGAATCATTGATCAGCTGCCTCCCACACTCCCCATAGTGGGGATCGAGCCCGCAACCCAGGCATGTGCCCTGAGCAGGAATCGAACTATGACCTCGTGGTACATAGGTCAACACTTAACCGCTAAGCCACACTGGCCAGACTATCTTCTATATATATAAAAGCCTCATATGCAAATTGTCCCCTTGGGAGTTTGACCAGGAGTTCGATCGCTTGCTATGATGTGCGCTGACCACCTGGGGGCGGCACGGAATGAAGGAAGGCCCCGGCTGGTAGCCTGTATGGCCCCGATCAGCTCTGATCGCCGGCCAGACCTAGGGACCCTACCCATGCACAAATTTTGTGTACCGGGCCTCTAGTTTTAGGAGATATATGTACTACTATATTTAATACTTTAAAAAATAAAATAAAATTTAAAAAAAAAACACAAAACAACACCAATCCCCCCCATAGCAAATAAATGTCTATTCTGGTTAGTAAAAAAAAAAATAGTTTTAAATATTTTAAAGATCCCTAGTAGTGGGTGTGTGGGAGGCAGCTAATTGCTGATTCTCTCTGATTGATGTTTCTCTCTCTCCCTTCTCTGAAATCAATAAAAAATATATTAAAAATTATAATAAAATGACAGTGAGTATAATTGCATGAAGTGTTTTCGTAGAAATAAGAATGTAAGAGGTTGAATACATTTCTTTTAAACAAAGTTTATGCCTTTTATTTTTTATTACTTTGGAGCTGTTACCTATAGATTTATTTTTAATCATAGTTATACAATATTGCATTAGTTTTAGGTGTACAGCGTAGTGATTAGACAATTTTATAACTTAAAAAGTGAACAGCACAATAAGTCTAGTACCCACCTGGCACCATACATAGATACTATATTATTGACTGTATAGAGGCCCGGTGCACGAATTCGTGCACAGTGGGGTCCTTCGGCCTGGCCTGTAGGATCAGGCTGAAACCGGCTCTCTGACATCCCCCGAGGGGTACTGGATTGCAAGAGGGCGCAGGCCAGGTCAAGGGACATGGGAGGTTGGCCAGCTGGGGAGGGACCACGGAAAGGCTCTAGGGCATGTCTGGCCTGTCTTGCTCAGTCCCAATCGCCTGGACCCCAGCAGCAAGCTAACCTACCAGTTGGAGCATCTGCCCCCTGGTGGTCAGTGCATATCATAGTGACTGGTTGACCAGTTGACTCTCTGCCCCCTGCTGGTCAGTGCATGTCATAGTGAGCGGTTGAGCGGCCTTTAGCATATCATTAGCATATTCTTTTTGATTGGTTGAATGGCCGACCAGACACTTAGCATATTAGGTGTTTATTATATAGGATTTCCTATGCTGTACATTATATCCCTATTAATAATTAAATTTTATAACTTGAAGTTTGTACTTCTTAATCCCCTTCAGCTTTTTTGCCCATCCCTACCTCCTTCTGCCTGGCAACATCAGTTTGTTCTCTGTGTCTGTATTTGTTTTTTAGATTCCACATATATGTGATATGGTAGTTATCTTTCTCAGGCATATTTCACTTAGCATTATACCCTCTACATCTATCCATGTTGTCAAAAATGGCAAGATTTCATTTTTTTGATGGCTGAGTAATATTCCTGTGTGTGTGTGTGTGTGTGTGTGTGTGTGTGTGTGTATGTATTTTAAAAATATTTTTATTGATTTCAGAGAGGAAGGGAGAGAGAAAGACAGAAACATGAATGATGAGAGAGAATCACTGATAGACTGTCTCCAGCATGCCCCACACTGGGGATTGAGCCCGTAACCCGTCCATGTGCCCTGACCAGGGATCGAACTGTGACTCCTGGTTTATAGGTGGACCCTCAACCACTGAGTCATGCCGGCTGGGCTTAATGTATATATTTTTAAGCTAGGTTTAGTGAGGTATAATTTACATACAGTAGAATTTACCTGTTGTTTTTTTTTTTTTTAGCATACAGTTTTATGAATTTTTACCATATCACTACCTTATCAGCAGCTCTTTTTATCTTAGTGGATAGAATTTTTAAGTCAGACTGGTGGCAAGAAAATTCTAGACAAAGTTAGTGAATGAGATATGGGAAAATGTCGAGGTAGGGAAGTTCAAGAGAAAGGTAAAATAAAAGAGAAAGACGTGAATAAATTACTTTATAGTTTTAACTAGAGGTCCAGTGCACAGGTTTGTGCACCAGTGGGGTCCCTCTGCTTGGCCTGCAGAATCAGGCTGAAACCGGCTCTCCGACATACCCTGAGAGGTTCTGGATTGTGAGAGGGTGCAGGCCAGGCCGAGGGACCCCACTGGTGCACGATCAGGGCCAGGGAGAGACGTGGGATGTTGCCCATCTGGGGAGGGACTGTGGGAAGGCTCCAGGGTATGTCCCACCCTCTTGCTTAGCTAGACCCCCCAGCAGCAAGCTAATCTACCGGTTGGAGCAGGGTTCCTCAAACTTTTTAAACGGGGCCAGTTCACTGTCCCTCAGACCATTGGAGGGCCGGACTATAGTTTAAAAAAACTATGAACAAATTCCTATGCACACTGCACATATCTTATTTTGAAGTAAAAAAAACAAAACAGCAAAAACACCTGCATGAGGCCTGCGGGCCGTAGTTTGAGGACACCTGGGTTGGAGTGTTTGCCCCCTGGTGGTCAGTGCATGTCATAGCGAGTGGTTGAGCGGCCTTAGCATATTATTAGCATGTTACGCTTTGGTTGGTTGAACGGCTGACCAGTCGACTGGACACTTGGTATATTAGGCTTTGATTATCCTCTCTAATAAAATGGTAATATGCAAATTAACCATCACTCCGCTACATAAGCCATGCCCACCAGCCAAGCCACGCCCACCAGCCAATCAGGGTGAGCATGCAAATTAACCCCAGCCAAGATGGCTACAGCCACAGAGAACAAGGTTTCCCAGGTAACAGAGCAAGCCAAGCTTTCTGCAAGCCGTTGCAGGTCTAAGCCTCCACTCAAGCTACAAAGTTTCAATTATAGAAGGTAAACAAATTCAGACAGAAATGGGGGCAGAACGGAGCTTGAGAGAGCAAGCCAGGGTTGCCGGCGGCAACAGGGGAAGCAAAGCTTTCCGCACACCCTGGCCGGGCTCACCTGCTTAAGGCTACAAAGTTTCAATTGTAGAAGGTGAATTAACTGCCACAGAAATGGCTGCTGGCTGTGGAGGGAGCAGCAGGCTTGGCTCCGCTCCAGGCTACAAAGTTTCAATTGTAGAAGGAAAATAAATTCCAGATACCAGGGCCTCTGCTTGGGTGGCCAGAGGGCATGGCCGGCCTGCAAACCACCACAGGCCCCTCGCTCAGGCCACCCCACGCCCCAAGGGAACCCCACCCTGATCCGGGACACCCTTCAGGGCAAATCAGCTGGCCCCCACCCGTGCACCAGGCCTCTATCCTATTTAATAAAAGAGTAATATGCAGATTGACCATCACTCTAACACACAATATGTCTGCCCCCATGTGGTCAAAGATCCTGCCCCATGTCAACACAAGTTGGCCATCACAAGATGGCCAGCAGGAGAGGGCAGTTGGGAGGCACCCGGCCTGCAAGGGAGGGCAGTTGTGAGGGACCAGGCCTGCAAGGGAGGGCAGTTGAGAGGGACCAGGCTTGCAAGGGAGGGCAGTTGGAGGTGATCAACCCTGCAGGAGAGGGTAGTTAGGGGTGACCAGGCCGGCAGAGGAGGGAAGTTGGGGGCAAACAGGCTGGCAGGGGAGCAGTTAAGCATCAGCCAGGCTGGCAGCGGAGTGGTTAGGGAGTGATCAGGCTGGCAGGCAGAAACGGTTAGGGGCAATCAGGAAAGCAGGCAGGCAAGCAGTTGGGAGCCAGCAGTCCTGGATTGTGAGAGGGCAGTCGGACATCCCTCCAGGAGTCCCAGATTGGAGAGGGTACAGGCTGGGCTGAGGGACAACCCCCCTCCGTGCACGAATTTCATGCACCGGGTTTCTAGTATAGGATAATAACTTACATTTACTGGACATATTTGCCAGCATACATGTACTAAGTACTTTGTGTGTGTTATCTCACTTTAGTTTATGTAGTCCTTTATTACAAGCCTGTGATATATGGGTGCTATTATTTTTTACAGATGGGAAAACTGAGATATAGTGATATAAAAGAAAAGCCCCAAGTAGCATATCTTCTGACTGGTAGAACTGGCTGGAAGTCAGATTTATCTGACTCAAGAACCCCCCACACTTTTTTTTTTTTTTTTTTTTAAATATATTTTATTGATTTTTTACAGAGAGAAAGGGAGAGGGATAGAGAGTTAGAAACATCGATGAGAGAGAAGCATCGATCAGCTGCTTCATGCACACTCCCTACTGGGTATGTGCCCACAACCAAGGTACATGCCCTTGACCGGAATCGAACCCGGGACCCTTCAGTCCGCAGGCCGATGCTCTATCCACTGAGCCAAACCGGCCAGGGCCCCCCACACTTTTAACTACTGTACTATATATAGTATATACAGCTTTTAAGAATATTTTAACTGTCATATACCATCTGATTCTTTTTTCTTCATGTTAAACATTTCTAGTTCCTGCGATTGTTTCTCATATATTATCTTGATCTCTTGTATACTTTTTTTGGTAAATTATCTGATTTGTCAAGATTATCCTATCTACACTAATAAAAGAGAAACATGCAAATTGACCGTCCCTCCGGTATGCCCACCAGCCAATCAGGAGTAAGTATGTAAATTAACCCAACAAAGATGGAGGCGACCATGGAGCTGGAGCAAGCAGGAGGCTTGGGTTGCCCCCGGTGATGGAGGAAGCCAAGCTTCCTGCCTGCCCTGGCTGCTGCTGAGGGAGTGGATGGGGGCCTGGGTCATGAGGGGCAACCCAGGCTTCCAGCCGGCCCTGGCCTCCACTCAAGGAGGGGATGGAAAAAAAGGAAAAGGAGGGGCTTGGGAGCCTGGGTTGCTGGGGGGGGGCGTGGCCAGCCTGAAAACGGCCCTCAGCCCCCTTACCCAGGCTGGCCACACCCCCATGGAGTAAGAGTCCCTGCTGGGGTGCCTGGCCAGCCTGCAAACAGCCATCAGCCCCTCACCCTGGCTGGCCAGGCACCCCAGCAGGACCCCCCACCCTGAAGGGGCTGTGGCCAGCCTGAAAGCAACCCTCAGCCCCTCACCTAGGCTGGCCATGCCCCCCATGGAGTAAGAGTCCCTACTGCAAACCACCACAGGTCCCTGGCCCAGGACTCCCCCACGCCCCAAAGGAACCCCCACCCTGATCCAGGACACCCTCAGGGCAAACCAGCCAGCCCCCACCCGTGCACCAGGCCTCTATCTACACTAATAAAAGGGTAATATGTTAATTAGACTGGGAGACCTTCCAGGAGACCTTTGGGATATTTTTCTGAACAAAGCCATGGTGGCAGGGCCGAGGTAGAGGCAGTTAGAGGCCAAGAGGGGAGGGCAGTTGTGGGTGAGCAGGCCAGGATGCGATGGCAGTTGTGGGTGATCAGGAAGGTGGGAGGGGGCAGTTGGGGGTGAGCAAACTGGTACGGGGGGCAGTTGGGGGTGATCAGGCTGATGGGGCATTTGGGGGCGAGCAGGCTGGCGGCAGGGCCAGTTGGGGGTGAGCAGGCCGGCAGGTAGAGTGGTTAGGGACAATCAGGCAGGCAGGCAGGTGAGTGATTAGGAGCCAGCAGTCCTGGATTGTGGGAGGGATGTCCAATTGCTGGTTTAGGCCCGATCCCTGTAAACTGGCAGTAGGACATCCTTCAAGGGGTCCCAGATTGGAGAGGGCGCAGGCCGGGCTGAGGGACAACCCCCCTCCCCCTGCACGAATTTCCTGCACCGGGCCCCTAGTCCTATATAATAAAAGGCTAATATGCAAACCAACCAAACAGCAGAACGACTGGTCGCTATGACATGCACTGACCACTAGAGGGCAGACGCTCACCGCAGGAGCTGCGCCCTGGTGGTCAGTGCACTCCTCCAGGGGGAGCACTGCTCAGCCAGAATCCCTGAGCTGGGCTCACAGCTGGCGAGTGTAGCAGCGGTGGCGGGACCTCTCCCATCTCCCTGGCAGCCCTATGTGCGACTGCCAGCTTAGACCTGCTCTCCGCAGGGATTGGGCCTCAGCTGTCAGTTGGACATCCCCCGAGGGCTCCTGGACTGCAAGAGGGTGTAGACTGGGCTGAGGGAGCCCCCCTCCTTCCAGTGCACAATTTTTGTGCACTGGGCCTCTAGTATGTAATAATAGTATTGTAACAGACCAGACATAATACTCCTAATGTTGTCTGCTCAGTGCCAGTGGGACTATTACTTTCCTAGGACAATATTCTTCTATTACTGGTAATGTAGACCGTTACTATTGGCTTTTTTACCAGATCTATAGACACTCTTGGTTCCTGTGATAGATAGTTCATGATGCCATCCAAAACACCAAGGTTCCAGTAAATAATTTGTTGCTTGTTCAGATGTTATTTTTGTGAAATCAATGAGAAATATATATTACCTCTACAGAATGTTGAACATAATTAGTATGTTCAGAAATGTTTTGGGAAGTTTTCATGAATAGCTTTGAAAAGCTAAATCTTTAGCTTGTTGATTTATTCTTACTGTCGTGAGGCATCTATTTATCTGGAGCACCTTGACATCAACAAATCACCTTTGATATCACAGATCTAAGTGAATCCCAGGGCTTGTGGCAGTTTGAGGTAGCTGTTCTTCCTGAACTCTAATTCTACCATTAGAATTCTATATTGTGTGCCATATCTTAATTTTTTTATGATACTGTTTTTACCCTAATTATTTTTAAAATTGTATGGTTACCTCTTAGTTAATTGAAAAGCTTTTATCTATCCTCTTACAGAAACTGCTCTGGATTTTGTAGGTTTTTTTATGTTTTAAAAGTCTTGGTATGTTTTTTTTGGTAAGTTAAACCTCATTGTACAAGTGAATGAAGAAAAGTCAAACCTGTTTGAAATGAAGGTAAGACAGTACTCAGGGGACTAACTCTAAAAAAAGATTTTTTTCTGATTTTTTAATATAATTTTAATATTTTTGTTTTTATGTGGTATACTCAATATAAGAATAAGTCAACTTCTTTTATATTTGCTCCCATAAGATTATATGGATTGAATATTTATTGAGCACTTGCTATGTGCCAGGTACTCTTCTGGGTTTGGGAATAGGGAGGGTTCAACAGAAAGAAAAAAGTAAACAAAAATTGCTTCCCTAATGGAGTTTACATTAGTAGGAGACAGGCTGTAAGTAAATAAGGAAAAGTATGTTAAGGCTAATATGCTAAGTGTCCGACCATCTTACCAGTCACTATGACACTCACTGACCGCCAAGGTGCAGAGTTTCAACGCAGGAGCTGCCAAAATGCAGTGACTTGGCAGTGGCAGTTCTCGGGTGATGCACCCCAAAACCAGAGAGGAGGGAGCCCGATTTCTTGCCAGGCCACGTGATTCTACTTTCGGTCGTGGGTTATGTTGTTGCTGGGGCACTGTCAGCTCCGAATCTTGTTTATTGCACACTTGCATTTTCAGTCCACACCCTGTGTAACAGCAACTTTGTAGAGTGCCCTCTTGCACTCTGGGACCCCTTGGGGGATGTCGGAGAGCCGGTTTTGGCCCGGTCCCCACAGGCCAGGCCAAGGGACCCACCTGCTGGAGGGACCCTACTCACTCCACAGATGCCAGCTAGGGACCACGGGAGGTTGGCTTCAGGGTGTGTCTAGCCTGTCTCGCCCAGTCCCACCCTGCTGGCCACCTTCTAATTAATTTCCTTTCAATGTACACAAATTCATGCACCAGGTCACTAGTGGTGATAATAATGCTGTATAGAAAGTTGGAACGCGGAGGGAGTATGGGGGGTATAGTTTTAAATAGGAAGGCATCATTATAGAAGCAGTTATAAAAATTATACAGTAGGAAATATTATTTTAACTCTTTCAATTATGACTTTCAGAATGAGCACTGGATCTCTAAAATGTTTGTAATCGCAGTGGTTCTGATGCCATACTGCTAGTGATGGCGATCACTAGTTGGCACCATGCATGGCACCATGGAAGGGGCAGAGAAGCTGCTGAAGCACCTCTGCTCGGCTGTGAAACAGGGTCAACCGGACATAATGATGAGGGCAAGGAGGGAATGAAAAAAGAGGAAAGGGAGGAGAATTTAAGAAGACACTAGGTTTTTATTTTTATTTTTTAAAAAAGTTACGCAGTAGTCCCCAATAAGCTGTTGGTGGTAGCTTTAGGTTCCAACAGGCTGCGTCCACCAGAATATACCTGATTCAAAAGCACATTACAGTGGTGACTCATGTTTCTTTTTTAGTCTTTCACCCAACACCAGACAAACTTGTGTCTTAACTATGGTGCTGATGTGGTGATAGAATATTTCTTTTTAGTGTTATGTCTTTACTATGTATGCATTCTGTCCATTTTTTAAAGGTAGGTTGTAAAAAATGTAGTCAGCTGTCATTAATAGCCTTATAATCATTTATAAATTTTTTTTATTGATTTTGAGAGAGAGAGAGAGAGAGAGAGAGAGAGAGAGAGAGTGAGAAACACCAATTTGTTGTTCCACTTACGCATTTATTGGTTGATTTTAAAAAAAATACATTTTATTGACTTTTTACAGAGAGGAAGGGAGAGGGATAGAGAGTTAGAAACATCAGTGAGAGAGAAACAGCTGCCTCCTGCACACCCCCTACTGGGGATGTGCCCACAACCAAGGTACATGCCCTTGACCAGAATCCAACCTGGGACCTTTCCGCAGGCTAACACTCTATTCACTGAGCCAAACCAGTTAGGGCTATTGGTTGATTTTTTATGTGCCATGACCTGGTATCGAACCTGCAAGTTGGCATATCTGGAAGATGCTCTAAGCAACTGAACTATCCGGTCAGGTCATGATCATTTGAATTTTCAGTTTTGTTTGTTTCAGTTATAGTCTTGGGAAAGAATGTTAAAAATATCAAAACATTAAACTACCAACAGATAAAAACAAATATTTGAGAATTTGTTATTTTTAAAGCTATGGTTGTTTTTGGAAGTAGTTGTACAGTTTAGGGAAGGGGGAAAAAGATTGTAAAACCAGAAAATTTTCTTTTTCTTTGCCCTTGTCTTTCTACTTGCTGTATACTAGTAGTAGGAACTGACTAATAGGAATGTCTGAGGGTTTATTATGTGGTCATTTATAGCTGTACTAGAGGCCCGGTGCACAAAATTTGTCTCCAATATGGGACCCCTCCGGGGATGTCCGACTGCCAGTTTAGGGGTCAAGTCTAAACCGGCAGTTGGATATCCCTCTCACAATCCGGGACCTCTGGCTCCTAACTGCTCGCCTGCCTGCCTGATTGCCCCTAACCGCTTCTGCCTGCCAACCTGATCACCCCCTATCTGCTCCCCAGCCAGCCTGATTGATGCCTAACTGCTCCCCTGTCAGCCTGTTTGCCCCCAACTGCCCTCCCCTGCCTGCCTGATGGCCCCCAACTGCCCTCCCCTGCCAGCCTGATCACTCACAACTGCCCTCCTTTGCTGAAACCCACCTCCTCCAAGCTGCGCGGAGCTGCAGGATCCCCAGGCATCACAGCATGGAGCGGCCCCCAGGCCCCGCCTCCGCTGTGTGCGTGGCCATCTTGTGGACGCCACTTAGGCTTTTATTATATAGGATAATGTACTCTTTCTTAGTGTACAAAGCAGTGAACTGATTATTTAGGACTTCATTAAAGTAAGTGACTAGCAGTATAATCAACATCTAAATATAGATAAGGAAGAATATTCAGAATTTTAGGCAGTTGGCTGAGTATCAATCAGAGTTGTTAAAAGAACATTCAGTTGGATGCCTTCGTGAATAAATAGTTTTTGCAAATTCATGTTTACCTTGTACCTAATAAGAAACATAATTAGACATACTACATTTAATTAAGTACTGGTTGTAATTGTAATTGTACTTTAAAATTAAAGACCTAACTGATCTTTTGTAATTATGTCAATTTATTTTAAAGTTGTCCAAACGCTCATATCTTAACCATTTGTACGTCATAAGCGTCTATAGATGCAAGCGGCGGACCTTTTTTAATTAAATTCAAAATATCGTGGCTGGTTAAATTGCACACTGTGTTAGAATAGCCTCAGATAATAACATGGCAAATTTAAACTTTTACTTTCATACTTTCTTTTCTCTAGTGTTCTATTGTGAGTGTATGCTTTTTGAAAAATTATCTTTTAGGCTTAATGGGGTTGTTTGAAAAACGTCGCTTCAGAAAATTCCTAGTATATGTGGCCAACTTCGATGAAAACGACGCTAGAACGTTTGAGGGCATTGATCCTAAGAAGACTGCAATGCGAGAGGTGTATAAGAAATTTGATTTGGGCCAAGATGTTATAGATTTTACTGGTCATGCCCTGGCACTTTACAGAACTGATGAGTAAGTTTTCTGGTTTTTAGATTTATATATTTTTTGGAATGCTAACTGAATTTCCTAGTTCTCCAATGTGGAAATTCTAGCTAAACAAATATATAGCCATGTCATACACTGAAAGAAGAGGTTCTAGTTGCAAATTAATGTTATTAATTTACTTATAAGTAAAATGCAAAGGTAATGAGTTGAAATCACTGCAGAAAAAGATCTTAAATTGAACACAAGAATGAAAACCGAAGCCTTTTGTAATATTTATTTCCTCTTCTCCAGCTATTTAGATCAACCATGTAGTGAAACCATTAATAGGATTAAACTTTACAGTGAGTCTTTGGCAAGATATGGCAAAAGCCCGTACCTTTATCCACTGTATGGCCTTGGAGAGCTGCCACAAGGATTTGCAAGGTAAGAGCCCATATTTAACCTATTTGCTAAAACCCCACTGATTCTGAATTTCATCTTCAACAGAAGTATATGAGATATGGTTGTGAAAAATGAGATAAGATATGCCTGTGAATAATGAGATGCTTTTTATTTTTGAAGTAAAATTCACATACAATGAAACCAGAGCTACAGTCAAAATGTTGAGTTTGATAAATGTATAAACTTGTGTAATAAAAACTCCAGTATCAAGATAATATTTTTCTCATTCCAGAAAATTCCCTTGTATCATCTCATAATCACCCCCCCCAACCATAACAATTACATTTATAATTTCTATCACTATAAAATACTTTTGCCTGTTTTTGAAGTTTATATAAAGGGGATAATACAAAATGCACTCATTTGTGTCTGGCCTTTGCTTAATATTTTTGAATTCATTCATGTTGATACACATGCTGGTGGTAGTTCATTTAAAAAGTATTGAGTAGTATTCCATTATGTGAACATATCCCTTGCCTTTGTGGATACTTGAGTGATTGTACCACTTTATACTCAGCTGTGCCTGAGAATTTTAGTCACTCCATATGCTTGTCAACATTTGTATTGTCAGTCTTTTTAATTGAAACTACGCAGTAGGTGTGAAATGGTATCTCATATTGCTTTAATTTGCATTTCTTGAGGACTAATATTGGTCACCTTTTCATGAGCTTGTTGGCAGTTAGTGTAATTTTGTGGTGTGATTGTTCATGTCTTCTGTACATTTTTAAAGATTGGGTTGTCTTTGTTTATGATACGTAGGAGATCTTGATGTAACTTGGCAGCAAGTCTTTTGTCAGATATATGCATTATAAATGTTTTCTTCCAATCGGTGGCAGAAGCTTTACATTTTTATGTTGTATCTTTTTAAAAAAATTTTTATTGATTTCAGAGAGGAAGGGAGAGGGAGAGAGAGAAACATCATTGATGAGAGACAATCATTGTTCGGCTGCCTCCTGCACACCCCGCACTGGGGATCGAGCCCACAACTCAGGCTTGTGCCCTGACTGGGAATTGAACCTTCCTTCCTCTCTTGGTTCATGTCAATGCTCAACCACTGTGCCATGCTGGGCTCTTTATTTTTCTTCAATGTTTAGTGCTTTTTGGGTCCTAAGAAAGCTCAAGAGCATAAAGATGTTCTCTTACGTCTTTTTCTAAAAGCTTTATAGTTTTAGCTTTGTGTTTCAATCTGTGGTTTATCTTGAAATAATATTAGT
Source organism: Ia io (assembly GCA_025583905.1). Classification (NCBI taxonomy): domain Eukaryota; kingdom Metazoa; phylum Chordata; class Mammalia; order Chiroptera; family Vespertilionidae; genus Ia; species Ia io. The sequence continues at coordinate 86,061,671 of JAJQQW010000002.1, read as the reverse complement.
GTATGGGGTGAGGTAGGGCTCATAGTTTACTTTTCTCATACCGATATTTAGTTGTTCTAGCACCATTTGTTGGAAAGATTTCTTTTTCCAGTTGTCTTGGTGCCTTTGCAGAAAATCATTTGACCATATATGTGTCTTTTGTTCCAGTTATCTATTTAATTTTCCTATACCATTACCACACTGTCCTGAATATTATAGTTTTATAGTAAGTCTTGAAATCAGGTAATGCAAGTCCTCATCTTTGTTCTTTTTCAAAATGTTTTGGCTATTTGAGGTCTTTTGTATTTCCATATATATTTTAGAACAGGTTGTCAATTTCTAGAAAAAGTGCTTGCTGGGATTTTGATCAGGATGAATTAAATCTGTAGATCAGTAAAGAATAAAGGGGGCTAAATACATGGTGACGGGAGATGACTTGACTTTGGGTGGTCACACAATGCAATATACAGATTATGTATCATAGAAATGTACACTTAAAAACCTATATGATGTTACTAACTAGTGTCATCCCAATAAATTTAATAAAAAATCTGTAGATCAATTTGGGGGAGAATTATCTTAATAATACTGAGTTTTCCAATGCATGAATTTGCTCTCTTCATATATTTAGGTTTTCTTTGTCTCAGCAATGTCTTGTAGCTTTCATTGTAGAGATCTAGCATTTTTTTGTCCAAATTTAGTCATAAGTGTGGTTATTTTGATGTTGCTGTTAATGAAAGTTTATTTTCAGAGTTGTTTGCAGCTAACATATAGAAATATAATTGATTTATGTATACTGACATATCTAATTTTATACATTTCTTAGGATTTTCCTTGTACACAGTTGTCTCATCTTTGAACAGAGATTAGCTTCTTCTCTTACAACCTTTGTGTTCCTCCTTTCTCCCCCTGTCTTTATGCACTGGCTAGGACTAATAGAAAAATGATGAATAGAAGTTGTGAGAATGGACACCCTTGCTTTGTTCCAAGTCTTAAGGGGAATGTTTTCAGTATTTTATTATTAAATATGTTTTTTTCTAGATTAAAAATTTTTGTATTTATATCTTGCTGAGAGTTTTTATTATGAAGGGGTATTGACATTGAGTTAATAATGCAGAGTAGGAGCAAGTGAGGTGGGAGAGAGAGAAACTTTGATATGAGAGAGACATTAAGAGAGAGAATCTTTGATGTGAGACAGAGACATATTGATGGGTTGCTTCCCCAGTGCAACCCAACCAGAGCCGGGGATCGAACCTGCAACCCAGGTTTGGATTACCCTTGATCGGAAATTGAACCCATGACCTTTCAGTGCTTGGGCTGATCCTGTAACCACTGAGCAACACTGGTCAGGGTTATCCTTTTAATTTTTAAAATTTAGTTTGTGTGTGTGTGTGAATTTGTGTATGTTAGCTGTCACTACTAGTTTGTGTATATATAGTGGTTTTTTTTCTTCTAGCTATTTTCAAAAATTTCTTTAGGTTTTGGCACTTTCACTAGGATTTGTCTAGGTGTGGTTTTGCTTTGCATTTGTTAAAATGCTTGAACGTGTAAGTTCATTTTTTATATCAAATTGGTAATTTTTAAATCACTATCCTCTTCAGATATTTCATCCCATATTCTTTTCTCCCGAGACACCAATTATTTGTACATTAGATGCTTGGTGTTATTCCATAGGTCATTGAGGCCCTGCTCACTTTAAAAAACATTTTTATATGTTGATTTTTATTTTTTAAAATATATTTTTATTGATTTCAGAGGAGGGAGGGATAGAAACATCAGTGATAGAGAATCATTGATCAGCTGCCTACTGTACGCCCCCTACTGGAGATGGAGCCCTCAACCTGGGCATGTGCCCTGACTGGGAATTGAACCTTGACCTCCTGGTTCGTAGGTCGACGCTCAACCACTGAGCCATGCTGGCTGGGCTGTACTGATTTTTTAGAGAGAGAGAGAGAGAGAGAGAGAGAGAGAGAGAGAGAGAGACATCAGTTTGTTCCAGCCATTATGCATTCATTGGTTGATTCTTGTATATGCCTACACTGGGGATTGAACAACCGTGGCCTTTCAAGAGGATGCTCCAGTCAACTGAGCTACTTGGCCAGCACTGCTCATTTTTTTGTCTATTTTTTCCCTCTCCTTACTTCATTGGATAATGCCTGTTCATTTGTCTTCAAGTTCACTGACTCTTGTTTCTCTTATTTCCAATAGGCTGGTAATCCCATTCAATGAGTTTTAATTTTTTTCAATATTGTACTTTGTAGATCTAGAATTTCTATTTTCAGATATAATTTATCTTGTGAGATTCTGTGTAACTCATTTTGACTCTCCTAAATATATTTATAACATTCTTGAACATGTATCCTTGAACAAGGATGTTTGCAAATTTTCTTTTTTTTTTTCTGTTTTGTTAATCCTCACCTGAGGGTATTTTTTTCAATATTTTTTTAGAGAGAATGAGAGGGAGATAAGGGGGAGAGTGAGAGACAGAGAAACATTGAAGTGAAAGAGGTTGCCTCCCACACATGCCCAAATTGTGAACCTGCAACTCAGGTACATGCCCTTGATGAGGAATTGAACCCACAACCCTTCGTGCACGGGCTGACACACTAACCACTGAGCCACCGATCCGGATATCCTTGATCATATTTCTAATAGTTGTCTTTAACCTTCCTCATTTTTTTTAACAGTAGTAATATGCGTCAGTTTATGTTGATTGCTTATCCTCTTTGGATCACTTTTCTTTTTATGGCTTGTAATTTTTAGTGTATACTGGACATATATGCTGGAGTGTTTCTCTGAAGAGTATTAATTTTCAAATAGGCAGATAAATTCACTTTGAGTTTTGGAGGTTTGATTTTTATGCCTTTTTAAAGGGGATCTTTTGTTCTTGGCTGACTTATTAGTCTTGGTACAGTAGGTGTGGTCCTAGGCTTTTCTTGGGAAGCCCAGGATGTCTGCCAAGCTCCTAATTTAATAAGACAGTTTCAAACTTAAGACTTGTTTGTCCTTATGACCCACAGCTGTAATCTCTGCTCAAGTCTTTTTGCTTTTCAGCTGCTTTTTTGCTGGCTTTCTTGGGGTCTTCCTCATGCAAGTACTTCTGGAGTTAGTTAAGGATGGAAGAGATTTTAGAGATTTGGTGCTGCTGTTTGTAGGATTCCCTCCTCCTCCAAGCCCCCAATTTTCATCTCCATTAACAACCCCAAATTCTATCCTATGCCATCTTAAGACAATAAGACCACAGGCTTTTTGCTTCTGTTATAGCTATTCCATGTTATAAGGCCTGGGGAGTTCTTTCCCTCAGGGGAAGATTCATCCATATAAACTACATAAAGATTTCATCCAGTTGCCTCTTTTCAAGTTTTTCCCCCAGTTTCTGCCTGCGTTTAGTCACTGTCCAATGACTATTGATAGTTTTATTTATATGCAAGAGTATTAGACACATTTCAGTTATTCTTTCATTATTGGTCTGTTTTTTTTCTTGATATTCATTACTGAATATGATACATCTTCACATGGTTTTCATTATTTTTTTATAATTGATGCTTTAATGACTTTTAAACTAATGCCTTTTGGAAGAAAATTGAGCATATATATATTTCTTATAATTCTTTAAGATCTAAGAAAGTAGACTTTAGTAGTTGAAACAATTATAAATTACCAATTGTAATTTAAAAAATTTTCTAGGCTAAGTGCTATTTATGGAGGTACCTACATGCTGAATAAACCAATTGAAGAAATAATTGTGCAAAATGGAAAAGTGATTGGTGTTAAATCTGAAGGAGAGGTAAAGTAGCATTTACAATTAAAATATACTGTGTTCTTGTGAAGAAAACATTATCTAATAAGTACTTAAATTTGGTATGGACACTGATGCTAGATTTCAGACTACATGGATATCTAATTTCTTATAATAATAAACTGGTATTCATCATTATTAAGGACTAGTTACTGAGTCTGTGCTTTAAGAAAATAGATCAATACTTTGTTGTGTTGATTGTTGCTTCTTCTTGAGACTATAAAATATGCATTATGGATGAGTGCTAAGTGGTATATACTGTGAGTTGATGCCTGTCTCAAATTTATTTAAATTTAGCTTTGTTAGTACCACTTATATTTGTTGAAATTGGGCTTATTAGGCAATACTATTTTGTTATTATCCTATCTAATAAAAGAGTAATATGCAAATTGACCAAAACTCTGCTACACCCACAAGCCACGCCCACAAACCACACCCACCAGCCAATCAGGAGCGAATATGCAAATAAACCCAACCAAGATGGCTGAGGCCACGGAGAGCAGGAGGGAGGCTTGGGTTTCCCCGGCGATGGAGGAAGCCAAGCTTTCTGCTTGCCCTTGCCAGCCCAGGCCTCTGCTTAAGGCTACAAAGTTTCAATTATAGAAGGTAAATAAATCCAAACAGAAATGGCGGCAGCCACGGAGCTGGAAAGAGGAGGAGACTAGGGTTGCCCCCGGCGATGGAGGAAGCCAAGTTTCTGAAGCCCTGGCCTGCCTTGGCCTCCGCTCCAGGCTACAAAGTTTCAATTATAGAAGATACATAAATCCCAACAGAAATGGCTGCCTCCACGGAGCAAGCAGAAGGCTTGGCTCTGCTCCAGGCTACAAAGTTTCAATTGTAGAAGAAAAAAAACCCAGATACCAGGGCCTCTGCTTGGGTCGCTGGGGGGCGTGGCCAGCCTGAAAACACCACAGGCCCTCACCCAGGCTGCCCCACACCCCAAGGGAACCCCCACCCTGATCTGGGACACCCTTCAGGGCAAACCAGCTGGCCCCCACCCATGTAATATGCAGATTGACCATCACTCCAACACACAATATGTCTGCCCCCATGTGGACACAAGATGGCCAGCAGGGGAGGGCAGTTGGGAGGGACCAGGCCTGCAAGGGAGGGCAGTTGTGGGTGATCAGGCCAGCAGGGGAGGGCAGTTAGGGGCAAATAGGCTGGCAGGGGAGCAGTTAGGCATCAATCAGGCTGGCAGGGGAGTGGTTAGGGGGTGATCAGGCTGGCAGGCAGAAGCGGTTAGGGGCAATCAGGAAAGCAGGCAGGCAAGCAGTTGGGAGCCAGCAGTCCTGGATTGTGAGAGGGCAGTCGGACATCCCTAAGGGTTCCCAGATTGGAGAGGGTGCAGGCTGGGCTGAGGGACACTCCCCCCCCCTCGTGCACGAATTTCGTGCACCGGGCCTCTGCCAAGCAACCAGAACGAGGGAATGACTCGTTATGACGCGCACTGCAGTGGCCGGCTGGACCCAACTGTGCACAGATTTGTGCACCAGGCCTCTAGTAATTTAATAAATTGTTAAATATTAACAATGTTTATATATATATATTTATTAATTTCAGAGAGGAAGGAAGTGGGAGAGAAGAGAGAGAAACATCAATGATGAGAATCATTGAACAGCTGTCTCCAGCACGCCCATATTGGGGATTGAGCCCGCAACCCGGGCATGTGCCCTGACAGGGTATTGAATTGTGACCTCCTGGTTCATAGGTTGATGCTCAGCCACTTGAGCCACACCTGCCGGGCCATAGAATCTTGTTGAAGGGCATATTCTGATTCAGTAAATGTTCAGAGGTGGGGCTACATTTTCTTCCAGGCTCTCAGGCGAGGCAGATGCTATTGGTCTGCAAACCAGATTATTCCACTTCCATGAACTATCACCTCTTACAAATAGAAATGCTCAAAAAGGAAACTCAGAAATTAAGTTATAAAGAATACACACACACACATTTTCTTTTTTATTGGTTTCAGAGAGGAAGGGAAAGGGATAGAGATAGAAACATCAGTGATGAGAGAGAATCATTGACTGGCTGCCTCCTGCATGCCCCACACTGGGGATGGAGCCTGCAACCGAGGCATGTGCCCTGACCAGGAATTGAACTGGCAACCTCTTGGTTCCTGGATTGGCGCTGAACCACTGAGCCATGCTGGTTGGGCACAAAGAATATTTTGGTATTCCATGGGTTAAGACCATATAAGTAACACTCAATAGTTGGCCATCTGAATGAACTTTTACTGTTGCAGATCTTTTATTAACTACCTTATGCCTTTTCAGCATAATAGGTGTTTGGGAAATTTGGTTAATGTTTTTATTTGCTATCTAAAAGTCCCTTTTAAATCTTCACATGAGGGTATGCTTTTATTGGTTTCAGAGAGGGGCGGGGGGGGGGCATTGATTGTTGCCTCCCATATATGTGCCCCAACTGGGATTAAACCTTTAGCCTTTTAGTTGACGGGATGATGCTCCAACCGAGCCACCCAGCCAGGGCTCAAAATCCTTTTTATTGCAGCCCCCCCCCCCCCCTGCAATTCTTCTTTGCTTCACACAGCTGGTGCTACTTAGGAAATTTCAAGGCTTTGATATACAAGGGAAGTAGACTGTAATATATATCTTGCAACTTAAGTTTTACTTAAAAAGCCTAGTGTTAAAATGGTATTTTGGTCTGTTTGTAATGCTAGTACTGTTTATGGAACATTTTACTAAAGAGTTTTTACTTGGTGCTTCTCATATAATGACAACCCTAATTACACTGTTTCATTTTATCCTAACAACCACCCTTTGAGATTCCAAAAGCCAGAATATGAACACTGATCTGCCTAGTTCTAAAACTTCTGTACATTGCAACAGGTTTCCTAATATTTGAATAGGGTTTAGAATTAATGAATCTGTTCCAGGAAAATTTGTAGAGATTGTTGGCAGAGCTAGTTTTAATAGTTATCTTATAGTTCAATAAATTTCTGCAGTTAATGTGAGAACAGTAAGAGATTATATTCAAGAGTCAATGGCATCACTATACTGTCTAAAAACACCATGGACACCAAATATTATAACTTCTTTAAATGTTTTGTTACAGATTGCTCGTTGTAAGCAGCTCATCTGTGACCCCAGCTATGTAAAAGATCGGGTAGAAAAAGTGGGTCAGGTGATCCGTGTTATCTGTATCCTCAGTCACCCCATCAAGAACACCAATGATGCCAACTCCTGCCAGATCATTATTCCGCAGAACCAGGTCAATCGGAAGTCAGGTAAGTTTTGGAGATCAGCAGATGTTTGTAGAATTTTGGTAGACAAAATTTACTTCGTATTTTATCCAATTTTATTTGCTCTATTAGAGTGAAAAAGCCTTAGTTTTTTTCTAACACATGGGAAACAACATATGATGGATCCCTTTTAGTTGAGATCCTAAATCATCACATTAAATGGTCAAATTAAATTTAAATTAAATTAGCCTAGGAGTCCTGCCTCAGGTTTGCATCCACTGGTTTGGACTTTCGATTCCTCATCTGTGGAATTCAGAAGCTGAATTAAGATGATCAGTTCAGTTTCTCCAGTTCCAACATTATGTGCCTTTAAAGGTTTAGCTTATTAGTTGACGCCACTATTTTGAGATGATGATAGTGGTGCTTTTATGTCATTATTTGTAAACTTATTACTTATATCTAATTTTAACAGTGTGCTAGCATACAACTTAAATTTCTCTAAGATCAGGATTTCTAAAATAGTGATTCCTGATTTATTTGCTTTAACCAGCAGTTTTCATCTCCTACCTATTCTTGAAGTCCTAAATCTTTTAACAAAAATTCAACTAAAAAGGGGTTTTTGGCTTTGAAATAGACAATTAAAAGCCATCTGTATTTAATTTTTTTTTTCTGTATAGGAATCCAAATCACAGAAGATTTATTACTAGAACAAAGGGACTTTTGTACTAAAGTAATCTTTAAAGGGTTTCCATGCAGATTCCTGGGTCGATGAAAGTAACAAAAGGGAGCCCAGTAATTGTTTTCTATTTTGGAAGTTAATGTAGTTACTTAGTGGTATACAGACAAGTAGACCTGTGGAATTATATGAGTTTATTATGCCAACTCAAGAATAGCTTTTGCTGATTTGTAATTTTATATTAAATATGTAAGAAATCAATATAGAAGGTCCCTACTCAACGATGGTTTGACTTGATTTATCAAGTTGGTGCAAAAGTGATTAACTAGACAACCATTGTTTTTTCTTTTCAGCACCGTATTGAATAAATTTATATACTCAACACTATTACAAAATAGACTTTGTGTTAGATGATTTTGTCCAATTATAGGCTAATGTAATCTGAGCACATTTAAGGTGTGCTAAGCTAAGCTATAATGTTTGGGAGGTTAGATGTATTTAAATGCATTTCGACTTCCGGTATTTATGATGGGCTTATCAGGATATAACCCCTCTGTTAGTTGAGGAGCATATGTACTTAATGAAACCTTTCTTAGCCATTCAAAACCTTTTGCAATGCAAGGTTCAGAGAGGCAGAAGACCCCAGAGCGGTTAATATGGTTTGCCAGGTTTCCACAGTTAGCTGTGACAATGCTGGGAAGAGAAATTTCATTTTAACGTCCAGCAGTTCACTGCCACATAAATCCTTGATCTCCAAAAGGCTAAAAAGTTGCTGAATATTTGCATATTCTATGTCTGACCCTGTTTGCCTCCATATACATAGAACTTAAGCTTAGAAGGTACCATCTATTGCAAGTAATTTTAATTCACACCTCGAAATACGGGTGAGACCTGAGTGTACACACCCGATGCCCACGTTTTACAAACCTTGGCAGTGAGATGGCATTACTTGTTTCCAGATATCTATGTCTGCATGATCTCCTCTGCACACAACGTGGCAGCACAAGGGAAGTACATTGCCATAGTCAGTACAACTGTGGAGACCAAGGAACCCGAGAAAGAAATCAGACCAGCGTTGGAGCTCTTGGAACCCATTGAACAGAAGTGAGTGACGTGTTCGTTTAAATCAGCTAAAATCCTAGATTAATTTTGGCTCCATGGTGGGGCAAACCCAATGAGAAGAAAGAAAGGACCATCATCTCCACCAGTCTCATCCTTTGGGTTTTGAATTTCAGGCAAAACAGTGAATGGGTGTGGGGTCAGCTCACCTGCTCACTTAATTCTTTTTCTCCTTCAGATTCGTTAGCATCAGTGACCTGCTTGTACCAAAAGATTTGGGAACAGAAAGCCAGGTGAGTGTGGTGATCTGAAAAGGGTATTATCATGTTTTATTGGGAGATTTTCTTAGTTTCAAGTATTTTTAATTTTTATTTTCAGATCTTTATTTCCCGTACATACGATGCTACAACTCACTTTGAGACAACCTGTGATGACATTAAAGACATCTATAAGAGGATGACAGGATCAGAGTTTGACTTTGAGGAAATGAAGCGCAAGAAAAACGACATCTATGGGGAAGACTAACAGCAGTACATGTTACCATCTAATTAGGACAGACTTAAAATTTGGCAAATAATGCATATTGTATGAAATCAGTATTGTAAGGCCTGCTTTTATAATCCAAACCGAGAGATTGCAGAGCACTGCACCAGTAAATATTCCTCCCCTTTCTAATATCATGTATTAACTTGTATTCATGGAGTGGCTGTTCAGAATTGGCAGGTGACCATATTCTGTACTGTTTAACCAATGCTGGCTTTTTTTCTAGTAAAGGATAAGTTGTAAAAAAAAAACATTGTGATACTGACACAAAGATCTTGATACAGTATTTGTATCTTTTAATCAGTGTAGCCTTTACAGTTATGTGCTTCTGCTGCTCAAGAGCTGGACCAGTACAATTTGCGTGCCATCTGTCCTCAATATTAAGCAGATTTGAAATCAAATATTTCATAATTTGGGAAAGCGTACCAAAGTTTTCACTATAGATTTACATTTTGGTCCTGTCAAGTATTATGATAGTGTCCACGTAGCCTCACCACAGGTTTGGTTTATGTGGGCTTAAAATTCTAACTGAACTCTAGACTTCAAGAGTCATTTTGGGGGAAGCCTGTGTGGTGTTTTAATCTAATTGATGAGCGCAAAGGAGATAGAAACCTATCATAAAGCAGGTAAATGTAGAAGCTTCTATCATATCCCAGGTGTGGCCTTTTCACGGACCAAGCTGCAATGCAGTATTGATTTGACAGAGCCTCTCCTTCAATGATGTCTGCCTCAAAATGGCTCCAAATGATTTCTGTACTGCAAAATAAAGCCAGACTCTGGAAACCAAGTCCCTCTTGATTGGTCTGTTTGTTCTCTGATGTTTAAGAGCTGTAAGTATTGTGCTGGCCATGATACAGTTGTTTATTTCCCTCAGTAGAGCTGAAACTGATGCTAGGAGAGATGCTGGAGTGGAACTGTGCTGTTACTAACAGCATGTGAAGATTCAAACTTGGATGGATAGAGAAGCAAGTCTGGCTTCACTGTGAGTAGACCCTAAATTATATTCTTGACTCAGTATAACTGTGAAACTCTTGATGATCTTTTTTTTTTTTTTTCAGTTAATCCTTACCCAAGGATATTTTTCCATTAATTTTTAGAGAGTCTTTGGGAGGGGGGGGAAAGACAAGAGAGGGAGAAACATTGATGGGAGAGAGACATTGATTGGTTGCCTCCCGAATTTGCCCTAACCAGGACCAGAGATGGAGTCCCACCAAGATACGTGCCCTTGACTGGAATTGAGGCTAACCACTGAGCAAACTGGCTAGAGCTTAGATATTCTTAGTAGTGGTTAACAAGTACTCTTTTTGTTCAAATGCAAGTTAATTGCCTTTGATAATTCTGCTTATAGGTAGCATTTGTAAGGGAACAAGGTAATTATCCGATGGATAGGTGCTTTAAACATTTTCATGTAATTTAAATTGTAATTAGAAATTGTTTTTAACTGGGATCTCCTTTCTCTGATAGCATATACAGTAATAGCTATCGGATGAATGAAGACATCTTAACGGTATTCTTATAGGCTTAGTATTGATTCTTATAGCTGAAGGACATATGATTAGGACACATGACTAATCTGTTACAGTAATTAGGATAGTAATTTAGATTATTACTCAGATTATTTGATTTACTTTAGCTCAGTTTCTAAGTCTCACACTACTCGTTTTGGCCAGATAATTCTTTGTTATGGGGGACTGTCCTGTGCATTGTATGATGTTTTAACAGCATCTCTGATGTCACTCTACCCACAAGATGCCAGGAGCACCTCTCTAGCCTGAGAACCAAAATGTCTTCCAGATGTTATATCCTGGGGGACAAAATCGCCCAAGTTGAGAACCAGTGCTTCATGTCAGGGGTGGGGAACCTTTTGTCTGCCAAGGGCCATTTGGATATTCTCAGGCCATACAAAACTATCAACTTAAAAATTAGCCTGCTGTATGGTCAAACATGCAAAATGTGCAAACTGGTTAGTATTAAATAGAAAGCAAAGATATTAGGACTTTATGTCCCAGGCCAACCGAGTCCAAAAATGATTAAGGCACAGTTTCTGGCAGAGCTTATAGTCCAGGTTAGACCCATTGTTCTGTGACTTGGTTAAGTGTTAAAATAAAGAAATGGTGCTGTGGGACTGATGGCCTTTGGACTGGATGTTGAAAGGCTTTTCAGTAAGGGGAGACGAACATTTGAGGTACAACCTGAAAGATGACTATACTGGACACATAGCACCTGACAGGTGGTAGTAGTAGATGCTCAATAAATGTTTCCTTTTCCTTAGTAATGTCAAATCAACTCAGTGTTATGATTCTCTTATTAGAATCTTACCCTTAGGTAAAGGTAAAATGGGTTTCTAAGCAAAAGCTAGTGTCAAATAATTAAAACTTATAAATAGTGAGACTGGCACTTTGTTTAGGTAAGAAGTATATAAAGTAGATGAGTGGCTTTGGAAAGAAGTTTCTGTATAGCGGTCTAATGGCCCCATAGAAAGGCAAGATGAAAAGTCCTATGAATGCCCTTTTTTCTGTAGCTTGCAGCTCAGTGCACATGACCTTGGGAGGGGAAAGCACTGGGAGGGTCTGCTGGGACTAAACTGACAGATCAGGGCCAAAATGATTATGTGATAGTATTCCTCTGAAACCCAGTTATTCTTGCTTAAGTGGCCTAAAAAGTGATACAACTCTCCTGACAAACTCTAGTTTTTGCTATGAAGTCCTTGCAGAAACAATTGATTTTTTAGTTGGTCTTTATTAGAAAAATGAACAAATGAGTTACAAAAACCTTTTGTTCCAAATAGATGCTAAGTGTCTTACAAATGTTTTTTGCTTGGTTTTCATGTTTCAAGATTTTAATTATTTCTAACATCATAAATAAGTAATTATTCTCAGAGTTGATTTTATAAGTGCACTATTTACAAAATAAGTGGAAAATGATAGTTTATAAATTTGTGCCATTTTGGAAAAAAGGTTAACTTTATGTAGTGTTTGAATAACAGCAAATGAAACACTTAGAGATTATAGATTTTACAAGGGTAGTAAAAACCTTTAAAACAGACTAATATGCATTACTTGTATGTGTTGCTGACATTAACATGCAAAAACAAAGCTATTGGTTAAAATAGACTTAAGTTTTGCTACAACTGAATAAACATGTTTATAAAATTGTTTTTAACTGTAAATTCAATTGATAGCTTTAAATTAAATACTTAATTTAACTAACACTGCAACCCAAAGGGAAATGTGTCATTGTAAATGAAGCCAGATTAAACAAAATGTAAAAAAAATGAAAGAAGGAATTTTCCCCCAAGTTGCAGAACATTGATTTGTTTCAATTATGAGAGGGGAAGACTTTTTTAATGTGTCTTTCAAATAAAAGGGAAAATACTAATTTGTTGTTGGCATCACTGATGTCTAGGCAAGCTACAGTTGAATAACCTGGTCAAGTAAAATTGATAATAATTTCATCTTTAAAACAAAATAACCAACAACTGTTTTAGAAATAGTATGCTACCTAATGGGAAAATTTCTATGCATTGTAAAGGTTACATCGTCTGTCTTGGTGATCAGGATGAACTGCAGGTGAAAATGCACATCACAGAGAAAATGGGTAATTGGGTTGGTTATTTCTTTCATTAGTGGATACTTTAGAATTCCACACCTATATAATCATTTTTAATTTATAGCATGATAACATATAAGGTAAAGAACAGAGTTTTTCAACATCTGGTTCCCTCATAGACACAAATGTCAGTATCTTCCCTCAATTCCAGCTGACATGGGAGAGTTATAGGAAAAGTGTTCTTACCAATAGCTACTCCTAAACGGAGCTGCTACTTTTTGTATATTTTCAATAAAGTTATTTACATCTGTAACAAGGATGCCACTATTTTCAAAGACTTCTCTGGAGACAGGCTTTTCTGTAAAAAGAAAAATATCCCTTTTTGGTAAAAATTCATTAATGTACTTTCTAAAATATCATTGACATACAATATTATATTAATTCCAGATGTATAACGGTTATTCAACATGTTAATGTACCTTTTTAAAAATAGCAGAACTTTTATGAAACTTCCTACATGGGAAGAAAAAGGAGTCTGGTTCTACAGAAGAAAAAGGTTTGAAGCTTTGGGAGCAGCCCCTTCCATGGGAGGTGGGAAGAGTGCTGGGAAACCACTGATAAAATGACAACTAGAGTCATTTCTTAATTTTAAAATGTTTGGTGAAGATTCACATGAAACATTAAAAATTAGGGAGTAAGTATAAAATTAAGGAGATGATAGAAAGAAACTGTTGGAGGACTCTTAAATAGATAGTGCCCCTCACCCAGCCTTTATCAAACTAACAACTGATCTTGGATCTATATCCACATTTATCTTATGGCATCCAATGACTCCTCTTATAAGGACATTTCTAGAGTTGACCCATTTGGGCATTAACTGATTGATGATATAAAACTGAGGCAGTACTAAGGCTGTGTGCCTTTACCTGTTAGGAAGACAGCAAACCTGGCCTGGATATGCTGAATTTGCAGGTTTAGTAGACATTTTAAATGTTCTGTTTTGGTTGATGACCGAGAGTCGCACTGGTGATAATGAAGCAGTTCAATGATATTTGCACTCTGGTAGGATTTCAATATTAAGTTCTTCTTATGTGCAATTGAATCCACTCTGGAAAATACATAGAAATGTTAAATTCAGATTCAGTGTAAGTTTATATAAGTTTCTTTTTTACTGTATCTTAATTTTGTTGTTTTATTCCAAATCTTCTCTTGCCTTCACTGTACTTACATTCCTAGTTTAACTACTTCCGATAAAACCAACTGAGATTCTTTGTCCCTGTTCTTTTCCACCATACACTTGCCTTCCTAGAAGTCACTGTCTTGATGCATTCTTGAAAACATTACAGGCTCATTATTTTTGCAAATACAGATTAAAAAAAAAATAGCATTCTGATTTCAAGCAGAAGGGACATCTACACATTTATCTACTACCACTTCCAAAAATGTCACCGGGCAAGCTTCGTATGAATTTCTAGTGGACCTCTTTGGTTCCTAATCTGTAAATTTCTTTAAAACCTCTTCTCTATACTTCAGATTAAAACAATGTAGCAGCTAGATTTTCCTTAGTTTCTCACATTCTTTTAAATCTTCTTACTACCTATCTTTTTTCTTACTCTTTTTACTGTAGAGGAAAATGTTTAACTTTCAAACATCTCTACCTCTGTTTCTTGATTCCATCTCTCCAGTCAGTCTTCTCTATCACATCCTCCCTCCTGTTTGCTGGAGAAAACCAAAATCATATGTATCCCCACCATGGAAGCGACAAGCACTGTTCACATCACAATGGTTAATTTCCTTCCAGACTTATATATCAATTTACAATTGGCATCATACTGTACTTAAAGTACCAACTTTTCTATATTTCTTATTGTTATAAATAGGAACTCTTTATATGTTTCTATTTACTGTGTTAAGTTTTGTGTGTCATTATTTTGCAAATATTAAAAAATCAGACCTTGGCTGGTATGGCTCAGTGTTAAGAGGGTTGGCTAAGCACTGAAGGGTCTCAGGTTCCATTCCCAGTCAAGTACGTGGGTTGTAGGTTTGATCCCTGACCCTGGTTGAGGCGTGTGCAGGAGGCAACCAATTGATGTGTCTCTCCCACATCGATGTTTCTCTCCTCACAACCCCTTCCCTCCCTTCCATTCTCTCTAAAAATCAGTGGAAAAATTAGATAACAAAATTAGCCTAGAGATGGAGTTGAGGCTGGTTTTGTAGTTACTGATAACCATCAATGACTATAAACCCCTCTGTGGTTTTTAAAAGCTAGGGTTTTCTTTTGGTTTCAGTTGTAGATACACTCCCCCAAAGTTGAAAGAATCTGATAGGTTTTCTGATGAGCTCTTATTATGCCAGATAAGCACAATTTGAAGAGCATATTACTGTTCTGGCTAACTCCCTGTGAATGCATGGTCACAGCCTGGGACCCTGTTAACTCTTGGTTGTCCTGTCCAGTACCTCCTAACTATAAACCTTTTCTGAACTTCTAAGCCATCTTTCAACATCTCATGCACTTCCATAGTTTTGGCTGTTTCACACCGACGTTTGTTTTCCTTTGGAGAAATCACTATGGTTAAACACAGTAACGGGCACTTCAGAGATGAACATCCTGGAGTTAAAGCCTAGCTTCACAACTAACTGACTCCAGGTTTGACCTAAGTCAGGCCTGTCATTGTGTACTCTGTATGAAGTTAGGGCGAGATAATCGAAGTAAAACACCGTGCCTGAAACAGTCATTTAACAAATGGCTTGTCAAATCTATTCTTTTCCCATTCTGTCTCTGAGCTCCAGGCCTTTTTTCCCCAATCTCATTAGAACCTGGAGGCACATCTTTGATATGGAGGAGCTACTCTCAGACCCCAAGTTCCTTTAGCTGAGAAATCAATAAATACTTTTCTTAAAAAAATCCCAGCTGTAGAATGGCAGGCTGGCTCAGTTGGTTGGAGTGTCCCATGCACCAAAGAGGTTTTGGATTTGATTATAACAAGTCAGGGTGCTTACAGGAGGCCATCAATATTTCTCTCTCCCCATTCCTCTCTCTTTGAGGATTAAAAAAAATCCCAGCCATATATTTAAAGATTGCCAATTGGCAATCTATTGTTTAAGGGTAAAATTCAATTTTCCATCCTAGTTATAACTGAGGCAACTTAAAAAGCATTAATGTGGCAAGCCTGTAGTTCAATTTACTTTTTATAGTTCAGGGTAGCAGAGTCTGAACTTAACTATAGATATTTTAGGATCCCTATGTCTGGCTTCTGTTGGTCTAGAGAACGCTTTTCACAGTATATGCCTATAAACTTTGGAGTACAACACAAAAAGCTTTCACTGAATAATATGCCCTGCTATAAAAACAAAATCCAAAAACCAGTCAACAGATCTAAATACTGTGTTTAGTGATGCAGGTGATTTCCATTCCAGTACAAACTTAACCTTGAATAATACCAGTCCAGAGCACATTGAACATTTCAGGGTGAATTACACGGTATTTCCATATCCCCCTGTCAAAGGGAAGGGAAGGACCCCTGTCCAAGCCCTCACCTGACATCAGGCCCTACCTTACATCTTCCTTTAGCTTCTTATTTTCCCTGTAGTGAAGCAACCATTTCCATCTTCCATTTCCATTTAGTTTCTCCAGGGCTTTCACAATTTCCTTTAGTTGAACTACAGGATAGAATAAGTTGTGTTTTAAGATTTTTGGTTTTCTACTCAAAGCCCAGAATTTATTACTTGTAAAAAAAATAAGACCTGTGTTTGAGTGTATACCATCATTGCCACTTGTGTGGCTATATAGGATCCCATATTACATTTCAAAGATACAGCAACCTGCGGCCCCTCGATTCAGCCCTACCTACTCATACTGCAGTAGGAGAGAGCTCTGTAGAGAAAGAGCACTGCAATTCCTAGCAATTAAAGCTCTGAATGTGTAGAGATTACATAGGAGGTTTAGTTGCAACAGCAAAATCCACATTTCTAAATACAGAATCTACAAATATTTTTCAACTCCAGTTTCCATGCACAATTCATGCTCGTTAAGGTATATCTTCCTGATCTTCTAATCTAGAAGTTGTGTATCCACATTCTGTTCTAATGTGGTATCAGAGCTAGGGCAGGTTTTGATCATACATAAAAGTGTCTGCTCTGTGCTCTGACAATCTCCTAGGTCAACTCAGGGTTAGGGTCATTGACTGCTCATGTAATGGATTAACTACATGTTAAGTAGATCCCCTACCCCCACAGATCCCAATCTCCAATTGACCCTTGAACAACATGGGTTTGAACTGCTCAGATAAAGTATAAGTAGATGCACATAACTCAAACTCACGCTGTTCAGGGTCAACGATATATGAATGTTCAAGCAGATAATTAGCACAACTTTCAATAACCATTTTTTTAAGATTTCCATATCAATAAGGTGGAAGGGTGATAGCAACAGAAATGGAAGAGGGCTGATTCTAAAAATTAATCTGTAGCTGACTTCATTTGGTAAGTGAAGGAATCAAATTTAACAAAATCTCAAATTTGTATGACTATTTTAGCCACACTACTGAGAGAAGGAACTTAGGAGCTGGTTTAGTGGTAAGGACAATCAGTAAAACAAGGGAGGTTAAGAGCATGCACATTGGGAATGAGAACTATATAAAAAAAACTGCTTATTATAGAATATAGCAAAAATTAAGCCCTCAAGAGGTAGAGATTGATATTGAGTTGATATTTTTCATGAAATAGTACTTAAGAAACAGGAAAGGAAATTAAAAGACTAACCTAATGTTAAAGTTTCTAATATTCTGTCATCGGATACCACAAAGCCTCCAGTCCGAAACAGCTCTTGGAAGGTGTAATTGAGAACATCTTCAGAGTTGTCTACTCCAGCGAAGATGACACTGGGAAAATGCTTCAGCTTCAACAAACAAGGAATCTATTAAACATAAAAGGATCCCACAGTAAAGATAAGTTTACTGGGTTGTTTTTGTCACTTTTCATCTGAGGGTTTCAAGATTCAGAAAACTAAATACTTTAACCTGATGTACTGATAGATATTCTACCACACATAAGGAATATTAACTCAGTTCATCATAAAACAAGTAAATACAAAGTCTCTATAACTGTAAAGGTTGGAGATAGGGAAGAGTATACTGAGGTTTTAGGGACCTGTAATCAGGCAGGTAACAAGTCAACACCGTCCTTCCCTGTCTTCAGCTTCACTTGGTGTGAGTGCTATAGGGATCTGTTACTACCTCCTGACAGGCTATGCCCATAAGTTAGATCTTGGAAGAAGCAATTACTTTTATTCAACTAATAGGTAAATATAACAGAGTTAAGAAAAATTTTATAAGTCCTATAAAAGAAAGATTTATTACTATTAGATGAAAATTTATTAGTATTTTTTTATAGTTCTGCCTTAGTTAATTATTATGAATAAAAAAAGGCGGTGACAAATCTGATAATTATAGAGTAACAAAAGCCTGGAATACATTTCTTTGTAAGAAAGGTATTTCCAAACCTACTTGATGCAAATGTGATGATATATCTTCATTTTTGATGATGACCATTAGTGTATCACTCTCTCTGTGAAAAGCTTGACAGAAATGCTGAGGTTCAATTTCTGTATGGCCTCCTTTCCTCAGAATATTCTGAAAGATTTACAAATAGCCATTACTAAAAAAAAAAAAAGGATGCTTGCACAGAACTACTTTTATAATTTACTAAGAACATGAAAAAGCACTTCCTATTTACTAAATTATATTCTAACAAGGCAACAATAAATGGCAGTTTGTCTGATACTAAGTGAGCTTTCACCTGTAAAAGAAATGACTCCTCAGTATCACTAACAGTTGGGTTTTATAAATTTATTTCAAAGGCAAAAAAAAAAAAGAAATGAAAACCTTGGCAAGTGTGGCTTAGTTTGGAGCCCCATCCTATGCACTGGAAGATCACAGGTTCAATTCCCAGTCAGGGCATATATGGGAGGCAACTGATTGATGTACATCACATCGATGTCTCTCTCTCTGCCCTTCCTCCCTCTCTAAAAATCAATTTCTAATATAAGAAAGACAAAAACCAAACAAACACTATATAATGTTTTTTATGTCCATAAAGTATCAAAGGCTGATTTTTTTTTTTTTTTTAAACCACCAGACTTAATATATTGAGTCTCACCCTCTTCAAGGGAAATTACCTTGGGCATTCTGTGATGCACTAAAAAATATTTCTGGTCAAAATGTTTCTAGAACATACTCTTTTTTTTTCAAATATATTTTATTGATTTTTTACAGAGAGGAAGAGAGAGGGATAGAGAGTTAGAAACATCGATGAGAGAGAAACATCGATCAGCTGCCTCTTGCACACCCCCTACTGGGGATGTGCCCGCAACCAAGGTCACATGCCCCTTGACCGGAATCGAACCTGGGACCCTTGAGTCCGAAGGCCGACGCTCTATCCACTGAGCCAAACCGGTTTCGGCAATACTCTTGAATATAATACCCATAACAGCTTGTATTACTTCAAGTATCATTAAATGGAGACTGGTTTTGAGGCGCGACAACAGTCCCTTGGATGTGGGGATTTGAGTACCATGGAAGATATATGTGCATGGTTGTTAGGCAATGCTGTTATACAGAATAGGGCTGTAATAGCCTGCTTGGGGGAGGGTAAGTTCATTTAATAAAAACTTTCTTAACTTTGTCCTCCTCTGTAATTTTAACAATTTCTGTTTGAAGGATCCTGGAGTTTTTCATTGCACACCTTGATTTCCTAGTTATATACAAATATATCAATTCATTACTCAAAATGTATGGGCCATGTATTTTCAAATAAATTCCTACAGGCAAGATTTCTTTTAATAGAGTCCACTAAAATGTCTAAATATAAATCTTTAGCCCTCACTTAGTTTAATAAACTAGAGGCCCAGTGCACGAAATTCGTGCAGGGTGTGTGTGTGTGTGTCCCTCAGCCCAGCCTGCACCCTCTCCAATCTGGGACCCCTCGAGGGATGTCCGACTGCCTGTTTAGGCAGTCGGACATCCCTCTCACAATCCAGGACTGCTGGCTCACAACCGCTCTCCTGCCTGCCTACCTGCCTGATTGCCCCTAACTACTTCTGCCTGCCAGCCTGATCACCCCCTAACCACTCCCCTGCCAGCCTGATTGACGCCTAACTGTTCCCCTGCCAGCCCTATTGTCCCTAACTGCCCTCCCCTGCTGGCCTGGTGGCCCCAACTGCCCTCCCCTGCAGGCCTGGTCCCTCCCAACTTCCCTCCCCTGCTGGCCATCTTGTATGTTGGAGTGATGGTCAATTTGCATATTACTCTTCTATTAGATAGTAGTATTTGAATAAATACATTTTCTGTTCAACATTTTCACCAAACCCTGTGGCACTTGCATTCTGGGCTCTTTTGTCATGCATTCTGAATTTTGACAGTAATAAAGGACCTCATAGATCTTTCTCATCTTACATATAAGTGGGGTCATGACATCCCATCACCAAATGAATGCTTCAGGATTCTCCAGGACTGAAGAATTATAAGGATAGCTTTGTGAGCTTTTAAAAACATTTGCTTTGACAAGATTTTAAACCTTATTTTATGTGTCAACTTTCTCACTTGGAGGTTAGTTTTATTAGTTTTATCTTTGCACACAATTTGTTATTTTCTGTTGTAAACAGTGGCTACATGATAAAATATTATCATGAAACGACACATTCACTATTGAAACATGCATGATGATTATCTTGAAATATTCCTATCAGACCTATGAAAACCAGTATCATCTGTATAAGAACACTGTTGCTTTTGAGAAGGAAGCAAAAGGAATTTATTCTGTTCAAGGTGGCAAAACACGGACATGGCCATGATGCTAACTCAGACAATCTCTGACTTATTTTAGGACATGTCTCAGGGATAATTAGCCAAATAAAATTACATTAGACCCTCGATTTTTCAGACCCTGATCTAATGGACTTCAGATTTAAAAGACAAAATTTCTGGTCCATTTGTCATGTGAGTGTCACATGTGAAAACACCCTGTTAATTTTAAAATGCTTTTAACCAAGATTTGCTTATAATTAAAATAAGTTTTTTGTTATTAATTTATTTTTAACAAATTTTAGCAAATAGGCCATGTGTTGGGGAAAAACACTAGTGATTTTGCTGACATAAATATTACATATTTACAACTATAGTCTACATTTTTAAGTCCCAAGTGTCACTACTTGTAAAAAATGCTGGGCAAATGATTAGGATGTGATCACACCACATCTTGCAAGGTAACTGAGTTTGTTGTCTCACTGTGTGACTTCATTCAATAGATATATAACTCATACTGGCCGGTGTTCCAATGTGCACTAAGCCATACTCCAGCTGTGTGCATTTGTTTACTGGAGATGACTGGTGAATGCATGCATTTAACCTGACCTATTCAGTATAAACTAAAATTACAGTAATATGTAGAAAACTTTTCTGTGAAATTAAAGTTTTCATTCATAGTTAAATTTAATTACACAAACATGTCTACATAAGTAAAAATGGGTTAATTTGTCAATGTTTTAACATACACATTCGGAAAACCTACTTTATTATATAACGGACTTTCTGCTTTACCAGACACCCCCTTGCCTGAATTAGTCCATAATATTGAGGATTTTACTGTAACTTTAATTCAAGGTAAAAAGGAAATGAATTTTCAGGTTACTTTTGGAGGCTATGCACCTTCAAAAGGACTGAAGGTGCATAGCCTCCAAAATACTATTTAATACTTTTTTAATGATACTGCTTACCAAAATGGCATGTAAACTGGAACAAAAACTACGGGGAGTGGGTAGGTGGGTACAGGGACAAATCTGGCAACCGTTTATGAAGTACCTTGGAGAAGAAAATAATCCTCAATAGGAAAATAAAATCTGTTACACAGAAAGATCAGACTCCATAGATTTGGAATAAACTTTAAATATTTTAAGATCATAGTTAAATTACACAAAATAGGAGCCATCAGCCATCTTGAAGAAGAAAGTGACTAACAACAATAGATAGCTTCAAGTTAAAGCCTATCTATCATTTTTCCAGTCCATGCTATTCATCTTTTAGAAATACTTCTCAGAACTTCCCCAATGGCCTAGGAGAGTCTAAATGCCTTAGCATGATTTCTATTAAGGCCCTTCCATCCTAAAATGGCCCTTTCTTACATCTCTAGACTTGTTTCTTGACAGAACACACTATGCTTCAGGCATAATGACCAGCCCTCTTCACTGGGCCCCTGTACTCTTATGGCTCTTTCAGAAACCCTCTCAGGGTTCCCTTATGCTTTTCTTCCTGCAGCACTGAACCAATGACTAAAACTGCCTGCTGTCTCTCTGGGCAGACATCCAGCCCGAGGCGAGTGTCTGTGCTGCATCCACTGCATCCTCCACACTGAGCACCTCATGTTTACCAGCTTCACACCTGCCTCTGGGAAGAGCAGGAAGCTGCTGTATGTTTCATTAGCATCTACCTAATGTGCCCCTCTGTGATAACTGTCACACTCATCACATACAAACATCTTCAGATGTCTAATATTACCCAGTAACTCAACATTTACGAACTTATGTGACAGATAATTTGAAATACAGGACTTCTCAGAAGTACTGACATAAGTGAACTATAAAACAAATCTAGCCAAATATTTAGAACTAGAACACTTACTAATCTAGCCTTTCACACCTCACACAAGATGTCAACCTTGCTAACTTGAGAAAAATATCCCTGACCTCCCTCAAATCAATTTCAAAGCACCTGCACCATTACACTTACCACCCTTAATTTTACATTTATTTTTATCAGTATTTTTCATTTCCCCTCACCTGTACATGTCAGGGCTCTAAAACAGACACTTAGAAGGACTGCTGTCATTTGAACTGGCTCCTGCCACCAGTGTGGAGGGGCCATGCTTTGGAATGGTGCTCGAGGCAGGTGAAGAGGGGGTTTGGCAAGACCCAGAGCTAACCACACTTGGGGTAGGAGGTGAGCCAAACAGCAGGTACAATGGGGGCAATTGAGAGCCCTTACAGCTAGAGAAGGGAACTACAACTCTAACAAAGGTAGGCTAGACCTGGTGGTACTGGACTGGAACTGGGGAGCAGTGTGCACCTATTTTTATTTTTTAAACATACAGGTGTTATTTGTACATTTAACACATATTTCTTGGCTGTTTGCTTGGCAAATGTAGATGTAAAGGCATCCAGTAGCACCGAGTTCACCGACTGCCAAGTCTTGATTCTGTGGCAGGCAGTTAGACGGACATGAGCAGAGCAAGGATGGGCCAGATACAGAAGGTCACTAGGGTGGAAGGTCCTGGGTTCCTAGCAATAGACATTTGTAGGGTAGGATCTCATCCCCAGGGTGACCTTTCCTCCCCTAGCATATTGCTGGTTTAGACCCTAATCCCATGACATTTCTTTGCTAGAGATAACATCTAGGCTTCAGTTGTCTTAGGTCAAGGCCCAGGAAAGCAGCAAAACCAGACAAGCCACCCCACAGCTGACTTTAGGACCGGATGCATTGGAGAATGATCCCCTACCCTGGCACCAACTAATTAATCAATCGGGGGAGACCCAGACCCTGAAAGGACACACTTGGAAAGCTGATGAATCTTCTACTGAGATCTTCCCTTAGGGCCTCCCCTGAAATCTCCACCCTTAGGACAGAGGACCCAGCATACTCTCCCACCCAGGAGCACACCTGCTATTTCCTTCCCCCGTCCCTTCTCTATCCTCCCCAGGCACGTCACCTTTACTTTCCTCACTTCTAAGCTCCAACGGCCCTTCCTTTACCTCTGTAACTTGTTTTCTAAGCCCATTTTATCTATGAATACTTCTACCTCTCTGATTTTCCAAATGAATGTTCTCTTATAGTTTGAGTCTTGGCTCTGAATTCTTTCCTAGCTAGAACTCAAGTTCCAAGGTTGCTGAACCCAGATCTGGTCTGACCCCACTGGTCTAACACCTGGTGCCATTTCTGCTGCCCACAACAATTCCAAATGTGATTCTTCACTAAAACGAATCAAAGCTCCTTGGAGAAGTGGCTGACTTCAAGGCTGAGGGAGGAAATACACAAGATAAGCCTGTAACATCACATTGTACCACAAAGGGAGAAATAGCTAAAGAATTATAGGGACTTGTCTAAAGGACACAGAAGCCAACTCTTAAAGGGACTCCCACTAGCTGGTCTGGGATAATACGAGCATTAACATAATAATAACCAAATGATAATTCTGAGTAAAATAATATGGAACATGGGTTCACACTGATATAAGCAAAAGAATAACAAATGGAAGGGAACGAAAAAGATCTACCCTCCAGCAGAAGGCCTATTAGGAATGTACAAGGAATGACGGAATTAGAATACCACGATGTGGCAACCATCACAATAACTGATTCAGACAAGAATCAATCTGGTGGGTGAAAGTCTCACAAAGAATAGGATAGTTACATATCCTATTGTATTCTCCCACTTACTAATAATTACAACATGCGTATTAACTGTACACTGGAGGGAACTAGCAGAAAATATCTTAACAAAAGTAATATAGTGAAACCTTAATATAATGGATTAATTTGGGCAAGGTGGTGTCTATTACAGCAGAAAGTCGGTTATATAATAAAGCAGGATTTCTGAATGTGTTTTTTAAAAAATTGACAAATTAGTTTACTTGTTTTTACTTATTAGACATGTTTGTGTAATTAAAATGAAATATGTATGAAAGATTTAATTTCACAGAAATTTTCTATACTGTAATTTTAAATTTATCCTGAATAGGTTTAGTAAATGCATGAATTCACCAGTCACCACGAGTAAACAAATCTACATTGCTGGGGCGTGGCTTAGCACACATCAGAACACAAGCCAGCATTAAGTCACACCTGAGAAAACAGAACCAATCACCTCAAGAGATTGTGTGATCATGTGCTAATCATTCTCTCAACATTGTTTATGGTGACTCTAACTTAAATATGTAACTTTAGTTGTAGATATATAATAATTATGTTGGTGAAATTACTAGTGTTTTTTCCAACATACGGCCTATTTACTAAAATTTGTTAAAAAAAAAAAAAAAAGCAGTGAATTAACAACAACAAAAAATAACCTGTTAGTTATAAGCAAATTTTGGTTAAAAGCATTTTAGAATTAACAAGGTTTTATTTTTCACAGATGACATGGAAATTTTTTCCATTAAATCTGAGGTCCTTTAAATTGAGGCCTAAAAAAATCAAAGTTTTACTGTACAATAGGAATCTGACAAAAGCAGAGACATTAAAAGCAAAGACAATGTGATACTGAACTTAAGATGGGCTCTGTGGACTGAACTAGCACAGTGCATTAGTGCTTAGTCCTGATTTTTAGGGTTGTGCTGTGATCATACAAAACTGTCCTTTTTGTTGGGTAATATACACAAGTTGCTTCCTTAGTGCAGCAGTCTCATATGAAGGTAATACATATGTATTAAGAGGTAATGGGACATTGTATCTGCAACATATTTTCAAATGGTTCAGAAATGTTAACAGTGGGGCATCTGGGTGAAATGTAAATAGTGAGGTATCTGGGTTCAGAAATGTTAACATTTCTGCAACCTTCATATGAATTGGAAATTATACTTTAAAAGTTAAAACAAAAGACAGAATACTGTATTTTCTAAAAATGTAAGAGAAATTCTGAGGGGATAAAATGAGGAAGCTCATGGTAAATGGAGACAGATTCTGGCTCCTGTGAAGTTAGAATTTTACCATGGTTACATCATTTAAAATTAAGGATCATGTTCTTACCAGAACATCAGTTATCCTAATATTCAATAAAAAAAACCCCACAAACATCTAAAACCAAAAGAGGTCCCTCTCAATTATCCATATTAATAAAGTAGTTTTATTTTAAATTATATTTTTATTGATTTCAGAAAGGAAGGGAGGGAGAGAGAGAGAAACATCAATGATGAGAATCACTGATTGGCTGCCTCCTGCACGCCCCCTACTGGGGATCGAGCCCACAATCTGGGCACATGCCCTTGACTGGAATTGAACTTGGGACCTTTCAGTCCACAGCTTGATGCTCTATCGACTAAGCCAAACCAGCTAGGGCTTAATACAGTAATTTTTAAAAATCTGAATTTTACCTTAAGAACGTATTTTTATTTACATTTGAATTTGAGTATGTCTACACTGGTAACTTTTTGTGAAAATTAGTCATTCCATTAATTCTGGAACATCATACATATCTTCAAATACAGTACCAAAGGCAGATAGATCCTTGTAGCATAACATTTGGTATGCAGATAAAAAGTGAGCTGTGAAACTCAAACATCACTTCATATATCATCTCTTTCTGAAGCCAAGCAGGCTAAATTTATTATTTTAAGCTAAAATTAGACAACAATCAAAATAATATTATCTATAAGAAAAATCTGTCACCTTACCTTTGTTCTCACAAAGAATGACTTGTCCTCTGTCTCAACGAGGTAAAACAGAAAGGTGCTTTTGCATGCCTCTTTAACGACACTTTTCAGTTTGACGTGCAAACTGCTACACAAGTCTGTAATCATGTCTTCATAGGAGGCTGACCTTCTTGGGGAAGATGAATACATCTCTTGAGATGTGGCTTCTCCAGAACCAACATTTGACTCTTTATCTCGGAAACTGACTTGATTGCCATTCATCATCACCTTGTTGAATTCCGCATATTCATTGAGAATAAGGGAGATATCATTCCGGGATTCCTTCAAAGTACTGTTATATTTCAGTTTGTTGAGGTGGAAAGAAACAGTCTGATTTCTTTCAGAATTTGTAAGAAGATTTCTCCTGCGATCACATCTTTCCTTCCAAAAGGAAGAACTGTCTAAATTGCTGGACCTGTGGTGTCTTGGGTGCTGGTTCTGTGGCCTGGAGTCTGAGTGCATGATTGTTACCAAGAGGGTACTTTTGCTCCGGGATGGAGGATGGAGAACTGAGGATTCAGATATTTTTGGCAAAGGGAAAGCTTCAGAGGCAATTT
The DNA here is from genome assembly GCA_025583905.1 of Ia io. NCBI lineage: Eukaryota > Metazoa > Chordata > Mammalia > Chiroptera > Vespertilionidae > Ia > Ia io. The sequence goes on along the minus strand of JAJQQW010000002.1, from coordinate 86,034,858 downwards.
GGAGAGGTGGTTCCTTCAAAAAGTCATTGGTGGAAGACGGAGAAAGCTGGGAATCCCCATTCTTTATAATTTGCTTTAGTTTCTGTTGGAAACGCAGATATTCCAGATCTAAAGTATTCTGAGTAAGGTTATCTGCTATCTGCCAAGTATTTGTCCAGGAGCTTAGCAAGCCATGTTTAACAGTGAAATTGGGCTGCCTCCTCAGGTGGTGCAAAGTTCTCTTGGTATCTTTGACCTCTTTAGTTATAGTAAAATTAGTGTAAGTCCTGGGGATACCATGGAGATCTCTGATTTGGATGTAACATGGCACACACTTATCATCTTTCTTTAATCCATCAAACCAGTTTCGGGGAGGTAAGCTGGTCTCCAACTCTGGAGCATGGTTAGAGTAGGCCCAATCGTCATTATCACTATTGTTTAGGCTCAGGAAAGAGTCAAAACCATCTTTCAAAGCACCTTCTTTCTTGTGACTACATCTCAAAGTGCAGGAATTCTCCATGTCTAATTTGAGAGTTCTACAATCACCAAAAGAGTCTTGATCAGAGTCTCCAGAAAGTGGTTCATAATGGAAGTCAGAATTCACACTAATATCCATGTCTCCCCCCAGGGTTTCAGAGTCCTCCTCAGTCCTGAGCCCCTGACCAGAGCTTTTATTTTCCACCTGCTCTTTAGAGACTCCACAAACAAGAGGAGCACAAGATTTGTGAACAAAAAAGGCAGAAGGCTCTTTGACATTTTCACTGGTGACTGCTGTGTTTTGGTGAGAATCAGCATATAGATAGATGGGGAAAAGTCCTTTATTCAACGGATCTTTTGTTTTGCATGTTGACATATCTTGCAGCAAATGGATGGTTTTTTGTTTGCCTTCTGGAGCTCTGGTGTTTGATTCCGAGTCAACACCTCCTAGGTCTATGTTGTTTTCATGTAATTCAGCTTCAGTTTCACTATTCTTAAGCAAACTGGCCATTCTGACTACTGATATTTCCTGTGTTTGAAACCCTGTCTCTATGTTTATGGGTCTTGTAAAATGGGTTACGGTAGCACCACTTGAGGAAAAAGCAAGGTTGGGGATCTCTGAGTGCATGTGTGCCTGTGTATTATCAACTCCATCAACTAAGTCAGAGCTCAAGGACTGAAATTGCATGCAATTGCCTTCATTTATTTTCAAATCACTGCTTTTCAGGATAGTCTGCTGATTTAATGATACATTCACTGTATCACTTGGACTACTCGTAGAAATAAATGTATCAACCAAAGACTTATTTTCCAAAATCTTCCTAGGACTAAATGGAGGCTCACTGGTCTCTAAGGCAAGGTGATTTAAGCCCGAATTTCTGTTTTCTATACTAATCGGCTGCAATGGATTTCCTGATGTTACCAATTTTTCTAGAGAAGTCTTGAAGTCAGCTCTGTAATTGCCAGTTGAGGCAGGCTGGTTTAATTCTGTATTGCAGCATGGCACCTTTTCTGAGAAAGAGAAACCCTCATCATGTTCACTTGGGACAATTTCCTTAGTTACTTTACCCAGAATGGTTAAATCCCTATCTTTTCTTCCTGGGTGATTATTTAATAGTAGAGGCATTTCAGCAGGAAGTTGTATTTGTCGTACCCGAGCTAGGTTATTTTGTTCCATTGGATGGATAGGACCAAAAGAATTTCCTTTTTCTGTTATGGCCAAATCTACTGACTCAATGTGGGAGAGTTTGTCGCTTTTCCCACTTTGTGCATCAGGATGTTTTAAACTACATAGAGACACATCCCGAGAAGGTTGTGTTTCTTCAACTGGTATCTGGGGGTCAGGACTAGAAGCTGGTGACACTTCTTCAATTAAGGAACCAAAGGGAAAGTCTGAGGTAACATTAACTTCCTCTGTGAGCTCAAGGGCAGAAGTATATTTAGCAGAATTCACTTCTCTGTTTTCTATGAAAGTCACCTCTTGTGGGTTAATTATGTCTTCACCTATATCCTGGAGTTCTAAATTTGATAATGGGGCCTCCTGATGTTGCTCTGTTTCACCAGCTGGCATTTCTTCTCTGGGACTTGTAGGTGGTGATATTGTGAGAGCTAGGTCAATGTCAGAATCTTCCTCTAACTCTAGGCTTACCTCCTCTCCATTTATAGATGGGCTGGTTTGTTTAGCAAATGTGGACTTAAATGATTCAAAATTCCTATTTTCACTGTTTAGACCACTCTTGTCACTCTTTAATTCTAAAGAGCCATTTGATGTATTACTTCTTGATGGAATGCAGCTAAGTGAGTAATTTTTTTCCAACATGGCAGAGGCTGATGGTGAGGTTTCTTCGATCTGTGATGGTTCCAAAATCTCCTCTGAAGATATGCTTAAGAGACTCTTAGGTTGCAGAAAAAGTTCTTGAGAGAGTTTCATTTCTTCTCTGGGTAATGAAGAATTAGAACTTTTAACTAATGGTAAGGTCTCCTTTTCCAATGAATTATCAGATGGCAATGATGAGCCTGGAATAGGAATCTCTTTCTGTAATGAACATATTTCATTATTAGCTTGTGTCTCTCCACTTACTGAGGAGGCACAAAGGTACTTAGTGCCTTTTTCTCCTGACATTGCTAGGGACAGAATGTCCTTAAGACCTTGTGTTTGTACCTTTTCAAATGTGGATATAGGAAGTCTAAGACTTGTAGCAGGTGATACTTGTTTAATCAACTCCATATTAAAGACTGTAGGTTTATCAGCTCTATTTGCAATTTCTGCCTGTATTGGTATACATGCATTTTTTTCAAAAGTGAGAGTAACTGGTTCCAGATTAATCATTACATACCCCATATCACCTTTCTTTTCCTGTGAAGGCTGACATTCTTTGTTTTGGGGGCTGCTATGCTCGATAAGGGCCTGTAAACCACTTGTTTTTGCTTGCATTGTTGCATGGAAATTATCGACTTTGCTTTCAGGGGTGCTATACACAGATTTTTGACAAATCACTGACTGACTGCTGATCCCATCACAAGTCTTTGTGAATGTCGTTTGTGTGACTGTATCAAAAGAAGTCACTCTTGTGCTATCAAGTGGCTCAAAGGTTTTATCTTCACCAGGAATAGAAGGTCCATTAATTTGGATACTTCCAGTGCTAGAAAGCATAAGATTAGAAGTCTCTGTTTTATCTGATGACTCTTGTTTGGATTTCCCCTCAATGATCTGAAATGACAAAAGTAAAAAACAAACAAACTCAAGAGTCAAAAAGATTATCTTAAACATTTATATGTGAAGAACAGAATAGACAAGGATTAATTTGAGTTTATTCTTCTGACTTTTCTAATCTGTAAGAATAAGACAGGGTAAAGATCAAACAAATCCATCTCTTTTTTGACAGGCTTAAAATACCCCACAAATAGGAATTTGTTTTCTTTAAACATAAAACACACATAAGATTTCCAAAATTTATTGCACAGCCCATTTTTTAAATATATTTTATTGATTTTTCACAGAGAGGAAGGGAGAGGGATAGAGAGCCAGAAACATCGATGAGAGAGACATCGACCAGCTGCCTCCTGCACACCCCCCACCGGGGGATGTGCCCGCAACCAATGCACATGCCCTTGACCGGAATCGAACCTGGGACCTTCCAGTCCGCAGATCGATGCTCTATCCACTGAGCCAAACCGGTTTCGGCAGCACAGCCCATTTTTTAAGAAGGACTTTTAGGAAGAAAAGTGGCTAGCCCACTGACAATTGAAAGACTTCAAAAATCTCTTATTCCTCAGCTATCTTCTTTGCTTATAACGAGGTAATTTCTTTCTCATTGCAATAACTCCTATTCAACAGAGCACAATAAAACATAGTGCAGTTTGCATGAATAAACTGAACCAAAGGGACTGATGGTGAATGTGGATCTGGGTTAAACATTAGGAGAATTACTTCTGGATAATTTTGAGAACCTCATAAACAGGTGTTTTTTTTTAAAGGCTGAAACATAGTCTTGTCCATAATATGGTAAAATGGACTGATCATACAATTAACCATGTATCTCTAACTTTTAGAACATTATTATCACAGACTTCCTGCTTTATCTTGTGACATCATGTTAAAAGCCAGGACCTGGGTTTCAAACCTCCTTAAAAACACCTCTGTCTTAACTGAAAACACAGAGCAGAGGAACTGGAAGAGTGGGAACTGAGACTCAGACTTTTAAGAGTACATTACTGGCCAGACACTAAACATAGGAAAGTCTTAATGGTAAGAGTTATTCTGAGAATTTTTCCACCCAGACACACTGTGGCTGTTAATCTTTGACCACAGTCCCAAACCTTATCATGCCTGAGGTCTTAGGGAAATGGTATAGTATTTGTGTGTGCACCTTCAAAGTAAAGGCACAGTATCTAGGAAGATGATGGAAAATTTTAATACATGTTATAGAAATTTTTAGAAATCATTAATTTTAATACCATTACTTCCTCCTTAATACTCTATTTTATGTTTACAAAAGATAAATTCTAAAATTTGTACTGATGGTAGTTAAATTATATATTACCACAACAAAAAATACTATATTAGTAGTAAATATATATATCGGCCTGACTAAACTATAAATATTTTCTTATTTTAAGGCAGTAATTCTTAACTGGATTTTATGTATCTTTGAGAATCATATGAAATTTATGAACCCCATCAGGAGAAAAATCATATACACACATAAACCCACATATATGCACACAGAATTTGACATTAAGAAACATCTAGACTGTCTGGATTTGAATCCTGGCTTGACAATTTGCTAACTATATGACTTCAGGCAATTTCCGTACTCCTCTATGCCTTAGTTTTCTCATCTATAAGACAGGAAGGAATGGTCCTTACTCATAGGGTTTTATGATAATTAACTGAGTTAATGTGAGCCAAGGACTCAGACCATTATCTGGCCCATAGCACTACATCAGTGTTCATTATGATGAAGAAGATGAGCATCAGGAGACATTCACAGACCCTCTGAGGCTCACCCCTGAACCTGCAAATCCCCAAGTACCCCCAGGTATAGAAACACTGCCTACTCATGTGAAGACATGCATTATAGGTAACCAAAACCATGCAAAATTATTCTGAAATAAAACTGGGCTGAAAGTTCAAAAAGGCAGGCATTTTTGTCAATCCATTTACTTAGAATCTTGATGTACAACTTCTTTGTCCACTTAAAATCTGATGATCTGGCCTGTATTTTCTTTATTTATAAATAGTTATCTACCCATAAGAGGTCTGGCATTTTATTTTCTGTTCCAGTATTTTTTTCAAATATAATTTTAATATATTCAATTTTAATTTACTTTAATGTTTATCAAAGATTTCTAATATTTACTATTACCACATCTGATCCTTAAACACTATTCTGGGTAAGACATAACGAATATTATTCGCCTCTTTTTATAAGAAAAACAAGCTTAGAGAGCAGGTAATTTGTCCCAAATTATACAACAAACAAGTGAAATAATTATGGTTGGTTCCCAGATCATCTGAACCCTATTATTTTTTACTTCTGTTTCTTCAATCAGGATGATAGATATGCTCCACCTGCAAACTAATGAGTGATACTTATGAAGACTAAGTTTTGGGCATTATAATGACTTACAAAGCTAAAGAATATACTTTCCTAAAAGAAACGAATTTGTTTTGAATGTGATTTTATATATAAAGAAGAAAACTTCTTTAAAAATGCCCGAATTTGTAGTATTCAACTTTACTTACCTCATTATTACAAGAATAGATGAAATTCTGCTTTTCTGGAGTATCTGGATGATCCTCTCTTACAAAAACTTCTTTCTGTTCATTCTGTACCCAGAGTTCCAAGCCTCTTGCAGGTGGTGGTTTAATAAAAGGAAGCAAGGAGTTAGTGTCAGGGAAGGACACTTCAGCACTATGACCTCTGGGAGCTTCCTCTGTCTCCAACAAAGGGCCTACAGAACACCTTTCCACACTGGGGGACTCCTCAATTTCACTAAATTGAAAAGATTCTATTGTGGTATTGATAGACACATATTTGGCAGGGTTGCTGTGTTCTACTACTTTTCGGGATGATCGTATGACTCTGTTTTGATTGCTGTAAAACAAAGCCACCCACATATGAAGTAAAAGCTTCACTTCTTCCACGTTATCAGGTAAATCAGTGTTCCAGGGCCTGAGATTTTAAAGAAAGAACATACAAAAGTCATTGAAAATGGTTACTTTATTATCTTAACATAAAGAAGTGGCCTTCATTAACCTTAATTTTTGAGTTTATTTTTATTTAAAAAATTACACAGACATGAAACAATAAGTAAGATAAAAAATGAAGCTGATTTAACAAATAATTATAATAAACCTAATCTACTTGTTTTACTGAGACAAAGAGGAAAACTGAAAATCAAAGCTTTAAGTGACTTCTTTCAAATCACAAAACCTATAAGTGGTAGAAACATAAAAACAGATCGCCCAACAGATTTTTCTTTGATAACATTCAAACTCTCGTGGACACAGTATACCTATTACGTGGATTTTTTAGCAACTGCCTTTGCTAAATCTGGCTTACTCATTTCCACTTTTGCATCTCTCTTCTAATAGTTGGGAAAGTCTAAAAATTAAAATCTATCTGTGGGCAATTCAGTGGAACTATAGTATTTTCAGATTATAGTTCTGGAAAACCTCCGGAAACCAAAAGGGGTGACACAGACAATCCTGGCCTCTGCCGGGCAATAGGATCGCAGAGAGTGGGCATGGATGAGTCAGTGGGTCTACCGAGCTAGGCTTCAGTTAAATAGGATTAAGGTAAGAAAACAACCCTCAAAATACATAGGAACATACCAGTAAATGTATGTTCTTATGAGTGTGAGCTCATAACTGGAGCAAGGAAACAAATCTGATACAATTTAGACACATATGAAATATTCTACTAATAGGTAGCTCAATATCATTTCATACAGCTAATGCTTCCTGCTGTTAGTCTATTCATTAGCATGTGCCAGTCACCATGCAAAATCCTAATGCATGAACAACCTCAGAATGTACCTAGTATTTAATGCTCTGTTGGCATCGCCTGGAAATTTGTTAGACAAATTTTTAGGTCCCATCCCAAATAGTGAGTCAAAATCTGCAGTTCAGTGAGATCCCTACATGAATTGTGTACACAATAAAGATTGAGAAGCTCTGTCCTGAAGCACAGGAACTTTTGGGTCACAGAAGCTAGTAAGTGGGAGAGCCCAGATAAAACACCATATTAGTCCACATTCCAAAGCCCACACTTTCTGCCACTCATATTACTGCCTTGACCCCTTTTTGAGGAAGATTTATATAACAACCCCATGAAAAACTGCTTACTCATAGCAATCTGATCAGCTTTACAAGATAGAAGTAATTCTTTGCATGTTTCTTCTGGAATTCAGTCTGTAAAGCATTACTTCTATATCTTACTATTTTACACTATGATCTCATTTAAATGTTATAACTCAAAGGCTTATGAAGGAGCACCTCAAAATGGCAAGCTGTTCCTGAGGCTACAGGTCCCTTGCAAAAGTTCTCCATGTGATCACTGATGGTGGCAGAACCAGCCTCATATTCTTTGGTGTCAGTAAACACAACTGCTTGATATTATTATTGAATCACTGGATTTACATAAAATACTACTTTCTCCTTTCCCACAGTTTGGCACAAGTATCTCTGCTCATTATACTTATTTCAATAGGAAATTTACCTCCATTTCATCAAGTGTCACTCCTACTTACCCATGTAATGCTCTTAGTACAGTTTTCTCCAGAGGGTTGTTGGTATATTTGCTGTCTAAGCTGAATACATAGTTTGCTTCACATTTGAAAGTGACCTTGAAGGAGCCATCACAGCTGAACACAGTACGAGAGCAGTGAAAGTCTCTCAAGCTGGAAGACAGCAATCTGCTCCTGCGCTTGAGTACTGGGTCCTCAGGAAGCTTTTGAATAGGGGAGGTGCTCAGCTGATGCCGAAATGGCATTACTTTTCCCACTGGGGTTCCTGCTTCAGGGCCTTTTGTGCCATTCTTGGTGAAGGCAGGGCCTGGTAACCCTCTCTGCTGTAGCACCTTCTTTGAATGTTCTGCAAGGAGTAGGGCATAGGAATGTTCCACAGCAACAGAAGAGCTTTGGCTTGCATCTGAAGTTTCCATTGTTTCCTCAGGAAGTGCCAACTGGGCTTCAATAGGGGTCTGACTGTCAGGAACCAAGCTCTCTTCCTCTTGGCTGAGAGTTGAGTCTGATGTCAGATTATTCTTATCAGAGGAGGGCTTAGGTAACACTCTACCTTTTCTACTTTTAACTCCTCTATGATATTCATGGTCAGATGTATTGCTCAGAGAATGTTCTTTAGAAAGCAAAACATTGCTTTGTGGCAATTCAGAAGAGCAAGGAAGGTTTCTGGGCTCAGATGGTGGTGTGGTAGAGGTAGCAGCACTTAATGCAAGATCAGCTAACAGATTTAGGGCCTGGGAGTCACAGTTGACAATGGAATTCTCAGCTGGAGCTTTCTGAGCCACTGTGATGTTTTCTGGTTGAGCTGTATTTATGCCAATAACATCTTCTTGCCCACATAATGAAAGTTTTGATTGAAGCTGTGAAGCAGTTTCTCCTTTGGCTTCAATATAAAAGAAAAAAACCATAGCATTTGATTTCATATAATTAATTCCTTGCCACATTATTGGTTAAGTCAATATATTCAAGAAAAACATTGATATGCTGCATAAACTTTATATTAAAATTTTACCACCAGACTGAGGTCTCTTTCTACTCTCATATCTATTATAATGTAATTACCGGAGGAAGAAAGAAGTGCTAAGAAATGTGCATGTTAACAAGAAATCACCCTTCAAAAATGCATGTACTGAACCACACACAAGGAATCGTGCTAAGCTAAAGGAATATACGAACAGCAGAAAACAAGAGTCCTGCTCTCAGAGAGCTTACAATCTAGTGCAAACATAAGAACTTCTAAGTGTGAATTGTATATTACAGTATGATAACATACTTTCTTAAATTATTTCCTTTAATAAGTGATTAGAGAAACCAACTAAGTTCAAAATAGAGATGACTTTAACCATGTTGATACTTAATTATAATATGCACTGATATGAATAAAAAAGTTTAAAGTCATGAGTATTCAGAATAGCTAATTGATTTCATTACCTTTTAAAACTTTAATTTCTGCACTGAAACATTTCCTCTCTATCTGCAAAGTAGCAAATCTCCTTATCTACTGATAATTCTCCTCTCTGCAGATAATCAAATCTACCTACTCATCACTTGTCTTTAATCAGAAAACTGACATTCTTAAGTGGTTTACTTGTATTGTCAGGACATAAATTTGGCTTTCTTAAATTCGGTTATCGTGAAGGACAAAGTTCGTAACACTAAGCAACAATTCCCTGTAGCAAGTTGGTAGAGAGACAGAAAAGCTAACTGTGCCCCCTTTATAATTAATAGTAGCAGGTCTGGAATGAATTATTAACCTCCCTGATACAATTAAAAAGAAAACTTGAGTGTGAGCCATGCTGATGGAAACTCAGATATGGCTGCCAGTCAGCTCTGGGACAGGGGAGGTCCCAGCACAGGAACAATGACTCCTGCAAGCACTCCATCTGGGAGAAAGGAGCCCCGAAGTTTCTGCCCCGATGCCAGACAATCCAGTTCCTCCCTGTATGTCTCTGGTTCTCCCAATGTCCCTGCCCAGCGCTGGATGTCAGAGGGCTCGGGATTGTGGACTTGACGTTTTTGTGGTCTATTTCATTCTTCACAACCAGACTTGTTGCTCCATGAAGGCCAGCTACACAGTGGAAATGAATGGGCACCACGGACCCAGCACAGCTTTCTTCAAACCTGGGAGTGGAATGCCTCCTGATGGAGGGGAAATCAGCAAGTCCACCCAGAATCTAATCAGTGCTATGGAGGAGGTGCCACCTGATTGGGAGAGTATCCTTCCAACAAGCCAGTCAGGCCAGTCCTGACTTAAAGCCAAGTCCGCAAAAATGGTACCACATTCCCTTCCTCTGGAGGATATAGCCAGATGATGAGGAGAACCAGGAGTTTGATGACTAGATATTTGCATTAAAAAACTGGTGCTGGTCTCAGTGTTAGTGATAATGAATCTGGTCAAGGCAGCCAGGAGGGAGACACCTTGACTGACTCCCAGATTGTAGAACTTAGGAGGATACCCATCGCTGACACCCATCCCCAACGGCACAGTAACCATTACAATGAGGATACTTTCATATTTTATTGGCTTTGTGCTGAAACTCTGTAAGTACATGCAGCTGTATAATAGGAAACTGTAAAATTATTAACCCAGAAGTGATGGTTGTGTTGGAATATAAATTACTTATGTCTTTTTACAACCTGAAAATTCACTGCTGTAATGAAAGACTGGATGGAGTTATATCAGTTAATAGAATGTACAATTCCAAGAATATCCTAATAGATAATATTGTATAATAAAAGTAATAATCAATAAAAACAGGATAAAAAAATAAAACGCTGGACTATCAATTCATCAAATAGAAGAAAAATGTGTGAAAATGGTGGGGAGGGTAAGATTAATCAATCACTGTCCAGTTTTTAAGTGACTCAAAGCCTATAATCATCTCATTAGCCCCACAGGTGTTTTGGAAACATGAAATTCACTTTATGATCTAATGTATTTATTGATTAATAAATTAATTTCATTAACAAATTATTATTAATAAATAATTTCATTTTATCTTTGTTAATAGTATGGCTCTTATCACCTATGAATAAGGTGAACACAAAGTATATATTGTATTGAGTTCAAATGGGTTTGTGTTAATAAATAAGCATAAGTCATTTAATTACTGAGTTGCTAGTTTCTCAATCATTGGAAATACGATCTAATAATCTATCTTAAGAAATACAAGTATGAGAATGCCAAAGCAATTACATAAAAAAATATAGAGTTCCGTTACCAAAGACTATATTGAAAACTTTAGAAAGAACAGAAAACCATTAGTTTCAGTAACAAAATGATTGAGCCTTCTTAAACTCATATTTCAAGTATAAAAAAGGAAACAGATTAGTATAGACTATCCTATCTAATAAAAGAGTAATATGCAAATTAACCATCACTCCCGATACACCCACCAGCCACGCCCACCACCCAATCAAGAGCGATATGCAAATTAACCCAACCAAGATGGCGGTTAACTTGCATATCCAGGCACAGAGTGTAGACTGAAGACAGTGGAGAAGGAAGCCAAGCACTGCAGAAGGGAGCAAAGCTGCAGAGAAGTAAGCAAGCGGGGCGGCGGAGAAAAGAGGGAAGCAGGCGGGGCGGGGAAGAAGGGAGTGAGCGAGGCAGCGGAGACGGGTGGGAGCGAGGCAGCGGAGATGAGTGGGAGCGAGGCAGCGGAGATGGGAGGGAGCGAGGCAGCGGAGACGGGTGGGAGCTTTGCTCAGGCTGCAGGAAGCCCTATTCTTGCAGGAATATTCCTGCAATGGGCCGCTAGTTAAGAAATAAATGAAAATTAAGAGATTATTTAAGAGGTGGTAATCTTAAAATCTTAACTTGGAATGTGGCTGCACAATATATATAGACATTTGCAATACAAATCAGCCTATTTTTGAATACACATTTTCAAAACTTTTTATTTTCTGGACTCTCTTTTCTGTCAATACTCAATTGTATACCTTCTTCCCAATAATCAATTAGTCTACAACTATCAAGAGCCAAAATTCAAATGGCATGGCTAAGAACATGGGTATTATATAGGTATAAATTCTCATTTATAAACTAATTGTAAAGACAGGATTAAGCCATATCAAATAATTAAAAAGCAGGATAAATTTAATTTCATAATGTTCTCAAAAACCCAAAAGGAAATGAAACTAGTGAGAGATCAGAAGATCAGAGCATGAGGAAACCTGGACTGGTGGAGGGGAAGGGCACAGGAGTGAAAAGAGAAGAGAAGAGGTATGATGTCTGTGGGGAGGCACTGGCAGGAAAGGGACATGTTAGGAAAGAGCAGGAGATAAATATGGACCCGAGGGGGCAAGTAAGAACACATTAACTGTCTTGAGAGACAAGCACAGTTTTTGGTATGAATGCTAAAATTGCAAATACTGTGGGGCCCTAGCCAGTTTGGCTCAGTGGATAGAGTGTTGGCCTGTGGACTGAAGGGTCCTGGGTTCCATTCCAATCAAGGGCACATGCCCTGGTTGTGGGCTTGATCCCCAGTAGGGGGGCATGCAGGAGGCAGCCCATCAACGATTCTCATCACTTATGTTCTATCTCTCTCTCCTCCTGCTCTGAAATTAAAAAAAAAGCGGGGTTTACAATATGGTGAGCTTTAAAAAAATATTCAGTTATCCAACAATATTTTAAAAAAACTTAGAAAAGAAAAACCAAAGTCAAGCCATAATACCATCACCCCAACAAAACAGTAGTTTCTTTCTTTAAAATCCCACCAAATAAGATTTTTTTAAAAGCTAAAAAAACACTGAAAAGGAGATCAGGGAAATTAGACAGAAAATCGATAGAAATATGAAGGTATGGGAAAATGAAGTCTTTGTTAAAACAAATGAAAAAAGAAACAATAGGACTCAATACTGGAGATAAAGTGAAATTTATAGATTTGCAGACTGGAAGAACTGCACTATACACAGAAGGAGGAAAGTTAAGAAGGGACGTGGACCTGGGAGAAGAGCTGGTGTGTGTTCAGTTTCGGAGGTAAAGTCTGCAGAGAAAATGGAACTTCCAAGTAAAGAGGGTATGCCTAGCAGTTCAAAACACAGAACTAAAGCAGTCAGCTCTCCGTACATATAACTAAGCCTCAGTATCCACTTAGCAAAATTAGGAAAGTAAAACTTCTTTTAAAATAAATTTAATGCCTTTTAAAACCAAATACAGAATTCTGGATTGCTATTTTGAACACTCTCTTTACAACTCCCCTGGGACAAATAAAGTTACAATTTACTTTTTATAACCAATTATAGTCCAGAAAAATAGTGCTAGATACTACTTGCTTGTGTATTTAGTCATAAAAAAAAGGCAAGTTATAACTTTTGTAGACAGTTTATGTTCAGGATTTATGCAAACTAGAAAGTAGGTTTAATTTGTGATACTTGAATCCTTTGCAATTTCCTAATATACAATAGGAAATCAAGTTACTTGGTCCTATTAGTGTTTGAATTAAAAGAATATAGGAAGAATTGTCGATAGATTTTTTTTTAACTGTTCTTATATTATTTCAACACACTATCTTGCAACCTTGATTACTCAGTATGTGAAGTTAAATTTACAGGAAGAGTATTTCTTACCAGGTTGTGGCTGCTTTCTGATTCTGGGATTCTGATTGCCTTTTACTATATTTACCCTCTGTTTTTGTGGAGATTTCTTCACAGGTGGTTTAGCCCTCGGAACAGTTTTGACTAGAGATTTCTCTTGTTTCCTTGCCCTTTTAGCAGTCGTTGAAGCTGGAACATCTTTAGAAATAAGAGCTTCTTGGGTTTTCCTATCCAATTTGGTCGTCTGTACAAACTGTGCAGTCAGCACTTCAGCACCTTGTATAAAAAAGACACCATTTTTTAAGGGGACAGGGGCTCAAATATTTATCAGCATAGCTTTTCCTTTTATTTGTGTTTCTATTTTAGGGTGTAACTGTAGTAATGAGAAATAAAACTTTGGGTATTACATTAAAATATATATTTTAATAAAGCAAGAGTTAAAAGTTCTCATCCTATATAATAAAGAGGCAATATATAAATTGACCCTCATGCCCTTGCACAAGATGGCCGCCCCCATATGGTCAAAGATGGTCGCCACAAGATGGTCGGCAGGGGAGGGCAGCTGGGGGCAATCGGGCCGGCAGGGGAGCAGTTAGGGGGTGATCAGGCTGGCAGGCAGAAGCGGTTAGGGGCAATCAGGCAGGCAGGCAGGCAGGCAGGTGAGCGGTTGGGAGCCAGCAGTCCTGGATGGTGAGAGGGATGTCCCAGATTGGAGAGGGTGCAGGCTGGACTGAGGGACAACCCTCCTCCCGCCCCCACCCTGGTGCACGAAATGTCCTCTAGTATAAATATAAAAATATAACCTTGCTAAGTGTTAGTCTAATATCCCTATTAGGTGGGGAAGAAAAATATTAGAGTAATAACTTTATAAAAACAAGGTATGACTTCAATTTTTTCTAAAAATCTCCATGATCTTTCGTAAGGTAAGCCTGGATATACTACTTCATAGCACTGGGAGATAGATAATTAATTGTACACAAAAGCAACACAGCCCCTAAGAGGTGATATGGTTAAAACATAAAAGAGATTGTATATTCATAAAGTGCCATCTTATATATTTCACTTTACTATTCATAAATACCTAAGTCTTAATACTACCCCTAAAAATCATTTTTTAAAGACAAGACAGAAAAAAGCACACTGGACAAAGTGTTCACCTGATTTAATTTCCTACAAATCTATTTTAATTGCTCATCTCTTTTATAAAATGCTCAGCTTTACTTCTCACATGGAAGGAAATAGCTAGAGATAGAAGCACAAGAGGAAAACAAAACTAGCAACTACCTGCTTATATAACACAAAAGAAAGTGTTTCAATTTTTTAAGAATTAAAAAAATATAGTAAGTGCTCCCTTTGAGGGTTTTACCCATTTGCTTTATATAATTTCAGTTGTTTCCCAGCAAAAAATTTAGACCCAAAGGCATTATATAAAATAATCACACATAAATACTGGCAAAATTTTAAAATTACATTATAAAAATGTAATTTTAGAAAACAGTATTTCTAATTGAGAACAGAAAACATGATACTAAACAGTTTAAGAAATTGGGATGACTGCTGATGAAATGTAGAGAACAGACCAATTTATTTCTTGGGGGTTTTAGGAAAGCTTTAGAATCTCTTAATATTGTACATGTCCTTGGGCCCAATTATTTCCCTCCCTAGTAAACTATTACACTTAATAAAGCAGCATTTTTTTTTTTAAGGAATAAGACCTATCATTCCATTATACATTTTTTAGCATAAAGGAATATAAATACATTAAGAATATATCAAGTAGGAAAACAGTTAAGTCTAAATTAAGAAGAGAAAGAAAATAAGGTGAGATGACCAAGACAAAGGGGAAAGTTTTAAACAATTGCACAAACAGAAAGGGAAGATCTCTCACAATCCTGAGAGGAAAAACTGAAACATGAACAAGGTGTCCTGCAGGAATTTTTCTGCTTATTAGTGTCACTCAATGCCATGTTTCTCAAACTGCATGCAATAATCCATTGATGGATTATAAAATAAAGTTAATGGGTTGCAACCAGAATTGTTTCTTAAATGAAACAGAGTGGAAGAGAAAATATCAGATTGTGTTACACATAGGGTCAATGTCTTTTGAAATTTTTTTGTTCCAGTCATGTGTGAATTTGTGTGTACTGACTATAAAATAAAACACTTTTCTTATAGTGGATGAAATTTAAAACATCTGAGAAACAGAAAACATATACTGTTTATTTAATATTTTTAAGTAAACTGGTTCATACAGAGCAGAAACTCAACATGGTTGACCTGGAATTTATTTGTAAGTAGTTGTATAGTCTGATTCACTGCTTTCTATTGTCACACTTTTCAGCATTCTCCTAAATACACACATATGCACCATTTTCTCAAACTTTAACAGGCCAAAAGTAACTATTTGTTGAACCACAGGGTAAAATCTTAATCATCTAGAATCCTGGGGCTCTGCATATCCCTGATGTTTCTTCTCTAACCTCCAAAATTTCTAGAATCAAAATACTAAAGATAGGTTGGCACACCTTTTTTTGTGTGAAGGGCCAGACAGTACATATTTTCAGCTTTGAAGGTCATTATGCTCTCATTCAACCACACCTCTCTGCAAACAGCGTGTGATGTAGCCAGAGACAACTGCTTCAGGAGTCCTTTGGTTACACTTCGCTGACCCCTTCTCCAAGGGGTCATACAGCATATAGTTCCCTACTTTTCAACAAAATACACTACCTATAATCTGAGATGGCTCTAAGACAAAGTCGGGTTGTTTGTTGTGCTATGTTCACTCAAGCGCATTTAACTACAGACTAAATGGCTCTCTACTCTGATTATTACTCAATTTTCAGGGGGGCAACAAAGCCACTTGTGGAACTGTTTCAATACAGGCCACTGGACATTCTGTTTCAACAGATCTATGGCAGGATCCAGGTGACTGTTTTTAAACTCTGACACACATAAAAGATTAGAAATTCTACCCCAGACTGGTTTAGTTTTGAAGGTTCTAGGTATTTCCCCCACCTATTTATACATGTATAAGCTACTGGTTATTACTTTTTGCTGGTATTGACTTATTGATACATTCATTGGTTGATCCTTATATGTGCCCTGACCGAGTACTGAACTCCAAATCTTGACCTACTGATGACACTCTTAACAACTGAGCTACCCACAGGGTGAGGGTATGATTTTAGAAGATCCTCTTCATCTACTTTTATTTGTCCGAGGACAGCTAAGACACTGGATAACGATCTTTCCTGAATGGTACATAAATAACTGACAGCTTGAGCAGTTTTAGAGTGAAATGCAGCTTTTGGTGGGTGGGCTTTTGAGGAGATATCTTACAGTTTTCCCTATTTCTTGTTTTTAATCTATTGTCTACCTCAATGCTTCTCAAACTTAAGCATGCAGACAAATCACCTAGAGAGAAATGTTGGCATTTCTAACAAACTTATGATACTGCACAGCTGCAGTCCACAGTGATAGGACAGGAACAGTGTTAGAATACAACAGTTATTACTAACTCATTAATTAATCTCTATAAATTGTGCTTACCTCTTTTTCTTTTCTGAGGAAACTGTCCTTTAACTAATTTGAGAGTTGTTGGAGGGGCTGAACTCCTATTTGCTCTAGCAGGAGTTCTTTTGGGGAAGGGACAGCACAAGTTCACTCTTTTACTCTGCACCACAGGTGGCATGCTGGCCTTCCTCTTTGGCTGAACTCTCAGATTTGATGCTGGATTTAATGGAACTATATTTCTCTTCCTAGCTTTAAACATTTCTTCAGCATTCTTTTTTGTTTCAGTTTCTCTTCTTACTTCTGCCTCTGAGTCAAGAAATTCAGGATCTGGAGTCATAACTAAAGAAAATCCAGCATCACAAATTCCATCTGAAACACAAGGAGACTGTGGACGCTCTGCCAATAAATCTAACACTGTAGATACTTCCAAAATGTACCGATTAGGATCTGAAAAATAAGACTTCAACTGAGTTAAAGACTGTACAGGGCACTTTTCAGCTGGAAAAACCAAGTCAAAACCATTGGACATTTTGCCAAAGAATGCAGTCTCTTTTACTCCATCCTGAGAAGAAGTTGTCAATGGATTTCTCTCCATCTTGTACAATTCTTGGAAATTATGCTTTACTAATGTATTTAGACAGATTCCTTCTTCAGTACATGATTTCCTTGCTTCTAGCAGTGCACAATTAAGGGCAGGTAAAATAGGTATCACCTTCAATGAGATGTCATCTTCAACTTTCAAGTCTTTCAGCCCTAAAAATATATGTACATACATTAAAAACCTAAAATTTTTAGTCTTTATTTTACAAAAACATGCAGGAAAAAATGCTTACGAAATTATGGGATGGTTAAATATTACACAGTGCTCCAAACAGAAATCTAAATGGAAATTAGAAGACTATGGGTACATTTAATGAATACATATATCTCCATATATATATAATCACATGAGAGAGGCGAGTGGGAATAACAACTAGAAAAGAATCACTCAAATGCAATCACCAGGTTAGAATGAGGAAGGCTGATCTGCCTCTAGCTCCATCTTATCTGATGAGGAACCAGCATGAGCTCAATGTTCCATCAAAGCAACAGCAGTGGCATTGAGTTGGCAGGTTTGCTTTTCTACTTTCCAATGAACATTTTCTGCTTATTTTTAAAAATATATATTTTTATTTATTTTAGAGAGGGAGAGAGAGATAGAAATATCAATGATAAGAGAGAATCATCGATCAGCTGCTTCCTGCACACCTCCTACTGGGGATGTGCCCACAACCAAGGTACATGCCCTTGACCAGGATCGAACCTGGGACCTTGCAGTCCGCAGGCCGACGCTCTATCCACTGAGTCAAACCCATTAGGACGAACATTTTCTGCTTTTAAATGTCTTATTTTATCTCTACCTTATATAATTTACTTCAAATTTTAAAAAATGTATTGATTTTTAGAGAGAAAGAAACACTGAGTTGTTGTTTCACTTATTTATGGTTAATTCTTTATGTGCCCTGAGTGGGGATCGAACCCAGAACCTTGGTATATTGGGATGACGTTCTAACCAACTGAGCTACCCAGTCCGGGTTGTTCAAATTCGTTTAAGTTACAATGCTAACCAAGTGAAATGAAAAAAGTAAAATCCTTAAGTAAACCCAAAATTCCATCACCCTGTCTATCAAGCAAAACTTTTTTTTAAAATTAAGTAATTAAACCAACTAGTCTGTGTTTTACCTTCTTTCCTAAGCTAAAGGAGGTAGGAAAAAGAATAAAAAGATAAATAAAAATAAACAAAAAATATGGGTAGACATTAAAAATTCCTTTCTTGCCCTAACCCGTATGGCTCAGTGGATAGAGGGTCAGCCTGCGGACTGAAAGGTCCCAGGTTTGATTCCGGTCAAGGGCATGTACCTTGGTTGCGGGCACATCCCCAGTGGGAGGTGTGCAGGAGGCAGCTGATTGATGTTTCTCTCTCATCAATGTTTCCTACTCTCTATCCTTCACCCTTCCTCTCTGTAAAAAATTAATAAAATATATTTTTAAAAAATTCCTTTCTTTGCAGTTTATTACCTAAAAAGTAATAAGTGAAGAAAAAAGGTTTTTATATACTGCTAACAGTTTACACTAAAGTAGTATTTTCCCAGAAAATTAAATTATTTCAAGAATTTAGACAGAACCCAGAATGATCTGTAATAGACTATTATAAAATCTATGAAAAAGAACATTTTAAATCTGCTAAGCAAAGTATCTATCATTTAAAACAGATAACCATAGTTGGGACCCTGATAGAAAATGACCATTCATAGAAAATGTCTTAATGAACTAGAGGAGGAGGTGTACACTACAACAAAACACTGCAAGATTTATTTAAATAAATCCTGTGCTGTTCAACACTGAATGGTATAGGCACTAATGCTTCCTATTTATTTAATAATAAAATGAAGTCAGAGCTCTGACAGAAGGAGGAGGCAGTACGGGATAAAAATTAGAAGCCAGGTAGAGAGTTAGTTGTTTGACCGTGGGCAAGCTTAAGTCTCAGTTTCCTCATCTTTGAAATAATATCTATTTTAAGGGCAGCTAAATCAGTAACTGTATACTTAGCACAATACCTGACATAGTAGATGCTTACAAAATGCAAACAGCATTATGTTGTTATAACTGGTAATATTTTGCTTTAGTACAGAGAAGTGATGCCCAAGACAGTTGCAGTTCTCTGCTTTGGGTAACTGAATATGTACAATGTTAAGAAATCAACTTTGGGAGAAAACCAAGATGGCGGCACAGGTAAACACCTGTACTTGCTGTCTTCCACAACCACATCAAAATTACAACTAAAACACAGAATAACTATCATCCAGAACCGCAGGAAAGCTGGCTAAGTGGAAGTCCTACAACTAGAGAAGTAAAGAAGCAAGTGCACTGAGACTGTTAGGAGGTGCGGAGGTGCTGAACAGGTTGGCACCCGGGTGTGCCGCTTTTTTAGGGAGCTCCAGTGCCGGGCAAGACACGGGGGGACCCAGACATATACGGGGAGAAACTGGACTGTCTGGCATCGGGACAGGAATACAGGGGCGGCTTTCTTTCAGGGTGGGGTGGGAACTAGGTGGAGGGGAGCTATGGGAGAAAAAAAGAGGGACATCTGTAATAACCTGAATAAAGATTTTTAAAAAAATCAACTTTAAAAACATTTTTACATTGGTTATAGCTTTATAAATGCTATACACAATTTTATGTTTAAACATAGAATGTGATTATAAAATAAGGAGGAAAATTTCCTCATATAACAAAAATAAATGACTCATTTACTTTACTGTTCAGCAAACATTTATTATTTTTTATGTGCCTGGCACTGCTAGGCCACAGGCATACAGTAGAATACAAGAAAGGCAGGCATTAAATCATATACAAACAAATATTTAAATTTAATTGATGATAAGCCTAGGGTTCTCACTGAGGTCAGAATGGTGATGGGAATCAATGGTGGTATTTAAACTGACACCTGACAGACCTGAGTAACAGATTGGACTAGGTCAGAGCTTTACCTGATTTTATTCATTATCCCCAAAATTTTAATACTACAGATAAACTATGTATCTGTTTATATATTGTTTGAGTAATATTTTTTGCCCTATGGGGGTAAACACCACCCAATAAAAGGGAAGGAGAAAAGTAGTCCAGACAGAGAACTACAACTGTGAAGACCCTGAGTTCTACTTACTTGGTAGACTAGTATAAAAGTTATCTCCTCGCTATTGCAGGTTTTAAAAAAATATATATTTTTATTGATTTCAGAGAGAAAGGGAGAGGGAGAGAGAGAGAGAAACATCAATGATGAATATCACTGATTGGCTGCCTCCTGCATGCCCCACACTGGGATTGAGCACAAGCCTGGCATGTGCCTTGGACGGGAATTGAACTGTGACCTGGTTCACAGGCCGATGCTCAACCACTGAGCCATGTCAGCCAAGCTGCAGGTTTTTTAAAAGATGAATTTTTTATTTATTTTTATCAGCCTGCAGGCCGCCACTCTATCCACTGACCCAAACTGACTAGGGCTATTTTTAAATTAAATTTTAATTATAGTTGATTGTGATTATTATATTAGTTTCAGGTATACAACATAGTGATTCAACATTTATATACCTTACAAAGCGATCACCATTAAGTTTACTAACCATCTGTCACCATATACAGTTATTACAGTAGTATTCTATTATTGTTCAATACCAAATATTCAGTTTTGAATAATGCTGAATTTGAGGAACACCTGAGACATCTTAAGTGAAAAAGTCAATAAACAGGTGGATATCTGGGTGTGAATCTTAGAGGAAAGGCTAAGCCTGAAAAGGGGACAAAGAAGAATCAGCCAAAGAGATTAAAGGAAGAGTTATTTAAAGAAATAAACTACATTAGTTACTAGGGTTGAGAGGTTAAGCATGATGAGGATGGAAAAATATGCGACAGATTTAGTAAACTAGAAGTCACTGTGCTCTTACCTGCTGACAAGGATGAATGGAATAAATGTAATCCATGTAGAGCCATCGGCTCATCTTCAAAATCTATACAGGATGAAAATCAGAAGAAAAGTTAGGTTGCTGACCTTATAAAACAAAAGTAAACATTCAAAATAAATAGTATTTTAAAAAAGTTGTCCTTACTTGTTTCTGAAATGAAGGCTGATGATGTAAGTAAAATGAAAACCTCTCTATCTTCTAAGCATTTGATGAGTGCCTTAAACATAAAAAAAAAGATTCAATTCTTCCCCTCCCTCTACCACACCACTAATTCAGTAAATTTTGAGCTCATGAAAATTAAACAAACAAATAAGTAAAAAATTTGAAATGTTAGTGTTTATGGGAATCAGGAGAATTTTGCCTTTAGTATCAGAAACGGCAAGTTCCTTAACACTCAAATAATCTTGGCCCTGTTAGGACTATATATAGTAACTAGAACATAAAGGGTTAGTTTTAGGGTAGTTTTCAACTACAAAACAAACCTATCAGAAAAGAGTAATTTCATTTTTTTTAATAAGATGCTTGATATTTTATACTGCTGCCTAAATAGTCAATCTGTTACCATTTAGCCACTACAAATTTAAGGTAAATCAGGCCTATGATTGGCATCTTAAGCTCATGTTTATATACAACATGTCATAGAATCCCAGAACTAGGAATTCTGGAAGATTCTATGTAATAAAAGAATCCTTTCTACAGCATCTGAGAGATAAAAAATAATAGAAAATAACATAATTAGCTTATGCGGCAATGAAAACATGCAGATGAAAATAATTTTTTCTCTTTTTTCCCCTCCACCACAGTGTTCAGTGGAATCTTGAGCAAAAACAAAACAAAACAAAAAACAACTCCCAAACAACCTTTAAAATGTTAATGTTTACAGTAAATTGGGGAAATTTTGTCCCCAGATCATGGCAAGTTATTTAAAAGCTATCATTCTAAATTATGAAAATAACAGCTCCTCTTTTCCATTATGCATCATTTCTAAAGCCAATGCTCATGCAATAATTTTTTAAGTTAAAAAAAAAACCACACCAAACTAAAACAATATAAAAATATATTGTTTTATAAAGTGATAAAACATTCTATTAAAAAAACTGATAGGTCAGAAGCCTAAAAATATGGCAAATTGATAAATTAATCAATAAACACTTCAAGCATGAAAAAATACTTTTCTAATTATATTAGAACTAAGTTATGACACTGACAATTCACTATTACAAGTTTCTATAACTTCTATTACTGCCCTTATGTATTTGATAGTTGACATTTTTGTCTTTCCACAGTCTTTTAAGTTCCTTGATGGTAGGGACTATTTTCTATTTTTGCTTCTGACACCTAGTAAGCACTCAAGAATTATTGAATACATATACCACTAACTACATATACCCATAACTTTGGCATCTATTAAGTTGCAAAGAGGTATAATTCTTGTTTCATTTTCGATTGATGTAAAAAGTGAAAGTGACAAATAATTAGCCTCTACACTGTTCTGCATTTTAGTTTTATAAAATGGATGAAAAATAAAATCCCTATTTACTTAAAACCATACATTTCTATCTTCCAAAAATATGTGCAAATAGAATAAAAATATACAGTATATGAAGCAAGAAAAGCAGAGAGTACTGAGGAGAAAGAACCTTAAGTGACATGTAATTCCTATAACTAATTATTATTACTAAACGAGTTTCAATCAAAGCCAAGTTCTGCACCAAGTCTCTATTATTTTCAATACCGTATTTTCCGGCGTATAAGACGACTTTTTAACCCAGGAAAATCTCAAAAGTCGGGGGTCGTCTTATATGCCGGAAAATAAGGTACTATAAGCCATGGGTGGGGAACGTCTGGCCCAAGGGCCATATAAGGCACAAGAAATCATTTAGGCTGGCCCTGCCAAGGCTTTAGGGGTGAGGTAATTAAATGTTTGACCAAATATAGCAAGCTAATTTTTAAGTTGATAAATTTTGTATGGCTCTCGAATGATGTTATAAATATCCAAATGGCCTTTGGCAGGAAAAAGGTTCCCCAGCCCTGCTATAAGCACTCACAAGTAGTCCCTTCATGAATGCATTTTTTGAAAGTATCTTTGGACTTTATTCCTTTTAATTTCCAAATATAAAATGGACTATGGTACTTTAAAAACCATAGCCTACAATCCTATAGTAGATAGCTATCCACTCAGCATCCAACGTCGCCCATTCCAACAGTTTTTGCTGTGGGGCACCACTCTCTGTAGATTGGGTGGAACTAACCTCATACCCAGTTCTGGAAGGTGGGCTCTGAATGGTCTGAGCTAATTAGTGTAGTCCATTCCCTTTGCAGTTACTGATTGAGAGATGTGCAGATCTCTCTCTCCCCCTTCCTCCTCTATCTTCCTCCTCCCCGCTCCTTCTCTCTCTCTCTCCCTCTCTATTCCCCACTTCCTTCTCCCTTCTCACTCCTCCTCCTTCTTAACACCTAGAATTGAAAAGTTAAGCCTATTAAATCCCTTTATTGTTTAAGCCAGCTTGGGTTTCTGTTACATGCAACTTCAAGTATGTGACCTGACACTATCCCTAAGACTTAAGCTTACCTTCAAAGCTACTATACATGTTAGGTTTGAAGTTATTAATTTTTTTGCTACCTACTATAGGGGACAGTCCATCATGTCAATAAAAGGCTCAGAATTTGTTTGGTCACTGTCGTACACTTACACCATCTCCTCTGGGATGTTTAGAAATCACTCAATATAGAATCAGCATCTATTCCTACCCTGACACTGAGGAACCCTGAGTAACATAACCGGGAGGGGTCTTTTAATGTTATTTCTCAGTAGTCTTATTTTCTACACTACAAAAACAGTAGAAACATCAACTCCCCCCCCACCCCCTTTTAAACCTATGGATTGACACAGGTCACTTTTAAAGAACTATTTCACAAGTGGTCCTTTGATTAATGCAAAAACACTGTGATCTACTCAATTCTGTCATAAAACAAAAAAAACCAAAAGAATGAGAAAAATTGTCCTCTTATTCTTAAAATCAGGAGTATAAACTGACTAGTGAAACACAAACTAAGATACAAAGAAGATGAAAAGATCAGTCAATAAATATTATATCAATATGTCAATAAAAATTAAAGGATAAAAATTCTTTCAGTAAGCTAAAACAATTTAATCTAGATGCAGCAACTAATAATTAGATTATCAAATTCTCAATTTAAGGAAAAAATAATTATTTTAAATTGATTCTTACCAATTGCTTATTTTTAATGACTTCGGTTAGTTTATCTATTTTGTCTCCTTGTTTGTTTGACAATTCCACCTCATACATATTGAAGTACATATCTTGGCAACACACTGGACAAAAATCAGAAAAACAGAACATTTCTTATTTTAAATACTATTTTGTTTTTTAAAATAACTCATTTATATAATAAAAAGTCAAAAAACTAAGAATTAAAAAAATTATCATTCAATGTCCTTGGTTATAAAACACCTTAAAAAAAAGTTATATTGTATAGTCCGGCTGGTGTGGCTCAGTGATGAGAATCGACCTATAAATCAGGAGGTCACAGTTCAATTCCCGGTCAGGGCACATGCCAGGATTTCAGGCTTGATCCCCAAAAGGGGGCATGCAGGCAACAGCTGATAGATCATTCTCTCTCATCACTGATGTTTTTATCTTTCCCTCTCCCTTCCTCTCTGAAATCAATATAAAAAAAAATTAAAAAGTTACTGTATAAAGTATTTCAAAACAATGCTTTCATTTTACTGACACTAGTATAACAAGGCAAATAAATACTATATAAATAATATAAACATGAATGTTCCATGAATTAATCTAAATGATAGAGAAATTTCCTTCTCAGGTATTCTGCTTTCCCCCCTTCACTTCTAAGTACATAACTAAACTTTGGGTGATGAGCTAACAATGCAATATACAGATGATGCATTATAGTACAGCACACTCGAAACTTACATAATCTTATTAATCAACTAGAGGTGCATGAAATTCGTGCACTGGGTGGTGGGGGGGGGGTGGTCCCTCAGCCTGGCCTGCACCCTCTTGCAGTCTGGGAACCCTCGCACATCCTTAGTGCCTCACAGCGGTGGGAGAGGCTACTGCCACGACCGCTGCACTCACCAGTCGTGAGCCCGGCTTCTGGCTGAGTAGTGCTCCTCCTGTGGGAGTGCACTGACCATTAGGAAGCAGCTCCTATGTTGAGCAGAATCGTGCCAAAACCTGCTCTCCGACATCCCCTAAGGGGTCCTGGATTGCGAGAGGGTACAAGCCAGGCTAAGGGACCCCACCGTTGCACAATCAGGGCCGGGGAGGGATGTGGGAGGTTGGCCAGCTGGGGAGGGGCCACGGGAGGGCTCCAGGGCGTGTCCAGCCCATCTTGCTCAATCCCGATTTGCTGGACCCCAGCAGCAAGCTAACCTACAGTTGGAGCGTCTGCCCCCCTGGTGGTCAGTGCACGTCATAGCGACTGGTTGACGGGTCGTTCTGGTCATTCAGCCATTTGGTCATTGGGCTTTTATTATATAGGATTAAAGCTAGACTTTGGCTCTTTCTGCCGCCATCTTGGTTCCGCATTCCCCACACAAAATGCCCAGTGAAGCCACAGAAACCGTCCCTGCTACAAGCAAGAGTTGCCACAGCCCTAGGCTGAGACAGGGTCTGGAACAGAATCTGACAGTGATGAATCAGTACCAGAGCTCGAAGAACAAGATTCCACACAGGCAACCAAACAACAAGCTCAGCTGGCTAGCGGTGGCTGAAATTGATGAAGAACCAGTCAGTAAAGCAAAACAGAGCTGGAGTGAAAAGAAGGCATGGAAGGCTATGTCCAAACTGGGTCTTCAACAGGTTACAGCGGTTACTAGGGTATCTAAGAATATCCTCTTTGTCAATCACACAAAACCAGATGTCTACAAGAGCCCTGCTTCAGATACCTACATAGTTTTTGGGGAAGCCAAGATTGAGGATTTATCTCAGCAAGCACAGCTAGCAGCTGCTGAGAAATTCAAAGTTCAAGGTGAAGCTGTCTCAAACATTCAAGAAAACACCAAGACTCCAACTGTACAAGAGGAGAGCGAAGAGGAAGAGGTTGATGAAACAGGTGTGGAAGTTAAGGACATAGAATTGGTCATGTCACAAGCAAATGTGTCAAGAGCAAAGGCAGTCCGAGCCCTGAAGAACAACAGTAATGATACTATAAATGCTATTATGGAATTAACAATGTAACCATCTAAAAAGGAGGACACTTTTTGTGTGTTTCAAAAGAGTTACTGCAGCTTGGTTTGAAATTTGTACTGTTTCTATCATTAATAAAGTTATGGCTTCTTGTGGGATTAAAAAAAAAAGCTAGACTGCGGGAGCCTGATGCAGCGGGAGCCTGATGCAGCGGGGGCCAAACATGGCGGGGATCTCCCTTTTCCGCGTCTGGCACGGAAAGAGAGATGAATGAACCGGTTCTAAGGGGAGGCGGCCAGGGATTGAGAAATATTAGAAATAAAGAGAGGAGACACAGAGATAGATTTGAAAGCTGGGGCTGGGTGGATCTTTCTGTGCCTGGCTGAGGCCACAGAACAGATCCAGACTGCAAAGCTCAGGCTTTATTTATAATCAGGGACAAACAAGGCAATTAACAATATTCTTGTAAGTTTCACTTGTTTTGGCAGCACTTGCTGCCCCTCCCACAGCCCACTAGCTACCCAGGACAGATCTAGGGATCAGTTACTGGATCAGGCTTAATTATGCTGGGAGGGGTCTGCCCTCCAAACGAACTTGTTTGTGATCCTGCCAAAGGTCAGTCCGAGGCTTAATCCTATAACCGCTTCCTACACTAGACTTTGCAATCTTAGATGAAACTATTTTTCACCGTTTTTAGTTGGCCTCCAAGGAACTGAATCACATAGCACTCTGCAACTTTTACAAATGAACCTCTTAAGAATCACTTAAGGCAAAACAAAAGTGTGTGTATAAGAGGGGGAAATAATTGGAACAAAGCCCAGCACATACACAGTGTACCATTATAGGAAGTCCTTGGGTTAAGTGGGACTCGTCATACGTTGTTTAGTGGTTATGTCGGCATCTCCCATTTATAAAAAAAAAAAAGTTCCGTCATTTCGACGTATGTACATACATATGTGCTTTATGATTTTTATTATTTATTTACCACAAGTAAAGGTCAGGAATTGTTATCTTTCTTTTAAATTTTTTTTACTGTTTTACTTCATTACTGCTGTGTATGTGCTCCATGTGAGTGATATAGGTGCTTATGTAGGTGGGTTCCGACTTACGGCGAAAATCGCGTAACATCGCGCGGTAGGAACGGATCTCTGACGTAACCCAAGGACCCACTGTACATTTGAACAAACCTTTTTGCTCCAAGTAATTCTGTTTTCTAAAGATAGCTTCTGGTAGTCTTTTTTTCAGAGACGACACTTTCATTACATACTTAAAATCTAGTTCATGTGGTCTAAAAAAACAAAACAATATCATGTGATGTAATAATCATTGAAACTATCTACCGCTTCATATGCAGTATATGGTTTTCTAATATAAATGCTAATAAAAATATTGTAACCACAAAAAAAAATTCTTAAATTGGTAAACTCCAGGTCAAATAATATATATATACTCACACACACTAGAGGCCGGGTGCACAAATTCGTGCACAGGTGGGGTCTGGCCGGCCAGCCCCAATGGGGGCTGATCAAGCCGGGCTGGTGGAGGGGAGGGGCTGCGGGAGGTTAACTGGCCCTGCCCCTGATGGGTGGGGGCCGATGGGGGCTGGCCAGGGATGGGGGGGATGCAGGAGGTTGGCCAGCCAGCCCCATCCCCAATTGAGGTGATGGGGCCTATTGGAGGTGGGGCTGGCCGGGGGAGGGGCCACGGGCAGTTGGGGAGTGCCAATCGGGGCCCCGATCAGGCCAGCTGGCCGCTGCAGTGCGCATCACAGTGACCAGTCGTTCCAGTTGCTGGGCTTTTATATATATAGATATTTACAAATATACATTTTCAAATGTATGACCCCATAAACTGTGGTCTGCAAATATGTTCACATTTTCTGAATACATGTATTTTTGGTATAACTAAAATATCCAGATATATGGGAGAATTATGCATACTGTAATGAGATTTTGCTATATAAGTGCTGAAAACTTTTGACAATATTGCACTGCCTACCAGGCAATGTCACATCCAAACTTTTGTATCATTTCACCTAAATTCTTTTTTCTTCTTTAAAATTCATTTTGAAATATTTATAGACTTATAGATGCCTTCTTTTCTCTTAAATATTTCTCTCTGTGTGTCCTTAAAAAAGGACATTTCCTTACCCAACCATAAAACAATGAACAAAATCAAGAAATTAACAATGATATAATACAATTAATTAACCTACAGACCTTATTCTGCCAACCATCTCACTAAGGTCCTTTATAATGAAAGAAAAACATTTTGTAGTCCAGGGTCCTATCCAGGATGAAACACTATATTTAGGTATGTCTGTTTTGTCTCCTTCAAGCAGGAACAGTCTTTGTCCTTCTTTAATGACCTTGATATTTTTTAATATAAACCCTTTATTTTGCAGAATGTCTCAATCCTGGTATATTTATTTCCTACTGATTAGAATGGCAGGAATGCCACAAAAATGGTATGTGTTATTCATGTGTTTCATGATGTGATGCACTGAAATATTAATTCCATCCCTGATGAGGATAACTTAACCACTTAGTTAAAATGGTATCTGCAGGTTTTTTTTTCCATTGTAAAACCAGTATTTTTCCCTTTGTAATTATTTAATAAGTTGTGGGGAAATACTGTGAGGTTAAGTAAATACCATTAAACTTTCACCTACTATTTTAAGCATCCACTGATTATTGTGATGTTACCAATGATGATTTTGTAATTCCATCATTCTGTCTACACTTATTAGTTGCACTCTACAGTGAGGAAGAATTTTCTCATTTATTTATTCACAGAATATTTACTTTATTCTATGGGTTATAATCTCTTTCTCTCTCCTTAAGAAAGGTCAATAGAAAAAAAAATTCTGATAGCACACTAGTTTTCGTCTTATATTTCAATTAAACTATATATACCTATCAATAGTTTTCAGTACAAATTAAGACCAAATTAAAAAAGATTTCATAAAAAAATTTCAGAAATGCTCTTCATTATTCTCCAGAAGAAAATATTATAATGTAAATATATAGCAGCTACTCTATTTAATACTACAGTAGTCTAGAAAACTCAATGTGAATATTAGTCAGATACTGCAAATCTTAATAAAGACTCAGTAATATAATTAAGTGGTTATAATTTGCTGTATCTATCCTAGGCAAATCCATTTTTTTTGGGGGGGGTGTGGGGGTCTAACTTCTAGTATCAAATCATTCTCCCATGTATATATTAAAATACTAAAATTTAAAAACTGAGTTGTCAAAGATTATAAAACAAATTTATTTAAGGCCAAGGTTAGAATTTAGATATGAATTTAGGTCTCCTGTACCATGGTCCTAGATGCTCTATACATCTGACCACAAGTACTGTAATCTAACACCAAGTACAACTGCTGTATTTTACACCAGTGCCAACAAGCAAGAACTCAAAATGAGAATTTAAAAAAAGTATACAAGCAGTAGTAAAGAATACAAATTCAGTACTTACAGCTGGGTGGGAACCACTGTACCATAAGAGGACAAAAGAGTTATGTCACACAGCAGACAGCCTTTAATAATTAATTTCCCTTTCCATGGGGAGATGAGAACTTTAAGAAATGAGGGTAAGAAAAAAACAAATTATTTTACTTATGAACAAAACATTTACTTAAAACACCTAAAAGAACCAATGAAATAATTCCTTACCATTTTCACTGAGTTCAAGTCTAGAAAAAAAAAAAAAAAGCAATTTTATAAGAGCCAAGGAAACAAATACAGTAAAATAAAATATGTACATAATTACTTACATGCTTTTATGAGCTGGTGCCGCCATCTTTTTAGGTTCCTTGTACTGAAAAGCTACAATTACGTAAGGATGAATCTGTCTAGGTCGCTCAATAACAGTGGTGCCTGAAAGCTCATACAGGTAATACTAAAAGAAAAAGAATTATAATCAGGGTAGCACTATAGATTTCCGTATGCACCAAGTTGATCTCAACCCACCCAGTACTGAAACTTAACACATTAGAGGCAGAAATGTATCTTAGAAATGATTTATACCTGACTCAGTTCAAAGGCGCGAAAATGACTCGTCTTGTGAGAAACCTTGTTAGTATTTGCAGCCACATGGCAATCATAGCCAGAAGATGGGCTAATATAGTTAGTTGTATAATTCTCGGACACAAACTTGATTTTTCCCTAGAATGAAAGTATTAAGACTAATCAGATGTTTTCAAATAGCAATAATTTTATTCTAGGATTCATTTATAAGTAGCTGAATAGAGATTTCTATGTATTTCAACTGTTAACTGTGTTAAGAATTAGAAGTATGGTTCTTAGAAAATAATCTTTTAAGGCCAAAAATAGTTTTAATTATCCATGAACCCCTTAAAATTGCATTTAAAAATCAGGTATGTTTGGGCATCTTTCTGAGGCAGAAGTCCATTTCTTTTATCACAATATCAAAGGAATAGAAATTTAAGAGAACCATTCCCCCCCCCTCCTTTTTTTGTTAATCCTCACCAAAGGTTATTTTTCCATTGATGTTTTTCAGACAGAGTGGAAGAGAAGGGGGAAGAGGGAGAGAGAGGGGAGAAGGATAGGAAGGAGAGAGGGGGTGGGGGAGGGGGAAAGAGAGAGCAAACAAGAGAGAGAGAGAGAGAGAGAGAGAGAGAGAGAGAGAGAGAGAGAGAGAAAGAGAAACATTGACGTGAGAGAGACATATCTATCAACTGGTTGACCCCAGGCTGGGGATCGAGCCTGCAACCAAGATACGAGCCGTTGACTGGAATCGAACTCAGGACCCTTTGGTTCTTGGCTAACTCTCTACCACGGAGCCAAACTGGCTAGGGCAAGAAAACCATTTCTTTAAAATAAAAATTATATAGCTTACCAAATAGACTTATAATGACTTATAACATAAAAGATGACAAATGAAATCTAAAATTTCAAAAGGTGAGTTTTCAAACTGAGTATTAAGTTATCAATCATAAATTACAGACCAAGATATATCTATTACATCAGGACCCAGAAATTAAGCAAGTAGCAAATATATATACTAAGTGCTTAGCAGACCACTGGCCCTGACTATAGTCAATAGTATTTCCCATTATAGACTTGTCTTCATCAAGGTTACATGTCTTCCAGAAAAAGAAGAAAAAAAGCCGTCAAGTTTTTTTATTTCATATCATGAAATAGCATGATTTTAAAAGCTGTTTTTAACAACATGATGACATAGATAGAAAAAATAAAAATATACTAAATATATACCAAAATGAGGATGAGATTACAAATTTATTTTTACAAGAAGAATTTAATTATTTAAAAAATGTTTTTTGCTGTTAAGATCCTGCCTCTTCATTTATAGGACCACGAAAGGCAATTCTTTGGTCAAAGAAGCCAAAGAATGTAAACAGTAAGGAGGGCTGAGAACACGCAGGCAAAAACTAAACAGCAATATCCACCGAACAGAGAGGGGATACAGGGGCATAAACCAATGGCAAGGCAATCGGACATAAATAAAAAACCAAACATTTGTTAACTGAGCTGACAGGTACACTATCTACAGCAGAATTATAGTACTTATCATTGAGCAAGAGAGGAAGGACTAAGAAAGGAAAAGCAGCAATTGTGTGCCAGTGCAACACTAATTTTCCTCTAGTTCTTGGGGACAAAATTTTGAAATATAACCTATTTACACTCTCTTTAAAAAAATCAGTTGTTAGATTTATAACCAAAGAACTCAGAAAGCTAAAACAAAAGCAAAAACAACAAAAAGACCACAGAATATGCCCTCAAAAAGTCCACCAACCTATAAAATCAGCGCTTTCCTACTACTTGAGTGAAAATTCTAATTGCAGCCACATATTGAACTATTAAAGGGTGTTTAAGAATTTCTGAGATCATCAAGTTATAGGTGCCACATAAACATGTAAACAAGATCTGGTTATTTAATGGGATAAAGAAAATAAAGATTTCTTACTGTGACAATTTAAATCAGACAACTGTTTTACAAGCAGCTACCTGTTATATTATTTAATGTGTAAAAAGTGGCATTGTGGCCTGGCTGGTGTGGCTCAGTGATTGAGCCTCGACTCATGAACCAGGAGATCACGGTTTGATTCCCAGTCACATGTCCAGGTTGTGGGCTCAATCCTTAGTGTGGGGTGTGCAGGAGGCAGCCAGAAAATGATTCTTTCTCATCATTGATGTTTCTCTCTCTCTCCCTCTCCCTTCCACTTTGAAATCAATAAACATATATTATTAAAAAGTGGCACTGTGGGACAGGAGTGAGAGGAAGACTTCACTGAGTACCTTTTGTATTATTTCTAAGGTTTTTTTAAAAATGTAGATCATCTACACCAGTGGTCGGCAAACCGCGGCTCTTTGGCCCCTTGAGTGTGGCTCTTCCACAAAATACCACGTGCGGGCACGCACGTACAGTGCGATTGAAACTTCGTGGCCCACATGCAGAAGTCGGTTTTTGGCCTGGACGAGTCTATTTTGAAGAAGTGGCGTTAGAACACTCAAGGGGCCAAAGAGCCGCATGTGGCTTGCAAGCCGAGGTTTGCCGACCACTGATCTACACTAATAAAAGAGAAAGATGCAAATTGACCGCCACTTCGTGACACCCACCAGCCAATCGGGAGTATGCAAATTAACCTGACAAAGATGGCAGGTTAACTTGCACATGCAGGCGCTGAGCAGCCGGGGGCGGAGTGGCTGCCTGCGCGCACATACACACCAAGTGGCCTGGGTCCCGGGAACAGGCGTCCTCGGGAGCCAGGCCTCTCTGAGCCTGTAGGCCCACACGTAGGCCCGGAGCGCCCGGGGTCCCGGAATGCCCCAGCCACTCTGGGCCTATGTGCGCAGGCGCCGAGTGGCCAGGGGCGAGGCGGGAACATCCTCAGGACCCAGGAGCTCCAAGCCGGTGTGTGCGCGAGCAGCTGGGGGGTGGGGCGGGAACGTCCCCCATAGCGAGCGAGTGGACAGCAGGGCCCTGCTTGCCCCTGGCCATGGCAGTGAGGGGCCGAGAGAGCAGACACCAGGGCCCTGCTTGCCCCTGGCCCCGGTGGCGAAGGGCAAGCAGGCCCCCCCAGAGAGCAGACACCAGGGCCTGCGATGGCATCAAGGAGGCAGGTCCACAGAGAGCAGAGAACCATGGGGAGCAGGCCTAGGTTGTCAGTAAGAAATCTCCTGAGGGCTCCCAGATTGAAGAGGGTGCAGGTCGGGCTGAGGGACCCCCTGGACTCCCCCCCCCCCCCCCCACCCCCCGTGCACGAATTTCATGCACTGGTCCCCTAGTATAGTAAAAAATTTCATGCACTGGTCCCCTAGTATAGAAATAGCAATTTCATTTTCTGATTTTGAATAGCTGTCTTTGGTGAGGACTATATTTAGCAAATGATCTACAAAGATACAGAAGTACACATAGGCTTTACCTTAATTAGATTAAAAATTATAATATAACCAGACTTCCCATGATACCATGGTCTTGCATGAAGATAGTCTGAGTATTTGGAAATGTATACACCTATAAGAGCATAAAATATAGATTAATTTACACTTTTAAAATATTATTTACACATATACAATTCCAATGTAGGTCTACCCTTAGCTGAACAAGACAAAAGATAAATAAAAGTCAACATTAAAAACTGTTTTGAAACTGCTTACTTTAAAAAAAACTTTTAAAAGTTATTCTAAAGGTATAGAAACATTAGAGCTAAGTAAGACAAAACATATTTAATTGATAACCAATTTTCTATTAGAGTACTAATAATGGAAAACAAAGTGTCACACACTTTTGGAAAATTCTAAGTTTGTTTTTTCTCCATGTAATCATCCAGTGAAAAGATCTATGGTAATCTGATCCTCAAGTTATTATTTTACAAAAAAAATAAATAAAAAAAAATCTTAGTAAGTATAGTAACCCCACCTTATCTACAGAGGATACTTTCCAAGACTCCCAGTGGAAGCCTGAAACTGTGGACAGTACTGTATCCTATGTACTGTTTTTTCCTGTACACATATACCTCTGATAAAGTTTAATGTACAAATTAGGCACAGTAAAAGATTAACAACGATAAGTGATAATATAATAGAACAATCATAATAAAGATTATATAAATGTGGTCTTTCCGCTCTCAAAATATCTTCTTGCCTAGCCACACCTTGTTTTATTGATCTTTGCTTTATCATGCTTCACAAATATTGTATTTTTTACAAATTGAAGGTTTGTGGCAAGCCTCCATTGAACAAAACCTTTTTTTTTTTAAGTGCGTTATTTATTTTTAATTTCAGAGAGGAAAGGGGAGGAAAGAATAGAAACATCAATGATGGGAGAGAATCATTGATTGGCTGCCTCCTGCACGCCCCAAACTGGGGATCGAGCCCGCAATCTGGGCTTGTGCCTTGACTGGGTATTGAACCATGACCTCCTGGTTCATAGGTTAATGCTCAATCACTGAGCAATGCAGGCCGGGCCAAAATCTTAAAAAAAAAAAAAAAAAAATGTTTTTATTGATTTCAGAAAGAGGAGAGGAAGGGAGAGGGACAGAGAGATAGAAACATAAATAATGAGAGAGAATCATTGATTGGCTGTCTCCTGCATGCCCCCTATTGGGGATCAAGCCTGCAAATTGCACAGGAATCTAACCATGACCTCCTGGTTCATGGGTCAATGATGAAGCACTAAGCACCAGCAGGGCTGAACAAAATCTTTTGGTGCCACTTTCTCAACAGCACGTGCTCTCCTGGGGTCTCTGTGTCACACTTTGGCTAATTCTTACAAAACAAAGTGGGGCAAAAGGATGTTTACAGTTATACATGAATGTACACAGAGTTTATTTTTGTCCTAATATAAAAACCCTGGGTTCGTCACATCCATAACGATTGGAGGCTTGACCTAATGCCCAGGCTGCATATGCAGCAGGCTCTGGTGGGTGGGAACTTGTGGCAGTGGAGATGGGGACAGGGGAGGAGGGGCCGGCACTCACACTCACTCACAACTCCACACATGCACAGACACACACAGTGCCCACCAGCTCACAGCCTTTTCTCCCTTTTTCCCCCTCCCTCCCAGCTTGCTCTTGGAGCCTCTCTCAGAATTAGGACACAAAACAGACTGGGCCTGAAGAGGCTTGGATAGAAGGGAGGGTGGGCAGAGGGTGGAGAGGCCCCCACTGGCCCTGCCCCGTCCCAGCCGAGAAAGAGGAAGAGGGAGACAGGGAGGCCTGGAAGACTGCTGAGAAAAACAAATAGAGGCAGAGACCAGGTGAGATCAGGCCAGCAGGCGAGGGCAGTTGGGGGCGAAATCAGGCCACCAGGGGAGGGCAGTTAGGGGTGATCAGGCAGGCAGAGGAAGTTGGGGGCGAGATCAGGCTGGCAGGGGGAGCAGTTGGGGCGAGATTAGAACGGCAGAGGAGGGAAGTTAGGGGCGATCAGGCAGGCAGGCAGGAAGAGCCAGTTAGGGTGATCAGGCAGGCAGGCAGGCAGGTTAGTGGTTAGGAGCCAGCGATCCCAGATTACAAGAGGGATGTCTGACTGCTGGTTTAGGCCCGATCCCACTAGTATTATTATATTATTTTCTATACAAACAACTGTAAACCTACTTTTATCCCACCCTATATTTTAAACTTTATTATTACACTAGAGGCCCGAAGCACGTAATTCGTGCGGGGAGGGGGTAGGGGGGAAGGGACCCCTCAGCCCAGCCAGCACCATCTCCATTCTGGGACCCCTCGGGGGATGTCCAACTGTCGGTTTAGACCCGATCCATACCTCTCACAATCCGGGATGGCTGGCTCCTAACTGCTCACCTGTCTGCCTGCCTGATTGCCCCTAACTGGCCCCCCTGTCAGCCTGGTTGCCCCTAACTGGCCCCCCCCTACCGGCCTGGTCACCCCTAACTGCTCCCCCACTGCCAGCCTGGCCACCCCCAACTGCCCCCCTGCTGGCCTAGTTGCCCCCAACTGCCCTCCCCCTGCCGGCCTGGTCGCCTCCCAACTGCCCCCCTGATTGCCTGGCTGGCCCCCCCAACTTCCCCCCTGCCAGCCTGGTCATCCCACGCAGCCTGCTGTTCAGTCATTTGGTTGTCCCTCACTAACCCCTCTGCCAGCCTGGTCACCCCACGCAGACTGCTGTTCAGTTGTTTGGTCATCCCTCACTAACCCTCCTGATGGCCTGGCCGCCCCCCAACGGTCCCCCCTGAGCCGGCCTAACCACCCCCAAACCGCGCCCCCTGCCGGCCTGCTCACCCCTAACCGCCTCTGCCTTGGCCCTGCCACCATGGCTTTGTCCAGAAGGACGTCCGGTCTCCCAGTCTCCCAGTCTAATTAGCCTATTATCCTTTTATTAGTATAGATTTGTTGTTTGTTTGTGATCAGTGATATTTGATATTACTATTGTAATTGTTTTAGGGAACCACAAACCATGCCCATATAACACAGTGAACTTGATAAATGTATGTGTTCTGACTGCTCCACTGGCCAGCTGTTCCCCATTATTCTCCCTCTCTGCTCAGGCCTCCCTGTTCGCTGACACAACAATATTGAAATTAGGCCAATAATCCTATAATGGCCTCTAAGTTTTCAAATGAAAGGAAGAGTCACACATCTCTCACTTTAAATCAAAAGCTAGAAATGATTAAACTGAGGAGGCATGCCAAAAGCAAAGACAGACCTCCTGCACCAAACAATTAGCCAAGTGGTGAATGCATAAGAAAATTAAAAATGAAACTAAAAACACGCACACACACACAAAAAAAAAACAAAGAAAAAACTCCAGCCCAGTCAGTGTGGCTCAGTAGATTGAACACCATCCCATGCACCAAAAGGTTGCTCGTTTGATTCCCAATCAGGGCATATGCCTGGGTTGTAGGCTCGATCCCCAGTAGGGGGCATGCAGAAGGCAACCTATCGATGATTCTCTATCATAGATGTGTCTATCTTCTCTCCCTCTCTCTCTAAAAAACAAAACAAAAAACAACCAACAATAATAAAAATGTATTACAAATATATATATATATTTATATGTTTCAGTGAACACAGAAAAGATAAGAAAACGAATTAGCCTTACTGATGATATGGAGAAAGTTTTAGTGGTCTGGGTAGAAGATTAAACCAGCCACAACATTCCCTTATGCCAAGGCATAAAGAGCAAGACCCTAACTTTCTTCAATTCTATGAAGGTTGAGAGAGGTGAGTAGGCTGCAGAAAAGTTGGGCTAGCAGAGAGGACAGTTCATGAGTTTTCACAAGCTGTCTCCTTGCAAGATGAGCCCTAG
This sequence comes from Ia io, assembly GCA_025583905.1. Lineage (NCBI taxonomy): Eukaryota > Metazoa > Chordata > Mammalia > Chiroptera > Vespertilionidae > Ia > Ia io. The sequence continues at coordinate 85,997,163 of JAJQQW010000002.1, read as the reverse complement.
CTTGTTGCTCAGTGGTTAGAGCGTAGGCCTGTGGCCTGAAGGGCCTTGGGTTCAATTCAGGTTAAGGGCACATACCTTAAGTCGCAGGCTCAATCCCCAGCCCCAGGTCAGGGCACGTTCAGGAGGGAAGCACCTGATGTGTCTCACTCACATCAATGTTTCTCTCTGTCTCTCCCCCTCCCTTTCACTCTCTCTAATAATCAATGGAAAAAAAATATCCCTGGGTGAGGATTAACAACAACTAAAAGTGCAAGATGAAGCAGGAAGCACTGATGAAGTTGCAGCAAGTTGTACAGAAGATCTAGCAAAGATAATTAACGATGGTGGCTACACTAAATAATAGATTTTTAATGTAGATAAACAGCCTTATATTGGAGGAAGATGCCATCTAGGACTTTCATAGCAAGAGAGTAGAAGGTAATGCCTGGCTTCAAAACTTCAAAGGGCAGGTTGATTGTCTTGCTAGGAGTTAATGCAACGAGTGACTTTAAGTTGAAGCCAAAGCTCATTTATCATTCTGAAAAATCATAGGGCCCTTAAGAATTATGCTATATCTACTCTTCGTGTGCTCTATAACTGAAACAACAATGCCTAGAGAACAGTTTAAAACATGTTTTACTGAATATTTTAAGCACACTATTGAGACATACTGCTCAGAAAAAAAAGATTCCTTTCCAAATGTCACTGCTCATTGACAATACACCTGGTCACCAAAAGCTCTGATGGAAACGTACAATAAGATTATTATTATTTTCATGCCTGCTAACGCAACATCCATTCTGCTGATCATGAACCAAAGAGTAATTTCAATTTTCAAATCTTCTTATTTAACAACTAGAGGCCCGGTGCACGAAATTCGTGCACGGAGGGGCGTTGTCCCTCAGCCCAGCCTGTACCCTCTCCAATCTGGGATCCCTCTCACAATCCAGGACTGCTGGCTCCCAACTGCTTGCCTGCCTGCCTTCCTGATTGCCCCTAACCACTTCAGCCTGCCAGCCTGATCACCCCCTAACCACTCTGCTGCCAGCCTGTTTGCCCCCAACTTCCCTCCTCTGCTGGCCTGGTCACCCCTAACTGCCCTCTCCTGCAGGGTTGATCACCTCCAACTGCCCTCCCTTGCAGGCTTGGTCCCTCTCAACTGCCCTCCCTTGCAGGCCGGGTGCCTCCCAACTGCCCTCTCCTGCTGGCCATCTTGTGGTGGCCATCTTGTGTCCACATGGGGGCAGGATCTTTGACCACATAGGGGCAGCTATATTGTGTATTGCAGTGATGATCAATCTGCATATTACTCTTTTATTAGATAGGATAGAGGCCTGGTACAGGGGTGGGGGCCAGCTGGTTTGCCCTGAAGGGCGTCCCGGATCAGGTGGGGGTTCCCTTGGGGTGTGGGGCGGCCTGAGCGAGGAGCCTGTGGTGGTTTGCAGGCCGGCCACGCCCCCTGGCAACCCAAGCAGAGGCCCTGGTATCTGGAATTTATTTTCCTTCTACAAACTGAAACTTTGTAGCATGGAGCGGAGCCAAGCCTGCTGCTCCCTCAGGGCGGCAGCCATTTGTGTTGGGGTTATAATTGCAACTTTGTTGCCTTAAGCGGGTGGGCCCGGCCAGGGTGTGCGGAAAGCTTTGCTTCCCCTGTTGCCGGCGGCAACCCTGGCCTGCTCTCTCAAGCTCCATTCTGCCGCCATTTGTTTGAATTTGTTTACCTTCTATAATTGAAACTTTGTAGCTTGAGTGGAGGCTTAGGCCTGGCCAGGGCAGGCGGAAAGCTTGGCTTCCTCTGTTACCTAGGAAACCTTGCTCTCTGTGGCTGTAGCCATCTTGGTTTGGGTTAATTTGCATACTCGCTCTGATTGGATGGTGGGTGTGGCTTGTGGGCATGGCTTGTGGGTGTGTCGGAGGTATGGTCAATTTGCATATTTGTCTATTATTAGATAGGAATATATTTTGTAGCTTTGTAAGTTAGGTACTGGAGCTGAGTTGTCCAACAGAACTTGGGGGGGGAAAAGAAATACATTTATAAGGCTATAGCTGCCATAAATAGTGATTCCTTTTGATGGATCTGGGCAAAGTAAATGAATAACCTCTAGAAAGAATTCACCATTTTAGATGCCATTAAAATTTTTTGTGGTGCATGGCAAGAAGTCAGAATATCAATATTAACAGGAGTTTGAAAGAATTTTATTGCAATCCTCATGGATGACCTGAGAGTTGAAGACTTCAGTGGAGGAAGTAATTCCAGATGTGAAAACAGCTAGCGAACTAGAATTAGAAATACAGCCTGAATCACTGCAATCTCATGATAAAACTTTAACAGATGAGTTGCTTCTTAAAAGAGCGATTTTTAAAAAATATATTGTTATTGATTTCAGAGAGGAAGGGAGAGGGAGAGAGAGATAGAAACATCAATGATGAGAGAGAATAATTCATCACCGCTTCCTGCATGCCGCCCATTAGGGGTCGATCTTGCTATCTGGTCATGTGCCATGACTAAAATGGATTCCATTCTTAGTAAAGATGTTGAGAAGACTGTTGATAAAACAGTGGCTAGGATTGAAAGGATTGATTGCAATTTTGAAAGGAGTTATACAGTGGGTAAAATGCTATCAAACAGGATTGCATACTACAGAGAAATTGTTTGTGAAAAGTCAATCTATGTGGCAAACTTTATTGTTGTCTTGAGAAACTGCCACAGCCACCCCAACCTTTAATACCACCACCCTGCTCAGTTAATAGCCACCAACATTGAGACAAGATCCTCTATCAGCAAAAAGATTACAACTGCTTAAGACTCAGAGGATGGTTATTATTTTTTAGCAATGAAGTATTTTTAAATTAAGGCATATACATTGTTTTTTAGACTTAGTGCTATTGCACATTTAATAAACTGTAACATGTCTTTTATATGTACTGGGAAACAAAAAAATTTATGACTTGCTTTATTGAGATAGTCTCTGGAACCAAACCTGTCTCCAAGGTATGGAATTACTCACCCTTCTTCTAGTGATGCAAGATGGTGGAACCATTCCATAAACAAGATGGCTACCACCCACATTTTATGATTATGTTGCCAGAACACAGGCAGATAATTTTTCTTTGTTTTTGAAAGCGTGTGGGGTTCTTGGCTCTGCACACCATACCTGGCTTTATCACAGGCCCTGCAGCATTACCACATCATACTAGAGTTAATCTGTCTTTTAATGTTTTATACCCTGGTGGCTACTATGCATTTTTATAAATGTGGGTTCCATTGGGCATCTTCTTCCAGACAAGTCCAGTTTCATCAAAACTGAAGGTTTACTTTGGATGGTATCCTTTTCCCTTAATCAACTTCTTCAACTTTTCTGGAAATATGGCAGCAGATCCTTCACAGGCTGATGTAGCCTCTTCAGTAATTTTTAAAAATTTAAGTCCAAACCTATTCTTGAATCAGTGTAACCATTCCTTACTTGCAGTAAATGGCTTGGTGCCACTCATTTCAGGGGGTCCCTTGCTGCAGTTTTCATATAGGCTAAATGCTTTCTTGCACAAGACAGTCCCATCGATTGAAACAAGTTTTCTGTTCATGTCTCCCACCCACAACTTTAATGCTTTTTTCATCTTAAGTAAGCACTTACGCACTGCCTATAACTTTTGCAGTTTGAGGTGTGACAGCAAAACTAGCACTAATTGTTTTGTCCCTTTTCACAAATACAGTATGTGCTCTTATCATAGATTTTAGCAACCTCAGCATATAATTTTTTTCTTTATTAAATCAAGAACTTTCATCTTCTCATTTAAAGGAAGCATTTTAGGGCTTCTCTTTGTATATCTGAATTGCTGATATCACTACTCTTAGCTTTGGGGCCATTATGAAGTCAAATAAGGGTTACTTGAACACAAGCATTATGATACCATGACAGCCGATCTAATAAATGAGAGGGCTACAAAGTGACTAATGGGCGGGGAGCATAAACAGTGTAGAGATGCTGGACAAAGTGAGGATACATGTCATGGGTGGGATGGCACAAGATTTCGTCATGCTGCTCAGAATGGTGCAATTTAAAACTTAGGAACTGCTTATTTCTAGAATTTCTCATTTGACAGCAGGTAACGGAAATCATGAAAAAGTGAAACTGCAGATAAGGGGGACTATTATACTCTTATTTAATAACATGTACCAAGGTTTACTATATGGTAGGTCTGTACTAGGCAGCTGTGACACAAAGGGAAATAAAATAAGGTCCCTGTCTTCAAGCAGCTTATTCTGCTACACTGTAAATTCTAGTAAAACAGGGATTATATTTGTTTTGTTCACCATTGTAGCCACATCATAGCTCAAAATGTAGTATGTACTTAATTATTTACCAGACATACTAGAGGCCCAGTGCACGGATTTGTGCACATTGAAAATAAATTAGAAGATGGCCTGGGCAAGATGGGCCAGACATGCCCTGGAGCCAACCTTTCATGGTCCCTCCCTGGCCGGCAGCACCTGGGGCAGCACCAAGGCTCGAAGGGTGTCTGTGCAGTGAGCAGGGTCTTTCTGGCAGGTGGGAGTCCCTCGGCCTGGCTGTGGGGATTGAGCCGAAAACTGCAGTCTGACATCCCCCGAGGGGACCCAGCGTGCGCGAGGGCACTCTGCAAAGTTGCTATCGCTCAGCAGCTCCTGCATTGAGTGTCTGCCCCCTGGTGGTCAGTGCGCATCACAGCCAGTCAGATGGCTGAATGGTCAGACGATTGCTTAGACTTTTTATATATATATATATATATATATATATATATATATATATATATATATATATATATATGGACACTGGAGGCCCATATGCATGAAATTGGAGGCCCAGTGCATGAAATTCGTACACTGGGGGGGGGGGGGGAGGGTGTCCCTCAGCCCAACCTGTACCCTCTCCAATCTGGGACCCTTTGGGGGATGTCCGACTGCCTGTTTAGGCCCGATCCCACACAGGGATCGGGCCTAAACAGGCAGTCGGACATCCCTTTCATAATTTGGGCCTGCTGGCTCCCAACTGCTTACCTGACTGCCTGATTGCCCCTAACCACTCCCCTGCCAGCCTGATTGATGCCTAACTGTTCCCCTGCCGGCCTGATCATCCCCAGCTGCCCTCCCCTGACAGCCCAGTCACCCCCAAATGCCCTCCCCTGTATATTCCCTCTTTATTAGATAGGGTTTTTTCTTTAACATAATGGACAGTGTACCTGCTGTGGTCTTGACAAACCAGTAAAAATGTAAACCCAAACTAAAAGTGTCATTAAATAAACTCCTTAAACAGGAATTTCATGAGACCTTGGAAAGGTGATATCATGTGGTTGTTGGGCTTATTTGAATAAGTAGAAGGTTTATAGGTGATTTCACACTTTTTCATATTTTCTAAAAGTTTCCTTTTCTTTTATCAACAATAAACATGTAATCAACTGTCCATCTTTCCCTCCAAAAATTATTTTGAAAGGGCAAAGTCAATTGGAGCCAAGTCTGTTAAGTAACGTAGGTGTCAAGATGGAAGGCTTTTTCACATAGAGGTCTACTAACACTGTACTTGCCCATTTTCCCACAAACTTTGGGCCCATTTTTTCCCTTCTGCTAGAAATACTCCTTCCAAGATGCCTTTCTCCTCTTAATAATCTCAATCCTCTCTACCTATGAAAGTTCTACTGGGCCCTTTGAGGGTTGGCCAAGTCTCTGTGGCCCTCTCCCCATCCTTGCAGCCAGATCTGCTTTGCTCCTTCCTCAGTGTTCCCACAGTGCCGTGGACACAGCTCCAGCACAGTCCACACATGCAACCAGTTGTCACCGTTTCCTGGGAACTTCCTGTCCTATTCTCTTCCCTTTATAGGGGAATCAAGCTGGAGTTTTGCAGGTTGGGAAGAAGCTGACGGCGGCTGAAAGCGGAATGTGCCTAGAGGGGCGCAGACGCCTCCCAGCCAATAGGCCTACAGCCTGGGCCATGGCTGGGAGTGGATCGCACGGGAGAGGCACACCGACAGCCCTGGCCACAGCTGGAAGCTGAATACGCTGAGAGGGGTGCAGGCGTCTCCCAGCCAACAGGCCTACGGCGAGGGCCACAGCTGGGAGCCGATCGTGCCTGAGGCGCGGCTGTCTCCCAGGCCCACAGCCATAGCCAAAGTTGAAAGCGGAATGCGCTGAGAGGGGCATGGGCGCCTCCCAGCTGACAGGCCTACAGCCCTGACCATGGCTGGGAGCGGAATGTGCTGAGAGGGGCGCAGGCACCTCCTAGCCAACAGACCTATGACCTGGCTCACTGCTGGGAGTGGATCGCACCGGAGGGCGTGGCCACCTCACAGACTCACAGCCCGGCTGGAAGCGGATCTCATGGATGGGGGGCCGGCCACCTCGCAGGCCCACGGCCTGGGCCGGGGCTGGAAGCGGATCTCGTGGAGAGGTGGTGGGGGGCGCGGGAGCCTCCCAGGTGGACAGCCAGTGCTGTGGCTGGGAGCAGATCACGCCAGGGATGCATGGGCCGAGGCTAGTAGCAGATCGCGCTGGGAGCGCGGCCACCTCCCGTGCCGTGCTGCCGGCTCTCATCAGCAGCCCTCCCTGGGACTGGGGGTGTCTTGGGGGGCCTGAGAGGACTGGGCGCCGCCATTTTTGTCGCAGAGTGATGGTTAATTTGCATATTACTCTATTATTAGATAGGATTACATTTGAGGACACACAGAAGTAGAATTAATCCTATATAATAAAACCCTAATATGCAAATCGACCAAACGGCAGAATGACCGGTCTCTATGACGTACACTGACCACCAGGGGGCAGATGCTCAATGCAGTAGCTGCCCCCTGGTGGTCAGTGCGCTCCCACAGGGGGAGCGCCACTCAGCCAGACGCCAGGCTCATGGCTGGCCAGCGCAGCTGTGGTGGCGAGAGCCTCTCCAGCCTCCGCTGCAGGCGGGCAGTAAAGAGTGAGGGGTCCCGGACTGCAAGAGGGATGTCTGACTGCCAGCTTAGGCCCAATCCCCAGGGAGTTGGCAGGAGGACATCCCCCGAGGGGTCCCTGACTGTGAGAGGGCGCGGGCCAGGCTGAGGGACTGCCCCCCCCCCCACAGTGCATGCTTTTTGTGCACCGGGCCTCTAGTTAAGTAATTAAATCTGCCTGAGAAAGTTCTTTTTTAAAAAAATTTCAGAGAGGAAGGGAGAGAGAGAGAGAGGTAGAAACATCAATGATGGGAGAGAATCATTGATTGGCTGCCTTTTGAATGCTTCCTACTGGGGATCGAGCCCTCAACCCGGGCATGTGCCCTGACTGGAATCGAATGTGGGACCCTTAAGTCTGCAGGCCAATGCTCTATCCACTGAACCAGACCAGCTAAGGTGAGATAGGAGTTCTTTAGACAAAGAGAGGAGATAATTCTAGGTAGAGAACAGAGTGAACAAAAGTATGAAAGCATAAAAAATCATAAATTGTTTATAACAGTAGGTCAGTGTTGAAAGCAGGAGAAAAAGTGGTGAAAGCTGAGGTTGAAAAGAAAGCTTGAAACTAGACAGTAAAGATTTTTGTAGGATAGCTTAGACTTTATTTTGTAGGCAACAGAGACCAATCAAATGTGAGTTTCAAAAGGGGAGAGACAAGAACTAAACTAAACAGAAAAACAACTGTAGGAGTTGAGACAGGAGAGAAGGATCCCCCCCAAGGCAGCAGCAGTGAGAAGAAAGAGGAAAGGACAGATTTCAAAGATATTCCTGAATGTAGATCTCACACTTCAAATGTAAAAGACAATGGTGAGAACACTCTGATATAATGAAAAGAATAACAAACTAGTGATCAGAAGTTTAGGTTTCAGTTCCAGGTTTTCCATACATCTATATAAAGAGAGAATATGCAGACTGACCATCACACCACCACAAAGATGGCAGCGCCCACAGTGGAGGCCAAGTTCCCATAACGAGCCGTAACAAGCAATCAGCAGGGACCTGAGGCTGCATGGTGCCGGGCCAGGGCAGGGGACCTGAGGCTGCACCCCCCGCCCGGTGGGGCTTGACAGGGGACCTGAGGCTGCACCCCCTGCGCTGGCGCAAGGCCAGGGGACCTGAGGCTGCACCCACCCCACCCCGGTGCCAGGCTGAGGGACCTGAGGCTGTGCCCCTCACCCAGCGGGCTTGATGGGGGACCTCAGGCTGCACCCCCGCCCCGGTGCCGGGCTGGGGGACCTCAGGCTGCGTTGCTCGCCCTAGCACTGGGCCAAGGGACCTCAAGTCATGCCCCCTGCCCCAGTGCCAGGCCAGGGGACCTGAGGATGTGTCCCCGCCTGGCGCTGGGCCAGGTGACCTGAGGCTGCGCCAGCCTGGCGGGGCTTGACAGGGGACCTCAGGCTGCACCCCCCCGCCCAGAGGGGCTTGACGGGGGTCCTCAAGGTGCGCCCCGCCCGGTGCCAGGCCAGGGGACCTGAGGCTGCTACCCCCCCTCCCAGCGGGGCTTGACAAGGGTGGGGCCGGCCAGGTCTGGCGCGATTTTGAGGCACCGCGGGTGGGTGGGGACTTGACTCTGGGTCCCTGGCGTGCCCCAGACTCTGATAGGAGGAAGATTTTCACACACATTTTACTAATTTTCTTTCATCTCTGACACTTCTATTATAGAGAAAGGGCAAATAGCAGTATTAAAATATTTCCTCTAATTAATCCCCTTTTAATGTGCACGAATTTCATGCACCAGGCCACCAGTTTACTAATAACAACCATGTGACTGACTGAAGAGTAAGTTACTGAAGAGGGAGATGGCCTTGGAGCATAGATACATAAACCACAGGGTTCTCAAGAAGAGAAAGAGCAATAGCCTCTTAACCCTACCAGACCGCTATACCAATTTTTCGGTAATTTCCGAATCTGCCGCTATACCGCTGTACCTAATTGGCAGTACTTTGCCTAGTATGTGAAAAAAATGCGTCACAAACTAAAAATAACCAACCAATCGTGGTCAAACCTCATGGTTAGCCATTGCAAATGTCTGCCCCCATGTGTCTGTATTGACTTTGTGTGGTTTAAGGGGACAATTAGGTTCAGGGCCCCAGGTCTGGTAGGGTTAAAATTATTTAACACTACTTTAATATAAAGTACTAGAGGCCCGGTGCATGAAATTTGTGCATGGGGAGGGGTGTCCCTCAGCCCGGCCTGCACCCTCTCCAATCCGAGACCACTGGCTCCTAACCACTTGCCTGCCTGCCAGCCTGATCACCCCCAACCACTCCCCTGCTGGCCTGATTGACATCTAACTGCTCCCCTGCTGGCCCGATTGCCTCTAACTGCCTCCCCTGCAGGCCTGGTCGCCCCCAACTGCCCCCCCCACCCCCGTGCTGGCCATCTTGTGGCGGCCATATTGTGATGATATGAGGGTGGCCATTTTACGGAGGACATCTAGTGATGACGTAAGGGCGCTGCACAAGGGCGCAAGGACCACCTAGGCTTTTATTAATATAGATTACTATTACACACAGAACAACCCACTTCAACTTGAGCCCAAAACTATAAAATATACAAAGGCAGTGGTGCAATTTTATTATCAGCCCAGTACAGTCAGGGGACCTCAGGCTGCACCCCCGCGCTACAGGTTACGTCAGAATTGATGTACATCGTTTCGTGGTTATGTTGTCATCTCCCATTTATTTACATAAAAAAAAAGTCTGTCATTTCAATGTATGTATATGTGTGCTTTATGTTTTTTGTTATTTATTTACCACAAGTAAAGATCAGGAATTGTTATCTTTCAAATTATTTTTACTGTTTCACTTCATTACTGCTGTGTATGTGCTCCATGTGAGTGACGTAGGTGCTTACATAGGTGGGTTCCGACTTAACGGCGAAAATCACGTAACATTGCACCGTAGGAACAGATCTCCGATGTAACCCAAGACCTACTGTATATGTGTTTAAGAAGAATATGTATTTGTTAGGAATACACAGCTTCCGCTCAACCACCCTATGAAGCCAGCCTCTCAAAAATCATTAATAAAAGCATGGGATTGTAGAAAAGTGGCCTTACTTTTTAGTGATGTAAGCTGAGGTATTTATTTGTAATTTACTTTCAAATTATTCAGAAAAACAAAACAAAACCACCACCACCACCAACAAAAAGACAAAAACCTAAAAATTTTTTAGCAAAGGAAGGGAATGATGCAAAACATCTGTTAGGCATACATGATGAGTAGATTAAATATTATACTAGGCTCTCTGCTATGTTAGCATTTTTTATAAAGGAAAGGAGGGGTGTGTGTGAAAAAGAATAAGAAAGAAGAAACAGGTTTTATGTACTGTAAAGTGCCACTGGGTTATGAATTTATTCCCTTTAATGTCTTTTAGAAGAGCTGACTGTAAGTTTTAAAAAATTTTGTTTTAAACAGTTACCACATGACCCAGCAATTTTACTCCTAGGTATATGTCTGAGAAATGAAAACACACACCTATACAAAACTTGTCATGAATATACTTAGCAGAACTTTTTATAATAGCCAAAAGGTGGAAACAACCAAATGTCCATCAACTGACAGATTACAAAAACATGGTATAACCATACAATGAAATATTATTAAGCCAAAAAGGGAATAAAGTACTGGTACATGTACAACACGGATGAACCCCAAAGGACACTAAGCTAAGTAAAAGAAAAAAAGTCAAAAAAGATCATATATGATTCCATTTATATACACTATTTGGAATAGGCAAATCCATTAGGCAAGAAGTAGATTAGTGACTACCTGGACTAAAGGTAGCTAACAGGTGCAGGACTTCTTTTTAGGGTGACAAAAACAGTCTAAAATTGTGCTGCTGGCTTCACAATTCTGCGACTACAATAAAAACATGGAATTGTACATTTTAAATGGATGTATTATCTGGTATGTGAATTTTATCTCAAAAAAGATATATTTTTTTAAAGTCAGCAGGAATCTAGCCATGAAGCCCAATAATCTTTCTCAGTCTGGATTCTGTAGCACCTGACACAGCTAAATAACACCCCCGCTTAGATACTTCGGTTTTCTGTAAAACTTTACTTTCTGATTCTTCATCCATTGTACTGCTCTTGACTCCTCCTCCTTCTACACCTTCCCTATCCTCCTCTCCCCTCAGTCCCACATGATCCAAAAGTTCTGTTCTTTGCCAGTTTTTCCTTCTATATTTTTCTATGTAACACTATGTTTGGCTTCAACTAACGCCAACCTCCATCACCTTTACCCAAAATCTACACTCCTAATTCCTTTTCCAATTATTCTTATCACCACTAAGGTATCTTCCAGAAACGCTTATGAAGATCTCACTATTTTTCAAAATCAACTCATGAAAGTACCAGTGTCCAATTACTGAGAGTTTACTAGGTTTGTGCTGTGGTCAGCACTTTACAGAGTCTCATGTATTTTCACAACAAATCTAGAAGACAATTTTACCTATCCTATATAATAAAAGTGTAATATGCAAATTGACCAAATGGGGGGACCGGATGCTATGACGCACACTGCCCACTAGGGGGCAGACACTCAATGCAGCAGCCAGGCTCACGGCTGGTGAGCACAGCAACGGTGGCAGGAGCCTCTCCCCACTCCGCGGTAGCGCTAAGGATATCCGACTGACATCCCTCAAGGGCTCCCGGACTGCAAGAAGGGCACAGGAACCTCCGACCCCCAGTGCACGACATGTGCACCAGGCCTCTAGTCTTACATATGAGAAAACTGAAGAAATTTAGTGCTAATCTACATTTTTTAATCATACAATTTACCTTTCTCTTTTATCAGCTTCCCAACCAATCTTCTCTCCTTCTGTGTCTTTTTATCAGTAATATCACTGTACTGTAAGTTTAAATCTTTATTTCCTTTCTCTTACTCCTCACATTCCATAGTTGCCAAGTTTGACTAGTTCTATATATTCTCTATTCCTATTGCTATTATGATAGCATAGAAGAGAGCCTCACTAATCCTGGATGACTATAATAATCTCTTGGCACTAAAAGATACTTTCAGTATATTTTCTAGTCCAACCAACTTTTAAAAACAAATTCTGATCATGTAACTTCTTTGAAAAATTTTAGGCTCAAAGCTCATTTATATGATACAGTTCTAGTCTAAAGATTATTATTTATCATTAATGAAACTGGCTTTTAATATGGGTATCTTATGAAATAAACTATACCGTACTTCATTTTGTAAAAGAAGAAATTATTTTTTCTTACCTTTTGCTGGGTCACCCAGAGTGGTAATAGCACTGCTGCCAATACAGAGTCCACGCTGACATACCAATTTTGCCTTTAAACAAAAAGATAGTACTTCGCTTATCATATTCGTCTTGGGAGAGGTAATGAATAAACACTATAATCTATAGGCTTGCAAATAAGTATAAAATCTTTACACTGTACATATTTATGGCACAAAGCAAGGTTATGTAAGGCTACTGCATTTGGTTAATAGTTCAAATTTTTCATGAAAGCCACCATTTCTGTCAACAAAAATGTCACCAGCAAAAACAAATTAAACAAGATCACAGGTAAGTCCTTTCTTAAAGTTTTCTTTTTAAAATATAGCTTTGGAAATGTTTTACTCCCAAATCCATACCACATCTTATTTGGAAGTAGTTGACTAAATAAAATATCCTGGTATTACTATAATATCTTTGTATTATATACGAATATTAAACATCCTGTAAGCAAATCTATCATTGTTTTTAAAATACCATTAACCCTACTAAAACATTACCTTATGTTAAAATTATATCAAGGTGCCAAACACATCTTTGGGGCATACCCTGCACACAGTTTCCTTCTCCCACAAATCAGGTAAAAGCAACAATATGGATGTTCAATCTTCAAAAATGGGAATGAAACAATTCCAACTAACTAGAATGCTGAAAGTGCCCATTTTATCCCCAAAACTATATCATTTAAACTTGAAAAACCTCCATAAAAAATAGAAAGTATCTATGTAAACAATGATCCATAATGGAGAAATAGCTGCTCATTCCATTAAAAGGCATTACTGATACCTAAAAAACCTGTATTAATCCAAATCTGACCACGAGTTTACAAATGTATTTAAGATAAAACTAAAATGGACCTATAAAAAGTTGCAGAAATCCAATCTCTTTCATAACTAGCTTCACTGTCATTTACATTGCTACCAAACTAAGTAACAAAAAAGGCTGATGAACTGTTAATCTTATAATACTTACTTAAGTAAAAAGCCAATATTTAAGTTTAATAATTTATTTTGTACATTAATTCACAAATTTAATTTTATACTACCTAATTCCCTTACCTGATTTTCACTTTCAAACAGAAGAAACCCGTAAGTTTCTTGAAGTTCTTCCTGAGTGTAGTTACTTGCTTTCTTTTCTTGGTAAAAAGTTTTGTACTATATAAAGAGAGAATAACCAAATGGTATAAACATGTTATTTTGCCTTGCAAGTTAATTTTTAAAAATGCATCATCTGAATTGCTCCTGCTAAAAGTCTAATAAAATTTATTTTCCTATTCTTTAGATTATTACCTTCCAAGTGACTGTTTCCAAGAATCTTTTATCTAATTTGAAAAGTGACAGCTTAAAAGAACTAGGCTTATATACCCCAAATCATGCTTCTTTAAAGCTAAAATAAAACTAACACACAGACACAATGTGTACCAAGCACCTCACCTCATTTAAGAAAATGTCATTTTTCACCAAAGTCACTTGACTGTATTGAAAACCATGCTCAGATGCAGAGTCCAAGTAAGAAGTATGGAGAATTGAAACTGCCCTCTGGAAGAGAGAGTCTGAACTCAAGGACACTGTCTCAAAAACTGTAAAACACAAACAAAAATAATGCAACTGTTTAAGATAACCAAAGGAAGGGATTAAAAGTGATACACTAAATATCACTAAATACTTCATCTATTTCTTTCCTATATAACTAAGACTTTTACCATGTGTTCTGGTGGTCATACCTTAATTTAAAAGATGGGCCAAACCTAGTAAAATGCCCTCCCCTGGATCTCGCCCAATGGAGGTGGGGCCTCTCATGTGAAAAAAATAATCTAAATGAATTACAATTTAGGGTGAATTATTTTCAATACAAGAATAAAAAGTACCCTGCCAGATCCCTTTATGGCTGTGGTTTAAGCTGGATGTTGTAACTGCAACTGGTAAATGCAGATGTGACTGTACTGTCAAGTTGGTGATCAGCAATCACTCAGACCAATGTTTTACATCTTTATGATTTTTTAAACCTATGCCATATTTTGATAAATTTACCCTTCCCGTCTTCTCATCAAATCCCCACGTACATCTGTTGGGCACTTTTTAATGAGCCTACTATTGCACACTCAGCAAACACATTAGAAATCACTGTATCTGCCGAAACCGGTTTGGCTCAGTGGATAGAGCGTCGGCCTGTGGACTGAAGGGTCCCAGGTTCGATTCCGGTCAAGGGCATGTACCTTGGTTGCGGGCACATCCCCAGTGGGGGGTGTGCAAGAGGCAGCTGATCGATGTTTCTCTCTCATCGATGTTTCTAACTCTCTGTTCCTCTCTCTTCCTCTCTGTAAAAAATCAATAAAATATATTTAAAAAAAAAAAAAAAAGAAATCACTGTATCTTTGGGGTTTCCTCACTAGCTTAGATATGTCTATTGAACATGTTATGGTTTGTATTATAAAATCATTTTTTCATTTTACAGAAATAAAACTTCATTACTTTTTTAAAGTGCTATTTTCAAACCATACTCATGTGCTATCCCACATATTCTGATATGCCCTTCCCATGAGAGGCATATTTCCTAATTGAGAATTGCTGACTCAACCCAGTAATTCTCTTGATGTGAGCCTTTGTGCCTTTTGACTTTACAAGTCTTTAGCAAGAACTGAACCGAATAACTTCTCATAATATTTAACCATTTAATTTGTTTACTCCTATTTGTATCTTCTCTACTTTCTTTAACAAGGCTGGGGAGGAGTGTACAAACTGATAATTTATAAATAAGAAAGAGCATGGAATATTTATATAGCACTGCAAGTTATAGTCATATAGTACAAATAAATACATTAATGTGGCTTCCTACATTTACCAGAACTCTGCAAATTACAGTTCAAAAGTTAAAGGAAAAAAGCATATTATTATTATTATTTTTTAAAAATATGTTTTTATTGGTTTCAGAGAGGAAGGGAAAGGGAAAGAGTGATAGAAACATTAATGATGAGAGAGAATCATTGATTGGCTGCCTCCTGCATGCTCCCCACCGGAGATCGAGCCTGTAACCCAGGCATATGCCCTTGACCAGAATCGAACCCATGACCCTTCAGTCCGCAGGCTGACGCGCTATCCACTGAGCCAAGCCAGCTAGGGCAAAAGCATATTATTTAAAATTAAATTATGAACAAGTAAGAAAAAAAAAGAAACTAGACTATCACAGAAACGAAAACAAACATTTCAGTGAAACTAATTTGGACTAAACTGTCCTAACACTTCAATTATAAAGTTAGTTTAAAATGCTTTATAAACAAAACTTCCTAGTACCAAAAATGAAAGATTGTAAACAGCAAGGAAGGAAAGAAAAGAGGATGAAATACTTGAGAATATTCTGAAGTGGTACATCTGATCCATATCAATTGTTTTACTTTTTCTCAGTTTCACTTTCTCCTTCAATATTAGTATACTAGTGCTATACAAAATAAAGATATTCTAGAGATTAAAATAGCAAAACACCATGATAATAATTAAAATTATGGCTTTCTAAAGCTGAATTACTTAAACTAGGAGGTCTATGCATTTGCAAATTCATCTTACAAAAGCTTAAATACAAATCAGAATTCGTTTAAAAATTATAAATTTGGAAACCTGTATTTAATATTTTTAAAAGGCAATATAATATAAAAAATGTAACTGTACTTTGAGGCTCAATATGAGAAATATGTTGCTTCCAGTGACAGAAGCAAAAGTTATCACAGCTTTAAAAATGAACTTTCTAAGACTATCAATTTCTTTAAATTCTAAAAGATGTTAATAGATAGGCACGTTTTAAGTTTCATAAGTACTGAATACTACTATATCCCTATTTTTGAGTGTTAAGGCACAATAAACTGAAAACTGTAAAAGCAGTGCAACTAAAAAAAACAACAACATACCTATCTAACACAGTGTTTCCCAAATATATGTAGTCAGAGAACACTTTATACCAATGTGCAGAGTACTGTTCCCAATAAAGCTATTAATAAAGATGATTTAAAATAAACAAGAAAAGAAAATAAGTAAAAACAAAAAAAGAAAATAAATTTTAAAGATACAAAAAAAGAAAAAATAAGGAGAAACAAGTAGGAAATAAATTACTTTGTGCTTATATATGTTTACTTCTAAAACTATTTCTTTATAGTTAAAAATGCTTCCCCTTTAGGTCAGCATCCTCCGAACAGCAATATAGATACAAAAGTAATCCTTTTATGGTTAGAAGGGAAGGGCGGTGTTGAAAATCACAGTAAATCTTCAATCTTTCATGACTTCATAAATTACTTCAATTATACTCTCAAGAAAGCACAAGTTTCCTACTCTATAAATAAGATAGTTGAGAATTTTATTGAGTAATTATTTGACAGTATCTCTCCTTACATAATATACTTTCATTTAAGAATCTAACTTATATAAAACATTATAAGCACTAAATTAATGGTCACATTTTTGGTAAGCAATACACATTATTTATACATTCAAGGTTATAAGAATACTAGGAGAATGAAGAGGGGACTACTGCACAAAGAAATCTAATACATCTAAAAAGGTAACTTGAAAAGTACTTGCCTATAATATAGGAAAAGTGGCCCTAAGTGACCAATAGAGAGCACATGGAGAAAATTTAAGTTCAATCATAATGGCTCTGGAAATTGAGTTAATATGCTTTCCTGTAGCACCTGGCTTTGGACTCACTTCTCTGCTATTTGTGGATTCAATCTAAAATGCTAACTCAAGCTTGACACAAGGTAGAATCTGTTCAAAGTACCCTGCATTAATCTCCCCTTTCTCAAAATCCACTAGAGATACTGAGTATCTGGTTTGGGGCACTTTTTTTTTTTTAAACTTCTAATAAAAGAGATCAGAAAATGATAAACCAATTTCTGATGGTATATCACAGGTATATTTTTTCATCCTATAAGCATCTGGTCTGACATCAAATAATGAGAAGAACTAATGCCAACAACTCAGGTGTCACAAAACTGACAAAAATCAGCCACTTCCACATCTCCCCAGAACTTTCATTACCACATCTCCTGTCTGTGCATTAAACAGCACTCATCAACAAGAGAAACGCTTGGGACCCAACAATATAGGCCATTAAAGGTCCTTATCAGTATCCCCTATAGACGGATTGCAAACTACACCTGCTAGTACTATCTATGACTATATATTTTAAGTCTAAGCAGGCCATTTGATAGTTGTTGAAGGAATAGCCTACCCCTTAATCATCTAATTCTAAATGTATTACCTTTACTTTAATATACTAAAGAATTGCCAGTTTAAGATAAATACAACTTTTTTAGAGCACAATTTGGTAGGACCTAACAAAAACTTAAAAATGTGCATATCGAATAACCATTCCATTTCTGAGAATCAACTCCTCAGAAACACTAGTGTAAGTGCACAGGATATATGTACAAGGGTGTTCCATGCACCAGAATCCATAATACCAAAAACACTGGAGATAATCTAAAATTGCCACCAACAGGGAAACACATTGCATTTACTAAGTAAAATAAACTTGCGTATACTGGCATATAAAGTTATCTATTATATACTATGGAGTAAATAACATGCATTATATAATGTCATTTTGGTTAAAAAACAACAACATTCCAAATTATGTGTTTGAAAGTATACAGATAAAAATCTAGAAAGATGGGAAACCAAATAGTTAACAGTGTTTAAACCAATGGTTATTGAGAGTGGGAAATGGATAAAATGGGAACTTACATTTTTTACTTTATACATACTTCTACAAATTTAGGTTTTTCCTATATAAGCATATATTACTTCTAAGATATCTTAATTCAGAATCAAGTAAAATAAATCATAATTAAAAAAACACAAATAAGGAGTATGACAATTTTCCTTAAATACCTTTCCTGATACAATTTAAAAATTTAATCAATCACTTATCAGTTATGGACTAATGATTTAAAGAAATTTGTAGCTATTGAAAATATAAATTTTAAAAGTTCTTTCATATGATTAAAATTAAAATTTATAAAGTTATACTGGTCTACTTTGAATTTGTTAGTAATAACTTATTGTATTTAATTTAATACCCACTGTTTTCTGATATGAACCCTGTCCTGGTCTTCTCTAAGAGAGAATGTAGTTGGGTGGGTGGTCTTAATTCATTTTCACCAAGTATACCCCCAGAGTTCTTGACATAGTCCTGTTTTCTGTTAATGCCATAGATGCTAAAATGAAAAAAGAAGAAATTATATCATAAAATGAATAGTTCTATTTACAGCATATCTACTATATAAACAAATAATTACTGGCATCTAATTTGCATTAGGTACAATTCTGTAATGGTTACCTCCTATGACAACTCTACAGAACTAAGGGCTAAAGTTGCTATATAAGCAGTAACACACATAAAATGAAATGCTTTTCCTCCAATATATATTTTTTCAAGTTTTAAAGAAAATTTTGTCAACAGAAATAAATTATGCTAATAGAATCCCTTTTGCCTCACTGGGAAAAAAAATCCTTCAAAATGAAGAGATTATAGAATTACATTCATATTCTACTGGTTGGAAATGGTAAAATCAAATAGAACACAAATAAAATATCTCCCCACACAATTTGGTAGCACCTAACAAAAACTTATAAATGTGCATATCAAATAACCATTCCATTTCTAAGAATCAACTCCTCAGAAATACTAGTGTCAGTGCACAGGATATATGTACAAGGGTATTCCATGCACCAGAATCCATAATAGCAAAAACACTGGAGAAGTCATAAATTAGTCATATGATGCATCCATTCATTAAACAAAATTACTAGTGACAATTAATTACATACCCAGTCGAAAAAGTCTCTACAATGAAAACTATTAGACTAGAAAAGGAAGACAAGCCTGTAAAGAAACTAAGTACTAGAAATGTGTAGGAGAATCTAGAACACGATATAGTGAGTACATAATGGTACAAACAACCAATTTCATTGATATGTTAAGAAAGGTTTCAGAAAGGCATTGATACTTGATATCTGAATAAGTACTAAAAACAATAAGCCAAAGAAGGGCATAGTGTGTGTGTTTTCTAGGCAATGGAACAAATGCAGAGGTAGAAACAAGATACATGTAAGGAACTGCAAATTGTTTTTTATTTGAGGAATTCAATATGCTTAAAAATCACATGTATAGTTGTATAATTTTACACTTTCCCCCTTGCAAAAGTATTTGAGTCAGAATTGTGTGGATATGAATAGTTTTAAGAAAAAGTAGCAATATGATAATATTCATTCATTAAGCAAGTAGATTATATGAAGAAGGGAGAGAATTAAATTGGGAATCAGGATACCAGGATTCTATTGCAGGCCTATCATTAACTTGTTCTGACACCTTCCTATGATATTACTGACTGCCTTCTCAATAATTATGCCCCTTTTTCTTCCCTTCTCCCAAACAAGCAATTTTGGTTAGTTATTGGGTGATCCAAAGCTTCAGGAGAAGCTTGGGAGCAGGGTGTGTGTGCTTATCTCGAATAATCTAAGCTCATTATGGTAATTTCATTCTCTTTGGTTAGTGATTGTTTTAGGAATAAACATGTGACTCAACTCTGGCCAAGACTCTACAAAGAGAATTCTGGAAAAGGTTTCTTATAAAAAGAACAGGAGGAAAAGGTGCACTCTTCCTGACTTCATCCTCTTCTAGCCTTAAAGCCTTATCTGAAGATGAGTTTTTTGTCTGAACTCCCAGCACCCATAATTAGATTGAGCAGCCAACACAATGATAATGGAACCAAACAGAAAGAATCTAGATCCTTAACGAAGTCCTAGAACTGTTGAATGAACAGGAGCTGCCTTGCCTCTGAATCTTTTGATATGTAAAACTAGAGACCAGATGCACGAAATTCATGCAAGAGTAGGCCTTCCTTCCCCTGGCTGCCAGCACCGGCTTCCCTCGCAGCCACTGGCTTTGTCCGGAAGGATGTCCAGTCTAATTAGCACATTATACTTTCATCATTAAAGATTATACATGTCCCTGATTGTTTAAATCACTTTGATTGGCAGCTGAAAGCACACTATGAACCTTGTTCAAGTATTTATTCTAAGGCCTCATCCTATATAATAAAAGCCTAATATGCTAAGTGTCCGGTTGTCTGGTCGGCCATTCAACTAATCAAAGCGTGATATGCTAAGGCCACCCAACCGCTCGCTATGACACGCATTGACCACCAGGGGGTAGACAGTCGACTGGTTGATCAGTTGCTATGACGTGCACTGACCACCAGGCGGCAGACAGTCGACTGGTCAATCAGTTGCTGTGAAGTGCACTGACCACCAGGGAGCAGTCGACCAGTCAATCTGACGTGCACTGACCACCAGGGGGTAGACACTCCAACCTGTAGGTTAGCTTGCCGCTGGGGTCCAGCAGCTCGGGACTAAGAGAGATGGGCCAGACATGCCCTGGAGCCCTTCCACAGTCCCTCCCCAGATAGCCAACCTCCCGCGTCTCTCCCCAGCCCCAACTGTGCACCAGTGGGGTCCCTTGGCTTGGCCTGTGCCCTCTCGCAATACGGGCTGAGGGACCCCTTCACCCCCAAGTGCACAAATTTTGTGCAATGGCCTCTAGTTTAATTATAATTATCTTCCTAAGGCTCTTTTCAGTGCTAACACTGTGACTATAAATCTGCCTTACTGAAGGCCTAGTATGTCTGAGGAATTGGGCACTGCACTAGATAATTTATCAAATTCCTTTTTTATTTGTTGCCATGAAGAGACATTTATCCTAGTATTTATTAGCAAGGAAGCACAAAAGTTAATATAACTCTGTGAAAACTTGAAACTTAAAATATAGTAAAACTTCAATATAACAGATTAATTTAGGAGAGGGGGTGTTTGTTAAAAGTTGAAAGTCCATTATATAGTAAAGTAGATTTTCCAAATGATTATGTTTAAAAATTGACAAATTAGTGAGTTTACCTGTTTTTACTTAGGTAGTAGTCACATTTGTGTAATTAAAATTATGTATGAAAAGTTTAATTTCACCAAAAAGTTTTCTATATGTATTACTGTAATTTTTCCAACATATGGCCTATTCACTAAAATTTGTTAAAAACAATGAATTAATAACAACAAAAGACCCAACCTGTTAATTTTCACAGGTGACATACAGACCAGAAATTTTGTCTGTTTAAATCGAGGCCCACAAAAATCAAGGGTTCACTGTATAAGGTATTTAAAATCTGACTGCTTGATTTCCACCTTCTCAATAAAACCTACCTTCTCCCAGACACAAGGGCAAAATACCCTTGATTCTTATTACTATTCATGTACTATCCCTCTTTAGTTACATATAGTCTAATTTTCGTATTTCCACTCCATTCTTCATAAGCGTTCCACAGATATCTACCACAGTCCTTTTAAATGTATAGCTCTGCACTAGAACTGGGGATAAGCGGAGAAAACTGAAGACCTGTTTGCTGGTAGTCTTTAACATTTAGGTCATAATTTCAGAATTATGTGTGAAACAATTGTGTTCAGGACAATCTCCTCTTCAGACTAAAGGGAGGTGATTAAGGGCATGGACTCTGGAATCAAAGGACTTGGAAAGACAAGATTATGAACCCAGGTCTTCCTAGCTTTGTGACTTTCTAGCTTTGTGACAGGAATGTGTCAGAACAAGAAAGCTATTTAATCTTTCTTCCCCTTCTTTAAAAAAAGTGAATTTCAACAAAGTATATACACTGAATAAAAGGCCAAATGCCACTAGGCTTATCAGTCATTGCCCCTACCCTCCCAGGGCACCCTATTTTCAATTTTCTTAGGTGACCACTTTCAACTTTAGCTGTGTCTTCTGGTATAACTCCATGTTTCTAAATAAAATGCCTGTATAAACTTTAGATATTCCTTTAATGAAAAACACCTTTCCACACACACATAAAAATACACTTCTTCCCATCCTCTCATAGTATTATCATTATTTTTATTAAATCAGTATTCAATGTTTCACTAAATTGTATACATTAATCATGAGTGAGCCACAATGGGTAGTCAATTTCCTTTCTTACACAATGTTTTGTTTTTCTGACTTTCAAATTGCGTATGCTTAATATTCAGTTACCAATTAGTATTTCAGCCTAAAGTTGTACTACAGAACTAAAAATAACCTCTGAATAGATGGAAACATCAAGTGTTTTTGGAGAGCTCCTTTGTGGAGCACTATGTGGTCCAGCTTCAATCTGTACTTGTGCTCTCTACTAGCTTTGTGACCTTGTTGGAGGATGCTGAGATAAAACACTGATCTACAGACATTCAACACAATTCCAGTTTGCAGAAACTGATGACCTGATTAAAACTCATATGGGAATCCAAATGATTTAGAACAGCCAAAATAATTTTGGAGAAAAACAAAGTTGACAGGCTGAGTTTAAGAATTACTACAAAGCTAAAGTAGTCAAGACTGTGGTACTGATGTAAAGGTAATACCTACAGATCAAAGAAACAGCACAGACAATTCAGATACGGATTTTCAGCAACACTACCAACATACTTCTATAGGGAAAAATCATTTTTACAACAAACTGTGCTATAATAACCGAAATGGAAAAATCCATAAACCCTGGGCCCTAACTCAACCCATAAAATTCAACTGGAAATGAATCATAATCCTAAACATAACAGCTAAAACTGTAAAGTTTCTAGAAAAAGATCATAGGAAAAAGAGTCTTTAAAAATATTTTTATTGATTTTAGAGAAAGAAAGGGAGAAGGAGAGGGAGATGGAGGGAGGGAGAGATCATACACGTCCCCTACTCAGAATCCAGCTTGCAAAAAAAAAAAAAAAGGTTGAATATAGCTCTGGCCGGTGTTGCTCAGTGGCAGAACTTCAGCCTGAGTGCAGAAGGGTCAATGGTTCGATTTCCCAGTCAGGGACACATACCTGGGTTGCGGGTTCATTCCCCACCCTGGATAGGGTAAGGAAGGCAACCAATCTTTCTCTTTCTCTTTCTCTTTCTCTCCCCTCCCTTCCACTCTCTAAAAATCAATGGGAAACATATCCTTGGCTGAGGATTAATGAAAAAAAAAAAGAGAAAGTTGAAAATACTGAGTGGGCCTAAGCCATCAGTCAGACATCCCCTAAGGGCTCTTGGACTGTGAGAGGGCACAGTCCAGGCTGAGGGACCCCCGCCCCCGCCGAGTGCACAAATTTTCATGCACCGGGCCTCTAGTTATTTATAATAGCAAAGATACAGAAATAACCTAGGTGTCCATCGATATATGAATGGATAAGGAAGAGGTGATGCATGCGCGCGTGCGTGCGCACAGGCACACACACACACACACACACACACACACACACATATTACACACCAATAAGAAAGATAAAATCTTGCTATTTACAACAATGTGGATGATCTAGAGCAGTGGCCACCAACCGGTGGTCCGCGGACCACTGGTGGTCCATGAGGTCCGAAAGGTTGGCGACCACTGACCTAGAGTGTATTATGCTAAGTGAAGTAAGTCAGGCAGAGAAAGAAAAATACCATAAGGTTTCATTTATATGTGGAATCTTAAAACAAAACAAGCAAAACAAGAATAGACTCATAGAAACAGAGATCAAAGGAATAGTTACCAGAAGGAATAGCTGAGAGGATGGATGAAAAGTGGAAGGGGAACACACTAAAAATATTGTGATAAGATTACATGGTGATAGATGATTAGAATTAGTGGGGTGATCACACTGTAAAGTATAAAAATGTCGAATTACTATATTGTACACCTGAAATTAATATAACCAATATAAGACTGTATACCAACTATACTTAAATTAAAATTAATTAAAAAATCTCTATATAGCCCTAACTGGTTTGGCTCAGTGGATAGAGCGTCAGCCTGCGGACTGAAGGGTCCCAGATTCGATTCTGGTCAAGGGCAAGTACCTTGGTTGCGGGCACATCCCCAGTAGGGGGTGTGCAAGAGGCAGCTGATTGATGTTTCTCTCTCATTGATGTTTCTAACTCTTTATCCTTCTCCCTTCCTCTCTGTAAAAAAATCAATAAAATATATTTTAAAAAATCTATATATATAAAAGCCAAGCGACTGAAACGATAGGTTGCTATACGCGCACTGCGGCAGCCAACTGGCCTGACTGGGCCCCGATCGCCCCTCCCAACCTCCTGCGGCCCCTCCACCCTGATCGGGGGCAGGGCCAGCTGACCTCCCCCAGCGCCCCCTGACTGGCCCTGCCCCCAGTCAGCTCCTCCACCCCAACTGGGGGCGGGGCCAGCGGCCAACCTTCCGCAGCCCCTCCCCTTGGCCAGCCCAGTCCCAATCAGCCCCATTGGGATGGGCCGGCCGGACCCCACCCCTGCATGCATTTGTGCACTGGGCCTCTAGAAAACTATAAAGAAGAAAATTTTAAGGCAGTATCACCAACAAAAATAGATGGTGGAACATAAAAGATACTCCCTTTAAAATTAGGAAGACAATGATCTCTAGTAACACTTTCTAATAAATTCTATGATTTTAGTTGTCAATTCCTTGGCTGAAATTTCCCTTCTCATTTACTGATCAACTGGAGTTTGTCTTCTAGTTGTTTCAAGAAGGACTTACATAAAAGAGATCTGAAGCCTGGCTGAAATGGCTCAGTTGGTTGAGCATTGTCCTGTGCACCAAAAGGATGTTGGTTCGATTTCCGGTCAGGGCATATAGCTGGGTTGGGGTTTGATCCAACCCAGGCAAACAAATGATCAATGTTTCTCTGTGACACTGATGTTTCTTTTTCTCTCTCCCTTCCTCTCTCTAAGCATGTCGTGAGGATTAAAAAAAGAAAAAAATATATGAAACCATGAATGTTCAAAACTACTCATCAATAGTCATTACACCCAAAGGACAGTTTGGCAGGACAAAAAAAATAAAAACAAAAATCCTTAGCTCAGACTTTTCCTTGAGTATTTTGCATGTGGTTCATTAGTTTTCTGGTGTTGTTTCTGTTCTGCCACCAACCTGCTTTTCTTTCCCTTACGATATAATCTTTAAAAAAAAAAACACACCTCACCTAAAGATATGTTTTTATTGATTTGAGAGAGAGAGAACGAGAAAGAGACAGAGAAACACTGATGTGAGAAACATCAACTGGTTGCCTCCCCTACTCACCCCAAGAACCCATGTGTCCTGACCTGGAATCAAACCAGCAACCTTTTGGTATATGAGAAGACACTCCAACCAGCTGAACCACCTGGCCAGGACAATATGATCTTTTGCCAGCCCGACATTTTTTACCAGAATATATCTCAGTGCTGTGCCACTTTTCCTTGGAACATGATGTACACTTTCATTAGGTAGAGTCAAATATAGGTTTATTTATTTAAGGAAAAAATACCTTCAATTACACTTTGTTTTATTGCATGGTTTTGCTTTTCTTCTTTGGGGCCTCCAGTTTTATATATATTTGGCCTTCTAGATCATTACCTCATTATTTACTTTTTAAAAATATATTTGTTTTATTTCTCATGGTTTTTGTGTGGTTTTTTTTCATTTTCAAACTATGGCAAAATATACCTAAAATTTCATTTCTACCTTGGTGTTCTTTGCAATGGTGCCTTGTCTCCCATGTGTATCTCATTTATTCTTTGTCTCTGGAAAGGTTTAATCTTTTTTTTCCATTTCTTTTCTGTTTTGCCAGTTCCCATTTCACATCCTCTTACTATCTGGCTCTCTCTTCCTCAGATTCTTATATTTCTGCTTTGTATCTTTCTACATAGTTCTATGGTCATTAATTAATTTAAAAAAAATTTTGTTAACCCTCACCCAAGGATATTTTTTTCCCATTGATTTTTAGAGAATGGAAGGGGAGAGAGAAGGAGGAAGGAAGAGAGAGAAAAAGAAACATTGATGTGAGAGAGACACATCAATTGGTTGTCTCCCACATGCACTCTGACCAGGGCCCGAGATCAAACCTGCAATCCAGGTATGTGCTACTGATGGGGAAAAACCCAAGACCCTTCAGTGCGAGGACCAATGCTCTAACTACTGAGCCACGTTGGCCAGGACTAATTCATTTTTAACACACTCTATTGACATATAATTAACATAGCATGCAATTCACCCATTTAAAGTGTACAATTCCATGACTTTTAGCATATTCAGAGTTGTGCAACCCACTTTATCACCACTAACATTTTTAGAACACTTTCATTACCTCCAAAAGCAACCCGGTACCCCTTAACCATCCTCCTCACCCCTCATTGCTCTCTACCCTCAGGCCTAGCCATTACTAATTTACTTTCTGTCTTTATAACCTTGCCTATACTAGATCATTTCATAAAAAAAAGAATCATACAATATGTGGTCTTTGTGACTGGCTTAGGTTCATTCATTCGTAGCATATACTTCATTCCTTTTTATGGCCAAATATTTTATTTCATGGATATATCACATTTTTAATCCAATCATCAACTAATGGACATTTGGGTCATTTCTACTTTGGGGCTATTATGAATAATCGTGCTATAAACATTCATGTACAGGTTTTTGTGTGGGCATGTTTTTATTTCTTTTGGGTATATATCTAGGGGAACTGCTAAATCATGGTAAACATGTTTACGCGTTTGAGGAACTACTAAACTGTTCTCCAAAGTGGCTGTACCACTTTACATTCCCACTAGCTATATATGGGAAGTTCTAATTTCTCCACATTGTTGCTGACACTTACCTTTCTGATTACAACCATCCTAGTAGGTATGGAAGTGATGTATTCATTTATTTATTTTTAAATGTACATTGGAATTTTAGGTTGCATTTTTCACCTACTTGAAGAGGTGAGATCTTTTTCATAAGATCCAGACAGTAAATATTCTAGGATTATGTGTCACACAGTCTCTGTAACAAATAGTCATTTCTGCTGGTGAAGCATAATAGGGGAGACCACACATGATCTACTTTGTGGCCATTCCCCGCACCCCCATCATTTGTAGAAAATTGTGGTTCCCCCACCCCTTAACCTTTTTTGTGTGTGTGTGACATATTTGTATCAATTAACTATTGCTTAGTAACAAACCATCCCAAAATTCAGCGGCATAATCACAATCATTTACTGTTACATTTCTACAGTATTGGCTGAATTAGGCTTGTAGAGAGTGCAACTGTATACTTTATATCCCTCATCTACCAATAAGCTAGCAGGGGCATGCTTTTCTCATGGAAATTGCAGAGGTACAGAGAACAAGTGGAAATACCCAAGTCCTCTTAAGGCATATTAGGCCTGAAACTGACATGCTGTCACTTCTACCTGATATTATTGACCAAAGCAAGTCACATAGCGAAACCCAAAATCATGAGGAAAGGAAAGATGCCGTTAGTGGGAAGAACTGCAGAGTCATGACAGGAATATAAGAAGTAAAACCCTGGGGTACATAACTAATAAAAAATGGCTGTTGTCACACAGTGGTTGAGCACCAACCCATGAACCAGGAGGTCGTGGTTTAATTTCTGGTCAGGGCATATGCCAGGGCTGCAGTCTCAATTCCCAGTAGGGGGGCGTGCAGGAGGCAGCTGGTCAATGATTCTCATTATTTTCTCCCTATCCCACATCCTTCCTCTTTGAAATCAATAAAAATATATTAAAAAGAAAATGGTGATATGACCTGTTGTATATACTAAAAAAAAACCAATAAATTGTACACTTTTAAATGGTGAATTTTTTGGCAGGTGAATGATACCTTTAATAAAAACATGTTAAAAGAACAAAAACCAACAGAGAAATGCAATCTACCACAGGATCATATAAATGCTGTACATATTTTTGTTATCCATATGCACATGAGATGAATGACCCTGGACTATTGGCAGAAGGCTCAGGCTGTAGGGAAAACAGCAGTTTTCAGGTTTCTTAGCTTAATAATTTCTCTGTTTCTGCTTCCAAGGATTGTATTTTTAAATAATATGGTGCCTCTATTGCCACTCCTCTTATGATTTGCAAGTGAAATCTGGTTCAGGAGGGACTTTACTTCCAGCTTTGGTTTCCTCTAAAGACCACTGTCATTAAGAGAACCCAATCTTGTTTCCACAGGCATATACTCACTTCTAGGAGTATTTTGCTAGCATGTTCTAAGAACTCTGTGCTGCGTGGGCACTTCCCAATTCCTCCCCCTCTGCTTTCGTTAATGGATGCTATACAGCTGTTCAGTCTTAGGCCAGTACACAGCAATTCTTAGTCCTTATCTGGGACTGAAGGGTTGCTGGAGATTTCTAAGCTATGCCTCCTCTGCATAACTCTTATCTTTCTCATAGAACTGTTGGAACTTCCTATCATGGCTTTCCGACAGCACTTACAGATAATTTGGAATTTAAGGGTTTTTTCCTCCTGAATTAGTTCAAAATGTATTCCGAGAGCTGCCCTCTTCCCATTGTTCTTTCCATAAGTAGAAAGATTAGGAACTAATCTGGTCTTGTTCCTTTGGAAGTGTACATTCAGTTCGGTGGTTTTGTTCTCCTTTTTTCTTGTCCAGGGCACCAGATAAACAGTCTCTTTCAACGTAGAAACTCATATTCTTCAGTTCTGGGATACAGATAAATTTCTTTCTACTGTATTAGATGAAGAACCTCATTGACTGGTCTTCTAATTGTCTTACGTTCTCACTCATATTTTCTAATTCTTGTGGCTGTTCTATTTTTTTGGGAGAGCTTTTCAGGTTTATTATCCAACCCTTGTATTAAATATTTTTTTGAAATTTCTGCTGGTACAGACTTTTTTTCTGTTTTCTGAATAATTTCTCTCTTTTAAAAATAGAACTTCATCTTCTTTCATGGATCATCTCTTTTCTCTCTAGATACTATAATTTTATTTTGTTGAAGTTTTGTTCTTTTACCTGCAATGAATCTATTTCTACCAAGTTCCTTTTATTTCCTACATGTCTTTTTTAAAAAAATATTTTTATTGATTTCAGAGAGGAAGGGAGAGGGAGAGATAGAAACATCCACGACAAGAGAGAATCATGGATCGGCTGCCTCCTGCACGCCCTCTACTGGGGATCAAGCCCACAACCCTGACCAGATCGAACCGTGAACTCCTGGTTCACAGGTGGACTCTCAACACTGAGCCACGCCGGCCAGGCTTTCCTACATGTCTTTTATGTTGACTTCAAACAGCTAGTGATCCTTGGATGTTCATTTCTATTTAGGTGTAGGTACTTCAAATTGGCTGAAAGTCTGAAGCACGAAGAGTGCTTCTTGACCAGCCGCCCTCATTCCTGATGGCAATGCAGCTATTTAATCAAGTCAATGCCAAAAGTCCTTATGTGTTAAATATTTTGCCATAATTTCCCTGGTAAAGAATCCTTTAATACCTTGATTAGGGGGGAACATAAGCTTGACTATTAGTTCTGGAAGCCACACAGAAAGTGGAAGGTCTGTCTTCACTGTTCAGTATGTAGACTTTAACTTAATCCCCATTTTCATTTAGGTGCTTTACCCCTACCTCAGCTGTCTAGAGCCTGCCTAGTTAATGTTTCCTGAGTGTAAACCTTCAGTTTTCTGTCAGGGTAGAAGAGTGGTAGTTGTGTGGAATGGAGAAGGGGATCTAGGGCATCAAAATAATAAAAATCACCATCAACTCTTCTATTTCCGCTCCACCATGTGTTGCTGCCATGAGAAGTACTTTGTACATCCAAATCCTGAGTCTTTTCCAGATTCTGTGGTGGGAAACAGCTTGCGTCTTGTTGGCTTATCTCTCTTCAACCTTCTCCAATCCACTAAGTCATTTACTATGTCACCATCTTTCCCGTTTCCCAAATATTGATTTCACCTATCTTTTCCTCTCTCATTCTCCTCATCTTTCAGGATATGTATCTTTATTCTTTTATTACAATCTTAGTGGGATTTCCAGAGGGGGTGTACAACTGAACACAATAAACTAGAAGTGTCTAATTAATCTAAGTTTTAATTTCTTTGTTTAAAAAATGTGGAATATATCACCTACTATGGTAGCTACTATTACCATTATTTTTTATTTTTTATTTTTACTTTTATAAATATCTCCTTTTATTTACTTGTGTATTTACCGACCTAACTACACATTAAATCCTCAATAAATACTTTTAAAAAAATTAGCTTTTAGCCCTGGCCGGCTTGGCTCAGTGGATAGAGCGTCGGCCTGTGGACTGAGGGGTCCCGGGTTCAATTCTGGCCAAGGGCACATGCCAGGGTTGCGGCTCAATCCCCAGTGGGAGGGGGTGTGCAGGAGGCAGCCGATCAATGATTCTCTCTCATCATTGATGCTTCTATCTCTCTCTCCTTCTCTCTTCCTCTCTGAAATCAATAAAGAAATATATTTTTTAAAAAACCACACATATAAAAAAATTAGCTTTTAGCGTATACATACTCAATAACTATTTACTAAAATACATAAGAAGTACAACCTAAAGTAGATTTTCAATGATAGCCTCTCAAAGCACCTTCTTTTCTTTCAGAGTACTTATCTAGTAACTAGAGGCCCGGTGCATGAAAATTCATGCATTGGAAGGGGGGTTCCCTCAGCCCAGCCTGCCCCCTCTCATAGTCCGGGAGCCCTCAGGAGCGGGAGGCGACCTGGTGATCAGGAGAAGGTGACGCCCCCATCACACCTCTGCAGCTGCCACTGCCGAGAGCGCAAGCCTCAGCTGGCTCTGGTTACCTGAGCCTCGGGTGGTCCCAAGGCTTGCCTGCACCTCGGACCGGCCCTGGGAGGCTGGGGGGGCTGTGGGGACTGGGGGACTCCGGAGAAAGGCACACCGGCAGGGCTGAGGGGACTGGGTGCTGCCATCTTGTGGCTGTGGGCACCGCCATTTTTAGGGCGGGGCAGCCAATTAGCATATTCCCTCCTTATTGGCCATGGGTGCCACCATCTTTGAGGGCATGGCAGTCAATTAGCATTCCCTCCTTATTGGCTGTGGGCGCTGCCATCTTTGCAATGGCGTGAGGGTCAATTAGCATATTCCCTCTTTATTAAATAGGGTTATATATTTATTAGAGGCCCAGTGCATGAATTTGTGCACAGTTGGGATCCCTCACCCAGTCCAGATCGGGGCCGGCTGGCCGGGGGGTGGGACCACGGGAGGTTGGCTGTGGGAGTGCACTGACCACCTGCGGGGGAAGCTCCTGTGTTAAGCGTCTGCCCCCTGGTGGCCAGTGCGTGGCACAGCTACCAATTGGCCAGTTGTAATGGTCGCTTAGGCTTTTATATATAAAGATAATGACTTCATGCCCCAACCGGTTTGGCTCAGTGGATAGAGCATCGGCCTGCGGACTGAAGGGTCCCACATTTGGTTCCAGTCAAGGGCATGTACCTTGGTTGTGGGCACATCCCCAGTGGGAGGTGTGCGGGAGGCAGCTGATTGATGTTTCTCTCTCATCAATGTTTCTAACTCTCTATCCTTCTCTCTTCCTCTCTATAAAAAATCAGTAAAATAAAGAAAGATAATGACTTCATTATTATCTATTTTCCTAATAAATCAAGCCCTATGAGGGCAGAAACCATGTATGTTTTGTTTACCTCTAATTACCCAGCATCCAGTCCAATGCCTGGCACATGGGTGTTCAGTAAGTGCGTATTTTGTAAGTGAATGAAAGAATAATACTTATGCTACTTAACCTGTTCCAAAACTAAAAGGAATAAAGCTTCCCAATTCTTTTTTACAAAGCAGTCAAATGTTAATACTAAAATCTGACAAAGAAAGCACATAAAGGAAACTACAGGCCCAACTCTTAGGAATCCTATATAATAAAAGGGTAATATGTGAATCGACGGGTTCTATGATGCGCACTGACCACAGGGAGAGCGCTGCTCAGCCACAAACGGGCTGACGGCTGGCAAGCGCCTCTCTTGCCTCTGCGGCAGCGCTAAGGATGTCCGACTACGGCTTAGGCCTGCTCCCCAGACATCCCCCAAGGGCTCCCTGACTGCTAAAGGGCACAGGCCAGGCTGAGGACTACCCCCTGCCGCCCAGTGCACGAATGTCGTACACAGGGCCTCTAGTATTGATACTAAAATATATGTACAGCAAAGAAAATCCATCAAGATATTAATAACTGAAATCAACTAGGGTTCATTCTAGAAATGTAAGAACTAGTTCAATAAGTAGGAAAACCATAAACTAACCACACTAATAGGTCAAAGTAAAAAAAAAAAAAATCACAGATGACCTGCTGGGATATGGGATTAAGTAGGAAAGCCACATGTGGACCTTCAAAACAAAGTTACTACATAATTCTTTCCCAACAGATGACTTATAATATGTAAATTTTTGTTGCCATATAGTATTTTTTCACTTATGATTATTTTTGCCATACTTAATCTTAAAACAAAATTAAGATGTTCCAAAATAAAAGCTGTTCACTTAATAACACAGAAAAATGTCTTACCATAAATTGATTAGGGGAAAGAAAAGATTACAAAAGAGAAATATGTGTGTGTATATAGTCTTAAAGATCATGGACCACAATTTAAACAATGGTCTCTTCTGCATAACACTTGTCAATATCTGATATTTTTCTTGGTTTATTATCCTCCCACCACTAGATTATTAGCTTTACGAATAAGGGAATTTATCCTTTTCCAGTGCCCAGAATAGTGCCTAATACACAATAAAGTTTCAATAAACATTTATGTAATGAATGAATCTATTTGTTTTCCTGACCACTTCATTTCTCTACTTAAAACCCTTCCGTGGCTTCTTGTTGCTTTCAGATACAATGCACACACTGGCCATAACCAATGTAAAATCTGGCCCCTGCTAATTTCCTACTCACCTTAATCCACCTTCCCAAGTTACTTCTAGCTACACTGATCTTTCAGATTCAAGCCCTTTCCTGTCTTCAGGCCTTTGCACTGGTTGTTATTTCTGAAGGGAATGCTTTCTCCCATTTTGCCCATGGCTTAGCTCCCTCTCTTCCTTTAGTGTAATCTGGAAGTTATCCCATTAGATAAACCTCTGAACACCCCACCTACTAGTAAAGTAGGTGTTTTCTTTAAAGCACTCATCATAACCACATTTTATCAATTTACTTTTTTGGGATCTATCTTCCCCAAAAAGTAAATGTATGGTCCATAGAGGTAAATACTCTTTATCTTATTCACCAAAGTCCCCCTTGTCCAGCAGAGCCCCTAGCACCACAGTAGATACTCAATATTCTACTCAGGTTGTCTCTGGGTGGGTACAGATAATTTTTGTAACATTTTTACAACTTTATGTACTATTACCTGAAATGTTACATTCGTATAAATACAACCTGGGGGAAGTAAAGCTATTTTCATTTTGGAGAACAAGATCTCCTATAGTCCTAAGTAGCAACAAGTTAGTTTATTAGATGACAACAAAGTAGAGAAAACAAAATGGAAATAGCATTTCTCATAATAAAGAGACCTACAAAACAAAGTGTCCCCATTAAAAAACAGAAAATACAAAAGAAAGAACTCATGTACATGGATGACAGTGTGGTGATTGTGGGAATTAGGGGGGTGGGTAGAGGTGAAAGAGGGTGTGGGGGGATAAATGGTGATGGAAAAAATAATAAAATAAATTAAAAAACAGAAAATACTATAGAATGAGAAATGTATGATATTCATAAAAATTTTTAAATGTCATATACAAAAGTTTTAAAGTTTTCTAATATCAAAATAATCATGCACAGAAGAAATAAAATCCAAGATATCCCTGGTTATTATCTGCAATGCAAAGCCCATTTGGAGTCAGTTTTTACATTTCAAAAGATGACCCAAAATATAGCAAATCTACACACCCAGAAATGATGTAAGAAGTGATGCCATCTCTCTAGCAGTTCTGCAAGGGTTTCCCCACTACCATACTCACAGAATCCAATAAGGAGTTAGAACAAAGGCACTCAGTAAACCTTCAAGAACCATACAACCGTGTGTGGCGTGTCACCTTTCTCATCTCGATGGCCCCACCAAAGTCACTCCCTAAAGCCCCCTGCAGGTACGGCATTTTAGCCTATTCCTTCTCTCAGTCTCCTCTGTACCCAGCGCTTTGGTAGGCAGCTCCGGCAGGCAGCTCGCCGACCATTTAGGTGCCCCAGGGAGCAGAGGAGAGCCAGAGCTGGGGGTGGGGGCCCCGCCAGCCCTCCTCACCTCATGGTGAGTGGGGGAGGGGGCTGTGCCGATGCGCCACCGGACCTGCCGCCAGTGAAGGCCAGTGAGGTGGCCAGCCGCGGGACCAGGCTGCCACGGGGCGGCACGGGATGGCGCCTTTTAAAACTCAACGAGGGCGACCAACCGCGAGCTGGCGAAAGACCTAGGTAGGGGAGTCGTGGGGAGCTGCAGTCTGGTCTGAGAGCAGGCAAGCAAGCATAGTGCCTTTGGTCCTCTGTTTTTTAGGTCCTTCAATACCCAAAAGTGGACGTTATTTTACAATGACCTCTCCAAGCTTCAGTTTCCTGGAGGGTCTTGTCCGCAGGCACCCACTCATAAGGTCAGTGTTAATCCCAGACCGAATTTGAAATCCACGTCTTTTCACTACAGTGACCCGATATTATTCTAACTCATTGCCTCTATTAAGCTTTTCCATTACCTTCAAATAAACTCACCAACTACGGTCATGGGGCTTTGTTGTACAATTTACAAAAATAAAAGTACTGAATATCCCCAAGAGATGCTAGTGCCACCAGCACATGGGGTTGTGGTGGGGATGCTAGTCCTTCCCACTAAGCAATGCGGCCTTAACAAAACTCACCAAAAATAAAATTGAATGGGGAGGAGAGAATTAAGTATTTGGCCTGACCTAAGGACATCTTTACTCTTGACTCATGTTTTAATAATTAACCAATAGCCTCAGACATCAACATTCATTTGCTGGACAGCATCTGCATTTGCTAGAGGAAATCAGGAGATTCTGGAGAATGATCACTGCTATTGTGCTGTACATATACAAAACAGGAAAATCTGAGCTCACAAAGCAAATTACTAAAATACTTAAAGAATCATATAAATTAATTATATACTATTTAAAATAACAAATTCACTTTAGATATTTAGTATACCCGATGGTGCCTCTTTTAGAAAAAATATTTTTTAGATTTATATCCACTGTGTAAAATAAGTTATAGTTATAAGTAATATGACTTTTTCATTTAACTGTGGGTTACTTTTGTATTTAATATTCAGTTTTTGAATATTGTTTTAATATTCTAAAATCCAATCCAATTGCAGAAAGTATTTTTGCATATCAAACAGATGCTTATAATCTTTTATCTACATTGTATAAAAAGTCAGCAGTTTCTTTGGAAACCATACTTTTCCATGTAAAAACCTTTCATTAGAATCACTTCAAAGTTTACATAGTGACATTTTTAGGCATCTTTATATATAAAGTAACTGACCTCTGTTCTGGCTCCCCATTTTAAACTTGTCTTATTAATTTGTGCTTTAGCATTAAACTATCAGTCTGCAATGAAATGGCCGCATTAATGTATTTATTACAAAGATATTTAGTATTTTTGTCCCTCTTACAAGAAAATTTAAGGAAAAATTTCTCTCATGATTACATTTTAAGACCTGCTTTGAATTCTTTTAATTATTACATATGACAAAAGAGAAAGTGATACCTTATCCATGCCACAAGGAAGCTTTTTGTTTTTGAAATTGCAACCACCCCTTGATACACTCCATCTCAAACGCCCTGAGCACAGAACAATCCTGTTCACTAAAGGTGGCTCACAGAGAAGCAGAAGATAACCACAGGGTGAAGCCAGGCCTCAGGAACTGGGGTCTTGAATATTCTTTCTCCTAATAAGGGAGCAGGTATGCCCAAAGGTAATAAACAGGATCTATTTCACATGCCAAAAGAGTAGTGAGTCTTCACACAGACTATTAGCTAGGGATTTAGTTCTTCAATTAAGTATTATTAAAATATTAAGAGAAAACAGAAAGTATGCCCCAGACACATTTCTTATAATGAAAGTAGTAACTAAAAAAAAAGACACAAATTTAAAAACAAAAACAAAATCCCAATTGAGTTAATCAATAAAAATAGAAGCTGGTTCTTTTGAAATATATTAGACTAGAGGCCCGGTGCACGACATTCGTGCACTGGGGGGGGGGGGGGTTTGCGGTCCCTCAGCCCGGCCTGTGCCCTCTTGCAGTCCAGGAGCCCTCCGGGGATGTCCAACTGATGGCTTAGGCCCACTTCTGGCTGAGTGGTGCTCCCCCTGTGGGAGCGCACTGACCACCAGGGGGTATCTCCTTCATTGAGCATATGTCATAGCAACCAGTCGTTTTTATTGATTTGCATATTTGCCTTTTATTATATAGGATTATTATACAGGATAATCTTTTAGCAAATATAATCAAGAAAAAATTTAGCCCTAGTTGATTTGGCTCAGTGGATAAGAGCGTCGGCCTATGGACTGAAGGGTCCCAGGTTCAATTCCGGCCAAGGGCACATGCCTGGGTTGCCGGCTCGGTCCCCAGTAGGGCATGTGCAGGAAGCAGCTAATCAATGATTCTCTCACATCATTGATGTTTCTATCTCTCTATCCTTCTCCCTTCCTCTCTAAAATCAATAAAAATATATTTTAAAAATAATAAAAATTAAAAAAAGAAAAAATTTAAATATCAGGAACAAAAAGCAGGCTATTACTACAAATATAAGGAAAAGACTTTTAAAATTAGCATACACTATTTATACTAGTAAATTTGAAAATGTAAGAATATAATTTATCAACACTGGTCTAAATGGAAGAAACATTTAAATAAACAAATTATGAGGAAAAACAATTAGTCATAGTCCTACCCCTTCTCCCAAAAGACAATTCCCAGAGTTTTGCATTTTGGTTTTTGTTTGTTTGTTTTTTGATGGAGAGGAAACATCAATTGGTTGCCTCCTGTACCCACCCAGACCTGGACCAAATTGCAACCTGAGCATGTGCTCTGACTAGGAATGGAACATGCAACCTTCTGGTGTATGGGACAATGCTCCAATCAACTGAGCAACACACCCAGGGCAAGTCACCGAGTTTTATTATCAAGTTTTACTTTTTACTTACCAGATTATCAAAAATCCATAAGTTTGTTAATACATTCTATTGGGAAAGCTGTGGAAAACAAAGTCAAAAGCAAAGCAAAAGACCAGCAGAAAAATATATACTATGTTATTTAGCAAAGATTTATTTATACATTAAGATAGATAAGTCAATAGGATATAAAAATGGAAATTCACAATTCAGGAATTATGAATAGCCAGTAAATACATTTCAAAGCACCTCCAATGTATAGATTTAAGAAGCCAAATAATCACAAGCAACAATACTACAGCAAAACAGCAGAAAACTAAAGACAAAGAGAAAAAAGTAGCTAGAGAAAAAGGTAGAGAGACTGATAGCTGACTTTTCAATAGCAATAATGAAAACCAAAAGACAGAGGAATGAGATCTTCAATGGACTGAAAAAAAAAAAAAAAGAAAGAAAGAAAAAGAAAAAAAGGACTGACAAACTAAAATTCTATATTCAGCAAAAATATCTTCCATAAATGACAGTAAAACAAAAAAACAAAGGTATTTTCAGGTAAATTGAGAGTTCATCACAAAAAATTGAGAATTCATAATCAAAAGACCTTTGATAAAAGCTATTCCAAGGATGTACCTTACGTAGAAGGAAAATGGCCCTAGATGGATGGTTTAAAACATAAGTAACACCTTAATCAATAAAGAAATTAATAAAGGAAGCAATGAATAGAGAAAGCAGTAAAAATGCGGGAAATGTACATAAGCACTGATAAAACACAATAACAACTCTAAACAGGTCTCCCTCTGCTAAGAATACTTTTAAAAATCCTATATAATAAAAGCATAATATACAAATAGACTTAACGGTAGAACGACCCAACGGTGGAACGACTGGTCAGCGGGGGGCGGGGCTGGTGAGCAGTCGGCGCCAGGCCAGCCAAGATGCGTGCCAGCAGGCAGAGGGAGGTGAGAGCGATTGGGGGGGGGGGGGGGAGGGTTGGGGAGTGGTGACCAGCTGCAGCGGAGGGTCGATGGAAAGGGGGGGGGGGCGGGGTCGCCCCATCGCCCCGATAGGCCCACCTGGTCACCTCCCACAGAGGAAGGCCAGACTGGTGCTTAGGCCCGCTCCAGGAGCACGAATTTTTGTGCATGGGGCCTCTAGCTTAAATATCTGATAGTAACACACAGTCATGAAGGGTTGAATGAAGCTAAACTTTTAAGATTCTTGTATTGTCTCTCCAGGAGCACGAATTTTTGTGCATGGGGCCTCTAGCTTAAATATCTGATAGTAACACACAGTCAAGTTATCAGTTAATTATAGATTTTGAATAAGTCAAAGATGCATATTTCTAAAATAACTATAAAAAGAAAAAAGTACACTTTCCAAACTAGTATAAGACAAAAATGGAATGATAAAAGATATTAAATCAATATTTAACAATAGCAAAAAGGAGAGAAAATAAATATAGAACACCCAGGACAAATAGAAAGCACAAAACAGGAGCTACTGTAGTAAAAGTAAATAGGTTATATGTCCCAGCTAAAATTGTTTTAAAACTGCATTAAAAAATTCCCACAGGTGCTCTTTAAGAGTGAATATGACACTAAAGTTCTCTCAGAATACAGTAATCCCTAGATTTTGCATGCCTCAATTTAATAGACTTCAAATTTAACAGGTGTGGTTTGTATATCTTATGTGAATAATTACTGTTAATTTAAAAATGCTTTTAACCAAGATTTGCTTATAAATAAATTAATAGGGTTTTTTTGTTATTATTTTACTGTTATTTTAAACAAATTCTAGTAAATAGGCCATACTTGGAAAAAAACCACTGTAGTAATTTCATTGACATAAATAAATATATCTACTACTACAGTCTACATAAATTTAAATCCAAAAGTCTCTGCTTGTAAGCAATGTTTGGCGAAAGATTAGCAAATGATTAGCACGTGATCACAATGCATCTCAGGAAATAATGCAGCAGTTTTTAAAAATTGATTTGAGAGGAAAGGAGAGGGAGAGGAACAGAAACATCAATGATGAGAGAAAAATCATTGATCGCCTGCCTCCTGCATGCCCCCCACGTGACCTCCTGGTTCATAGGTCAACACTCAACCACTGAGCCACGCCAGCCAGCCAGGCATCTGCAGCAGTTTTAACTCCTGCTGGCCTGGTGTTCCAATGTGTGCTAAGCCACACCCCGGCTATGTGCATTTGTTTACTCTCAATGATGGAGAATGCACACATTTAACTAGACCTACACAGTATAAATTTAAAACTACAGAATACATATAGAAAACTTTATAGTGAAATTAAATTTTTCACACATACTTAATTTAAATTACATAAACGTGTCTACATCTAATTTGCCAATTTTTTAACATATGCATTCAGAAAAACTACTTTATTATATGACAGACTTTTGGCTTTAATGGACACTCCTTGTCCAAATTAGTCCGTTATATCTAAGTTTTACTGTATTCTAAGATTCAAGTTTTCAC
Source organism: Ia io (assembly GCA_025583905.1). Taxonomy (NCBI): domain Eukaryota; kingdom Metazoa; phylum Chordata; class Mammalia; order Chiroptera; family Vespertilionidae; genus Ia; species Ia io. The sequence goes on along the minus strand of JAJQQW010000002.1, from coordinate 85,957,524 downwards.
AGAAGTTATATTAACCTTTTGCACTCGGATGTCGAGTGTGACTCGACACGGTTAGCATTAGAATAAAGGAATCGAGAAAAAAGCAAGCGAGTGCACAGGGTTAACTTTTATGCTTCCTTGCTAATAAATACTAGGGTAAATGCCTCTTCATGGCAACAAATAAAAAGGGAATTTGATAACTTATCTAGTGCAGTGTCCAATGCCTCGTATATACCAAGCCTCCAGTAAGGCAGTTTGTAGAGAGTCAGTGTCAGAACTGAAAGAAGCCTTAGAAAGATAACTAGAGGCCCAGTGCATAAAAATTCATGCACTGGGGGGGGGGGGGGGGGGGGGTGTGTGTCCCTCAGCCCGGCCTGCCCCCTTACAGTCCAGGAGCCCTCAGAGGCGAGAAGTGACCCGGCGATCAGGGGAAGGCGACGCCCCCATCACACCTCTGCTGCTGCTACTGCCGGCAGCACAAGCCTAGGCCAGCTCTCGTTACCTGAGCCTCGAGCGGCCCTGGGCGGCTGGGGGGCTGAGGGCGGGTCTAGCTGCACCATGCGCCTGACGCTTCCCCCCTTCTCCCCCCTTCCCCCTGCAGCTGAGCTGAAAGGACTGTGGGACTCCGGCGGCAGGCATGCCTGCCATCACCACCCACCCCTGCCACATGGCTAAAAGGACTGGGGGACTCCGGCAGGGCTGAGGGGACTGGGCGCTGCCATCTTGTGGCTATGGGCACCGCCATCTTTGTGATGGCATGATGGTCAATTTGCATATTCCCTCTTTATTAGATAGGATTACTGTAGTCTATTTTTTGTTTTTTTTTTTTTATAAATTTATCAACACAAAAAAGGAATATTTGATAGAGATAACCACAAAGCAAAAAAAAAGAAATCAATGGGATAATCCTAACTGATAAGCTACAGGCAAAATGAATTAACAGAAAGGGGGGAGGGGGAAAATGGAACAAAAATATTCAATATCAGAAATGAAAAAAGGAGACATAATTACACATGCTTCAGACATTGATAGTAAGAGGGAACTTTTATTTTATTATTATTTTTTAAAATATATTTCACTGATTTTTTTTACAGAGAGGAAGGGAGAGGGAGAGAGTTAGAAACATCGATCAGCTGCCTCCTGCACATCCCCTACTGGGGATGTTCCCGAAACCAAGGTACATGCCCTTGACCGGAATCAAACCTGGGACCTTTCAGTCCACAGGCCGATGCTCTATCCACTGAGCCAAAATGGTCAGGGCAAGAGGGCATTTTTAACAACTCTGTGCCAATAAATACTAAAAATTTAGACAATATGGACAGAGTCCTAGAAAAATCTAACTTACCACGACTGACAAAATTAAAAAAAGAAATCAAGAGTAATCCTGTAACCATTAAAAACATTACATCACTAGTCAAAATCTGCTACTAGCAAAACTTCAGACCTAAATGGATTCAATGGTAATTTCTACCACACCTGATTATCTACAAGAGAAAAAGTTCAATTATATTTATATTCCAAATTACACACCAGTAACAATTCCAATTATACAGACATGAAATAAAAAAATTTTAAATCCAGAACTTCTGCTCATAAAAAAATACCACTACAAAGTGAGAAAAGATATTTGCAACCAACTTCATATACTTCAACCAAAACAATATATTGCAACAGACTGAATGCAGAAGCAGACAAGAGAGACTAATTATCAAAGATATTTGCAAAAATGGAAAACAAAGCCACTCTTGTCACGAATATTTTTTGTTTTGGAAAATAGTTACTTTTCATTAAAATGTTACTTATGTTAAGGTGCAATCGGTTTATTTTTATTATTGGTGTAAATATACCAATAGATGCTTGATATACTTTAAAACTGGCTAGTTTTAATGTCTAATATGATATAATCCACAGACACAAAAGGTCTTTGGGGTCCTCAATAGTTTTTAAAAGTGTAAAGGAGTCCTGAGCCCAAAAAAGTTTCTGAATTACTGAACTATGGGCACACGTTTAATGTTTAACAAAAGTAATTTACAGACTATACAGTATGATTCTATTTAAATGAAGTTAAAAAACAGATGAAAGTAAACAATACGATAAAACTATAAAGGAAGGCAATGCAGTAATTAACACAAAATTCAGAATGACCATGGTGATGGGGCAGGGAATACTTTGCTTCTAGGGAGAGGCACATGCTAAAGGCTTCTAAGGTACTTGCAGGGTTCTATTAAGCTGAGTACATATATACTTTTCTTTTTTACAGTACACATAAATTATATATTTCACAACAAAAATTGTAATACAAGAAACAAGGAGACATACCTATTCTCCTAGAAGGAAAAACTCAAAGGATGTCTCTTCTCAAATTAATCTATGAATTCAATGCAATCACAAACAATATCCCAACAAGATTTTTCTATAGAACTTGAAAAGATGATTCTAAATTTCATCTGGAAGAAATATGCAAAAGAAGAGCCCAAAACTTTTTTCAAAAGAAAGTATCAAAGTATGTTATAAAGTTACAATAATTAAAACAGTGTGGTAACAGATATAAAGGTCAAAGAAGAGTTCAGAATCCCGCCCCTCCCCCGCCAAATAAACAAGCAAAGGATATGATCCGGCCAAAAATGTTTAACTTTCTTGTTATCCAAGGATGATAAAAATTAAAATGATATTTTATTTTCAATTACTAGAAAATTAGTAAGATATTAAAGAAATAAAGTTACCATCCAGTGCTGACTAGCAGAAATATAAAAACACACCGTTTTAGCAACTATAAAAGCTACAATAATTTGAGGGCCAGTTAACAGTATTATTATCCAGCATTCTCATAGGAAATCAATTCTACAGAAATATTATCATGAGCATATAAAGCATTGTTTCTAATAGCAAAAAAGATAATCACTGCAGCATCGTTACAGAGAAAAAAACTTGAAAATAACTTAAGCATTCATTCATAAAGGGATGAAAGACTCACTTGATAGATGCCATATCTACTTAATTATACTAAATAGATATCATACTGCATTTATATCAAATGGCTATGTCTCAAGCAAGTTTTTAGGTACTGCAGATTGTAATTCATTTAAGCAACCATGTTTGGATTACAGGAGATGCTCATAATACAGTTTTTAAAGAGAAGTGGGTAATATCTGCCCAGCCACTGTGGCTTGGTGGTTGAGTGTGGACCCATAAACCAAGAGGTCAGGGTTTGATTCCCAGTTAGGGCACTGGCCGGGTTGAGGACTCCATCCCCAGTAGGGGGCGTGCAGGAGGCAGCCGATCGATTATTCTCTTATCATTGATGTTTCTCTTTCTCCCTTCCCCTCTGAAATCAATAAAAAACATTTTTAAAGAGAGAATTTGGTAACATTTGGGCAAATGTCCTGAACACACAAAATTTCAAACACTGCTCTTTGTCTTTCTAAAACAATTGTGTACAGTCACTTTTTTATTTTTCTTTAGTCTGGGTTATTTACTTATGTACTGAACATACTGTATAGTGCTACCTAGCTCCAAAAGGCAGTTTTTCAACACAAGAGTATTCTTACACTATCAAGGAGTATCTGCTTTGTTATAAACCTCCTGAGTAGGCTTACTACCAATCTCAGATCCTATAATATTAAATATCACATACACACCCTTTTTTCAGGAAAACATTGTGGGCCCTTAGATCACTAATATAACTACAATAACACCATAAACTTGTACAACACCTAAGTTTAGAATATATTTTTATAAACCTTACCATTCAAATTTTACCTTACAGGGATAATAAAGAAGAGTCAGGGAGGTATATTTAAATTTTTGGATTTCAAACAGACAAACAGTGATTACATTAAACTTGAGAATTTTCAACGTATCGTCTTCAAATTTTGAGGTTAATCTGCCAAGTTCTCTCACAAAATGCGGCTTGGTGCCACCCTCAGATAAACAGCGGGGTTGCATGTACCAAAATATTACGACGCTATTTTGGTTGGTTGCTAAATAACCCTCCCCATGGACAGACTTCTTCCTTTTACACCTACTTTAAAAAAGAAAGGGTCACACACTGCCATGAAGTCTCTACAGAAAGAACGTGTGGTCCAGGGTTTATAGAGAACATTTAGAAAATTACTTAACAGCCATTCCAAACCAAATAAGCAAAGGTTTATTTATTATAATGTCCATAAAGATGAAACTGGCCTCTAACGAGCAACTCAAAGGAAATGCTTATACCGTTCCAGACTTTCTGCCTCAAAAAGGGGAAAGGTAAATTCTGAAACCTTATACCAACTTGTAAAACGCGGACTTTCCAGAAACAAATTATGATGATACTGAGAATGGCCACAAGTGGTATAAGGTGGAGAAATTTAAAAAGCAGCAAAGCAAAAACGACTCTGAAAATTCCATCCCCTCCTACCCCACTCACCCTAGAGCAGGGCAAATAGGCAAGAATGCGTTAGTCATTAATCATTCACAAAAAGCATGCAAATACAATTAAAAAAAATTTAATTACAATAGCTACGCCACAAACGCCCAAGCAACTACGCCATGCACCGTAGCCAGGTGTCTACGAAGGTCCACAAACCCAAGCGTCCACACGGGGGAAGTTTTACCTGTCCTTTGTGCTGGCGCAGCCCCCGAGATTTTGGGGTTATTCTTCAATGTCTTCCCCATGCTTTTATATGTTGTCCGCTCCTCACACACGCGCTTCCTTTCTCTCGATCTCTCCCAGCCAAATGTGCCAGAGGTATTTTCGGACCTTGTTAATATGCCGCGTTCTTTGCCTCCTTCCTGGCAAGGGAGCCTCTGAGTCGCTTTTTTGCGGGACTCCCCCTCCTCCCGGATTTTCAATGGCCCCTCGACTCCCCGGTTAGCACAAGCTCCTCAGAGGCGCGCAGGACCCTCCACGTCGCAGCCTGTCCTTCCATCCGCCCTCGTGCCGCGAGCTTCAGGAGGACGGCCCTGGCCTCGCAGGGCGGGCCCGATGCGCAGGCGGGTGGAAAGCGGCCCGGCGTCCAGGCTCGGAGCCTGCAGGCCCCGCCGCGCTAGTCAGCCAAGCGTCGCCCCTCCCTCAGAGGATCACGGAAAGGAACCGACCCCCGAGACGCCTCGCGATCGGAGGGAACCAGTCGACTCCCAGGGACGGCGCTGGCAACCGGAAGTAAAACCCCACGGCCTCAGGAAGGAGGGCGGGGGAAGAGAAAGTGAAAATTGAACTGCAGCTGGCTTTCTAAAGGTAGAAGCCAATCACCGAGAGAAGAAGACGCGCAGGCGCAGGCTGGGACTGACGTCCACGCGGCGCTCGCTTTTCGCCTCTGCGCAGGCGCAGTGCTGCAGAGCGCTCCGGGATTGGACCAGGGGATTTGGCGCGCGCAGCGTCCTGGCGGGTCTTCTCGCGGGGCTTGAGAGTCGTCGATCGCGCAGGCGAGGACGCGGAGGCGCCCCTGTGACGGGCTTACCCGTGCTGAGGGCGTCACTTTCTCTTCGGTGTGGTGTCTTTGCCTCTCCTTCGTTGCTCCCTGAAGCTGGCCCTGTGAGGCTTGTTTTATCTTGCTCGAAAGAGACATTTACGAAATCTAGTCCTTGTAATTTAATAAATGTTAAATCCATGTAATATTGGTTTACGTGGTTCCTTAGGAAAACACCTCCAGAAGTTTATAATCTGCAGAGAGTCAAAGGGGCACAAGTGGCACTAATTGTACCAATGAGAGGTATGGAGTACTACATGTGACACCATGAAACAGGTCCTGTGCCACATGTTGGGTATAGAAATATTCATTAAATGGCATCTTTTCCTGTTTACTGTGGCCAGGTGCTTAATTAGGCACTAGGATTACAGTCATGTACAAGCTAGACAAGGACCCTGCACCTGGTGAAACTTACTCCAGAGGTGTGTGACAAACATGAGTAAATTACCGCTATCACCACCACAACAAAAATAGAATTTCATTGAACAATGCTGCTGTGAAACCAAGCTGGGAATGTTGAAGGATGAGGTTGGAGGCTGGAGGCCAGGGGCAGAACAGGCACAGATACAAGATCTCCCTGAAAAGGACATTCTCCGTCAAACTTCAATGATAAGAAACAGACCAAACTAGTCCTTGGAAGATGTGGAGGAAGAGCTTTTCCAGCAAAAGGACAAAAGTGCAAAGGCCCTAGAAGTGAAATTGTGTTCAGGAACTGAAGAAGGTTGGCTGTAGAAGCAGAGAATAAAGTAGATATTTTGAAATACACAAAACCAAAATATACAATTCTATGACTTATCACTTATGAAACCACCAACCCGGTCAAGAAATAGGACATTGCCAAAACCCCAGACACTCTCTCTTGTGCCACTTCCCAACTAATACCCACCTCCTTTCCCTATCGCCAAACCAAACCACTACTCTAACTTCCATGGTAATCTCTTCCTTAACTTCCTTTTTTATTTTTAATATATTTTTATTGATTACAGAGAGGAAGAGAGAGAGAGAGAGAGAGAGAGAGAAACATTAATGATGAGAATCATTAATCATTTTTTCCACTGTTGGCCAAATTTACTTCTCTACTCCTGCATGCCCCCTACTGGGGATGGAGGCCAAAACCCTGGCATGTGCCCTGACAGGGAATCAAATGGTGACCTCCTGGTTCCTAAGTCCATGCTCAACCACTGAGCCACACAGGCTGGGCTATTCCTTACCTTTCTTAATCAGTTTTGTGGACCCTGAGAAAGAAGGTACCTACTGGTCCCTGAGAAGGACTCCTGGTAGCTTAACTAGGCTCAAAGCAAAAATAAAAAAGCAAAAATATTAAAAAAGCTTAACAGCCTTTTTCACATAGGGGCCTCTCATGCAAACTGCACTTCAGGGAGAAGCTTGCACTGAACTACCTGCCTGCACTGTGTTTCTGCCATCTGAGCCAACCCTTATATAGGAGTTCCTGGAATCCTATTTCAATCAACAGGACTGAGACTTTCCCCATCCAATAGGACCTTTGCAGCTATACATCCATCAGCTTCTTCACCCACAGTCAGAGTGGCTCTATTCTGACCAAAATCATGACAGGAAGGAGGGGTGGGGCGGGGAGGGAAGAAGAGAAAGTGAAAGTGTACCAATCAAACTGTGAAGATTTGGAGTCCTCATTTGCATAAGGACAGATCAATCAAGGACTAGGAGTAGGAACTTCTGTCTATAAGTCAACTTCTCTCTGGCTCTGGGAATGCACTTTTCCTTTCCAACGAATACTGTTTCCCTGGCTGAGCTGAAACACTGAACATCTTTGTCGGAGTAGAGGGAAGCAGACCAGGGAGGAGCAGAACAGAGCTATCTAGCTGGAGAGAGGCCTGGTCCCAGGGCTGCCTCACAGCTGTGCTGTGCAACAATTTAGTTGTTTTGCACTGAATCAAGTTTCCTTCTTCACCGCACCCCAAATTGGGGATTTCTGTTGGGATTGAACTGGCACCAACAAGCATCAGTTGACAGTTTTCTGCATAATTGTATATCTCTAAACTTTATCAGTTAGTGGTTTCAAATTTATATAAATTGAATGATTTTGTGCTTGATTTCTTTGGAGTAAATTCTGAGACTCATAATTTTGCATGTACTTATTCTTTCATTTTCATTATTATACAGGTTATCTCTCACTTTCAAGTAGTTTGCATTGTGTCACTTCACTTTTATAAAAGACATTAGTACCTATTTTCACTACCAAAAAAAAAAAAAAAAGCCACTAGTGTACTAATGTAGCAGGGTGAAATATCATGATGTTTTGGAAAGTGGGGGATACTCTTCACTTCTCACCATTTCAGCTTATGAAAGGTCTCATAAGGAAAACTCTACTCCTCCAGTGGGTGAAATCTCTAAATGTAAGTGTGGATATAGCACTTTTTTTTAATCCATTGTACTGTTGACAGGCATTGGGTTATTCCCAGTTTTGGCAATTATGAACAATTTTTTTTCCACTGTGTTGGCCAAATTTACTTCTCTACCCCATTGATTTGCTTTTGGTCATGTGAATTTTTTGACTGATAGAGTATGAGCAGACATGATATGAACATGAGTCTTAAGGGTCCATGTATAGTTTAATTTGGTTCTTTGAGCTCAGATGATGCACATGAGAAGACCATGTATCACGTGGCCATTCCCCACCAGTGTGGGCTCTCAGAACAAACATATATGGAGCAAATGGAAATGCAATCTGTAGCTCAAACCCCCCTTATATTAGCATAATTTTAGATATCCAAAGATGAATGAGTATGAGAATTAATGCTGTTGTCATAAGCCACTGAGTATGGGGTAATTTATTATGCAGAACTATTGTGGCAATAAAGAAGGCATATGTTAAACTTTAATAGATAATGCCAAACTTTTTGCAATTGGTTTTACCAAGTTAATTTTCCACAAGCAATGTATGAAAATTCTAATTGCTCTACATGTTTGCCAGCACTTTTTTATTTTAGCTATTCGGGGAACTGTTATGGCTTAAATTTGCTTTGCTTCCAACTTTTTTTCAAATATGGTTTGGTTATTCTCTTTTAAATTTCTGTATAAATTTTAGATTAAGCTTATAATTTCCACCTAAAAAACAACTGCTAGGATTCTGTTTGGGATTGATTTAAACATATAGTTCAATTTGAGAAGAATTAATATCTTAATATTCTATCTTCAAATTCATGAATATGATATCTCTAGACCTTTAAAATTTTCTCTGAGCAATGTTTTTAGTCTTCAGTGTATAGGTCTTGCACACATTTTGTTATATTTATCTTTTTGTCTTGGTGATATTTAAAAGTTTTAATTTACAATGGTTTGTTGCTAGTATATAGAAATAAAATTGATTTTTCCATTTTAACCTTATATCCTGCAACTTGCTAAACTCATGTATTGGATCTCATAGCTATTTCTGTATTTTTTTTCTTTAATCCTCAATGGATATTTTTTCCATTGATTTCTAGAGAAAGTGGAAGGGAAGGAGGAGGAGAAAGAAACATCGATTGGTTGCCTCCCACATGCACCCCTACTGGGGAACCTACAATTGAGGTACGTGCCCTTGACCTGAAATTAAACATGTAACCCTTCCTTCTACAGGCCCAACGCTCTCACTACTGAGCCAAATTGGCCAGGGCTGTATTCTTTTTTTCTAAGACAAACATGTTGATTGCAAATAAAAATACTTTTTTGTTGTTTCAAATCATGTGTGTGTGTGCACTGGACACTCCTGTAATGGTGCACATGAATCACATATCTGATAAGTCTATTCCTGAGAACAAAAGTAGAAGTGAGGATATATAACAAAGAGATACAACATGTTATCTGTGTAAAACGGACTGCTGACAGCAAGTACATTATGTGTGGGTCTGATGAAATGAATATTCATCTATGGAAAGCTAATGCGTCTGAAAAATATGGTATGCTTACATCACGAGAACAGGTAGCCAAAGATTATAACTAGAAATCAAAGAAGAAATTTCAACATCATCCTCATATAAAATGTATTGCTCGTCACTAACACCTACCAAAAATCTACCTACAGCTAGATTCAAGAACAGTGCATCATGAAAGAAGCTCGTAGACAAAGGAAGCGAATGGTATCAAAGAGCAAGACTGGATCTGTGTGAATCATGTCAGAGAAGAAGCACATAGTGGCAGTTGTGAAATAATATTTGGTATTCCTACCAATACTGATGTATAATTATTTTTTACATTTTGATTTGCAAACTTTACAAATAAAAATATAGTTAATCCTTGAACAACATGGGTTTGAAATGGCCAGAAAAACTTAAATGCCACATTTTTAAAAATAATCATACAGTTGGCCCTCCATACTCCTGGGTTGGTCATCCATGGATTTAGCCAACCTGGGACCATAGCAGCATTTTCTATCCAAGGTTGGGAATCCACGAATGCGGAGAGATGACTAAAGTTATAGTTGGGTTTAAAAAAAAAAGGTCTTTTAAAAAATTGATTTGAGAGAGAGAGAGAGAGAGAGAGAGAGAGAGAGAGAGAGAGAAATTGGTGTGCGAGAGATATATCAGTTGTTGCCTCCCATATGCACCTTACTTGGGATGGAACCTGAAACCTGGGTATGGGCTCTGACTGGAAATTGAACCGACAACCTTTTGGTGCATGGAGGACACTCAACCAACTGAACTACACGGGTCAGGGTTATATGTAGATTTTTTATTGCTCAGGGGGTGGGTGCCCCTAATTCCCAAGTTGTTCAAGGGCCAGCTGTATAGGGTATAGTATAATGAGCAGTTATACTAATGTAGAGCTTTAGTGTTGCTCATTTTAGCTTCCCTGAAAAATTATCTTTAAAAGGTGGCCTGGTTGATAAGACTATCCAACATTATATCCTTCATCTGCTTTCTTGTTTCATTGAAGAATACAAAGTATTTAAAATTAACTTATTCTTTTCCATTAGAAATTGCAAATATACTTTCTGATCTATTATTGTAAACACTACACATATAAATTTACATTTTTAGACCAAACCTTTCTGTGTTACCTCTAATATTACTTTGAGTAATTTATTGCAATGATTCTTTCTAGGATTTCACATAACATGTAGAAGAATTATGTCAGAACATTTTTCAATTGAATTTATTTTCTGTATTTTATATTTGGCTTTTTGATAATTTAAAGATGATCAGTCTGCATTTATGTAACTTTCATAAATGATAATAATTATAACATCATCAAGTCACAATAATAAAACATCTTTTTTTTCTCAGCAAAAACAAAAAAAGAAAAGAAAAGAAGAAGTAATATTATTTCTAGTTTCAGATGATATGATCTGGTATATAGAAAAGTTTGAGGAATCCCATAAAAACCTACTAGATGTACTAAAAGAGTTCAGCAGGGTTGCAGTATACAAGATAAATATACAGAAATCAATTGCACTTGTCTATCCTTGCATGAACAATCTGAAGATAAAACTAAGAAAACAATTTTACTTATCATAGCCTGAAGAATAGAATACTTAGGAGTAAATGTAACTAAATCAGTGCAAAATGTATACTCTCAAAACTACAAAACATTGTTGAAAGATATTAAAGAAACTAGAGGCCCAGTGCACGAAATTCGTGCACAGGGAGGGGGTGTGTGTCCCTCAGCCCAGCCTGCAGGCTCTCCAATTTGGGACCCCTCGAGGGATGTCCAACTGCCCGTTTAGGCCCAATCCTACCAGAATTGGGCCTAAACGGGCAGTCGGACATCCCTCTCACAATCCAGGACTGCTGGCTCCCAACCACTCGCCTGCCTGCCTTCCTGATTGCCCCTAACCGCTCTGCCTGCCAGCCTGATCACCCCCTAACCACTCCCCTGCCAGCTTGATTGATGCCTAACTGCTTCCCTGCCAGCCTGTTTGCCCCTAACTGCCCTCCCCTGCAGGCCTGGTCCCTCCCAACTGCCCTCCCCTCCTGCCCTGATTGCCCAGAACTGCCCTCCCTTGCAGACCTGGTTCCTCCCAGCTGCCCTCCCCTGCTGGCCATATTGTATCCACATGGGGGCAGCCATCTTTGACCACATGGGGGAAGCCATCTTGTGTGTTAGAGTGATGGTCAATTTGCATATTACTCTTTTATTAGATAGGATAGAGACCTGGTGCATGGGTGGGGGCCAGGCGGTTTGCCCTGAAGGGTGTCCCAGATCAGGGTGGGGGTTCCCTTGGGGCGTAGAGCAGCCTGGGTGAGGGGCCTGTGGTGGTTTTCAGGCCGACCACGCCCCCTGGTGACCCAAGCAGAGGCCCTGGTATCTGGGATTTATTTATCTTCTATAATAGAAACTTCGTGGCCTTGAGCAGAGCCAAGCCTCCTGTTCGCTCTGTGGCCGCAGCCATTTTTGTTGGGACTTATTTATCTTCTATAATTGAAACTTTGTAGCCTTGAGTAGAGGCCTGGGCCGGCCAGGGTGTGTGGGAAGTTTGGCTTCCTCCATTGCCTGGGAAACCCATGCCTCCTGCTCACTCCATGGCCGCAGTCATCTTGGGTGGGTTAATTTGCATACTCGCTCCTGATTGGCTGGTGGGCGTGGCCTGTGTGGTGTAATGGAGGTCTGGTCAATTTGCATATTACTTTTTTATTAGATAGGATATAAATAACTGGGAAAACATCTCATCTTGGATCAGAAGATTTATAATGGTTAAAATGGCAATACTCACCAAATTGATCTACAGATTATACACAATCTCTATAATATTCGAAAATGACTTTATAGAAATTGAAAAGCTAATTCTAAAATTCAAATGAAATTGCAAGGGATCCAGAATAGCCAATAAACAAGTCTGAAAAAGAACAACAAAGTAGACAGACTCATACTTCTTGATTTAAAAACTTACTGCAGCCTGGCCAGTATGGCTCAGTGGTTGAGCATCAATCTATGAACCAGGAGGTCACAGTTCCATTCCCAGGTGGGGCACATGCCTGGGTTGCAGGCTCTAACTCAGGGCATGTAGGAGGCAGCTGATCAATGATTCTCTCTCATCATTGGTATTTCTATCTTTCCACATTTTTAAAGTTGTATATTAAAAACAACTTTAAAAAGCTTACTGCAAAGCAATGATAATCATGACACTGAAGAAAAGGGGACCCTGGTGTAGTATTAGTGAGAATATAAACAGGTACAGCCACTATGTAAAACAGTATGAAGGTTCCTCAAAAATAAAAATAAAACTGCCATATAACCCAGCAATTCCACTTCTGGGTATTTATTCAAAGGAAATGAAAACACTTAAACTTGATAAGATATATGCACCACCAAGTTCATTGCAGCATTATTTATAAGAGTCAAGGCATGAAAGCAACTTAAGTGTCCATTGATGGATGAGTGGATAAATAAAATGATACACACATGCACATGCAAACATACACCTCACTGGAATATTATTCAGATATGAAAAGAAGAAAATCTTGCCACTTATGACAACATGAATGGATCTTGAGGGCATTATAGTACATGAAACAATATCATATGATATCACTTATATGTGAAATCTAAAACAAAACAAAACAAAACAAAACAAAACAAAACAAATGAATGAATAGATATGGAGAACCAATTGGTGACAGGCAGAGGTAGGGGAGGGGTGCAAAGTTGAAGAAGGTGGTCAAAAGGCCACAAACTTTCTATATAATAAAGAGGTAATATGCAAATTGACCATCACTCCAACACACAAGATGGCCACCTCCATGTGGTCAAAGATGGCCACCCCCATGTGGACACAAGATGGCCACCACAAGATGGCCTGCAAAGGAGGGTAGTTGGGGGGCTATCATGTCTGCAGGGGAGGGAAGTTAGGGGTGACTGGGCCGGCAGGGGAGGGCAGTTGTGGGTGATCAGGCCAGCAGGGGAGGGCAGTTGGGGGGGACCAGGCCAGCAGGGGAGGGCAGTTGGGAGTGACCAGGACTGCAAGGGAGAGCAGTTGGGGGCAATCAGGCCTGCAGGGGAGGGCAGTTGCGGGGGACCAGGCCTGGAGGGGAGGGCAGTTGGGAGGGACCTGGCCAGCAGGAGAGGACAGTTGGTGGTGGGGGGGGACCCAGGCCTGCAGGGGAGGGCAGTTGGGGGCAACTAAGACTGCAGGGGAGATCAGTTGGGGACAACCAGGCCAGCAAGGGAGGGAAGTTGGGGGTGACCAGGCCTGCAGGGGAGGACAGTTAGGGGCAATTGGGCTGGCAGGGGAGCAGTTAGGTATTGATCAGGGTGGCAGGGGAGCGGTTAGGGGGTGATCAGGCTGGCAGGCAGAAGCGGTTAGGTCCAATCAGGCAGGCAGGCAGGTGAGTGGTTGGGAGCCAGCAGTCCTGGATTGTGAGAGGGATGTCCAACTGCCCGTTTAGGCCCAAGGGCAGTTGGACATCCCTTGAGGGGTCGCAGGGTGCAGGCTGGGCTGAGGGACACCCCCACCTCTGCACGAATTTCGTGCACCGGGCCTCTAGTTCAGTTATAAAAATAAGTCATGGGGATGTAATGTACCACATGGTAAATAATAACATTGTTTTTTATATTTGAAAGTTGCTAAGAAAGCAGATCTTAAAAGTTTGCATCATAAGAAAAAATTTGTAATTGTGGGTGATGAATGTTAACTAGACTTACAGCGGCAAACATTTTATAATATGTACAAATATTGAATTATTATGTTGTATACCTGAAACTAATATATTATATGCCAATTATATCTCAATTAAAAAAGAAAAATAAGGGGAGAAACCAAGATGGCGGCATAGGTAAACACCTAAACTGGTACCTCGCACAACAATTACACAACTACAACTAAAAGACAAAATGGACATCATCCAGAACCACAGGAAGGCTGGCTGAATGGAAATTCTACAACTGGAAGGAAAGAGAAAAGCACACTGAGACTCAGAGGAGCTGCAGAAGGCAGAGGTACAGAGGCGCACGTGCAGAGAGGGCTGGCAACTGAGTACGCGGCTGGCTTTCTCAATCGGGAGGGAGACAAAAGCTCCTGACTGCTCTGAACTCCAGTTTCGGGCGAGACTCTGGGTACCCAGACTCATTTGGGGAGAAACTGGACTGTCAAGAAAGAGAAAAGTGCACTGAGACTCAGAGGAACTGTGGAAGGGAGAGGTATGGAGGCATGCGCGGAGAGGGCTGGCAACTGAATATGCGGCTGGCTTTCTCAATCAGGAGGGAGACAAAAGCTCCTGACTGCTCTGAACTCCAGTTCCGGGCGAGACTCTGGGTACCCAGACTCATTCGGGAAGAAACTGGACTGTCTAGCAGCAGGCGAAACTCGAGGTCAGCTTTCTCTCAGAGGTGCTTGCAGCGATTACCAAGGGACACTGAGACCCAGGGGTCTCTTAGGGCAGGGCTGATGGGAAGCCATTGCTGTCTGCTCCGCCCTGAGACTCTGCCCCATCCAAGCTGAACACAGAGGCTTTTGCAAGTCTTGTCTCATAAGGCTGTCTCCAGCACAGAAGTTATCCCAGCGTAGACACAGCTGATCCTCACAGCCAGTTGGCCTGGAGGCCAATTCCTCCCAGTGATACCAACAAAAATCAAGGCTTAACTACAACAAGACTGTGCACACAGCCCACAAAGAGGTACACCAAGAGTGTCCACCTCAGGTAACTGGGGAGGCTGAGCTACTGGGCCCTATAGGACACCTAGCACACAAAGCCATTCTATCAACTCAGGGAAGCAGCCAAAATGCAGAGACAAAGAAACAGGTCACAAATGAAAGAAATGGAGGATACAAAGTTCAAAACCACAGTTATAAGGTTTTTCAAGAATTTTCTAGAAAAGGCCGATAAATTTAGCGAGACACTTGAGGATATGAAAAAGGACCAACTAGAAATTAAGCATACACTGACTGAAATAAAAAATAATATACAGAGATCCAACAGAAGACTAGAGGATCGCAAGAATCAAGTCAAAGATTTGAAATACAAAGAAGCAAAAAACACCCAACCAGAAAAGCAAAAAGCAAAAAGAATCCAAAAATATGAACATAGTGTAAGGAGCCTTTGGGACAACTTCAAGCATACCAACATCAGAATTATGGGGGTGCCAGAAGAAGAGAGAGAGCAAGATACTGAAAACCTATTAGAAGAAATAATGACCGAAAACTTTCCCTACATGGTGAAAGAAATAGACTTACAAGTCCAGGAAGCGCAGAGAACCCCAAACAAGAGGAATCCAAAGAGGACCACACCAAGATACATCATAATTAAAATGCCAAGGGCAAAAGACAAAGAGAGAATATTAAAAGCAGCAAGAGAAAAACAGTTAATTACCTACAAGGAAACACCCATACGATTGTCAGCTGATTTCTCAACAGAAACTATGCAGGCCAGACGGGAGTGGCAAGAAATATTCAAAGTGATGAATAGCAAGAACCTATAACCAAGACTACTCTACCCAGCAAAGCTATCATTTAGAATTGAAGGTCAGATAAAGAGCTTCACAGATAAGAAAAAGCTAAAGGAGTTCATCACCACCAAACCAGGATTATGTGAAATGCTGAAGGGTATTCTTTAAGAAGAGGAAAGAAGAAGAAAAAGGTAAAGATAAAAATTATGAACAACAAATACGTATCTATCAACAAGTGAATCTAAAAATCAAGTGAATAAAAAATATGATGAACAGAATAAACTGGTGAATATAATAGAATCAGGGGCATAGAAAGGGAGTGGACTTACAATTCTCGGGGGGAAAGAGGTGTGGGGGTGAGGGAAGAGACTGGACAAAAATCATACACCTGTGGATGAGGACAGTGGGGTGGGGGGTAAGTGCAGAGGGTGGGGTGGAACCAGGTGGAGTGGGGGAAAAAAAGAGAAACAATTGTAATAATCTGAATAATAAAGATTTATTTAAAAAAAAAGAAAAATAAGATAGTTGAACCTAATAGACAATAAAAGGATATTAACACGAAAATAGACAAATAAACTACTACTTAATGACTATTTTAGGAACAATTCTGTTTCAGTTTAGAAAAAATTAACTTGGATCCTATATATTGCAACAAATTCCAGATGAATAAAAGTCTTAATAACAACAAAACAGAGTAATATACATATTCTTACTCTTGGTGGGAAAAATATATCTGAATATTGAAGAAAGAGGAAATACTTTCACAATATATTTCTGAATACAGAAAACAGGGGTGGGGAAACTTTTTTCTGTCAAGGGCTATTTGGATATTTATAACATCACTAGAAGCCCGGTGCACAAAATTCGTGCACTGAGGGGGGTTGTCCCTCAGCCCAGCCTGTACCCTCTCCAATCTGGACCCCTGGAGGGATGTCCGACTGGATGTCCAATCTGGGACCCCTGGAGGGATGCCCGGTGGGATCGGGCCTAAACGGGCAGTCGGACATCCCTCTCACAATCCAGGACTGCTGGCTCCCAACTGCTTGCCTGCCTGCCTTCCTGATTGCCCCTAACCGCTTCTGCCTGCCAGCCTGATCACCCCCTAACCACTCCACTGCCAGTCTGGTTGATGCTTAACTGCTCCCCTGCCAGCCTGTTTGCCCCCAACTTCCCTCCTCTGCCAGCCTGGTCACCCCTAACTGCCCTCTCCTGCAGGGTTGATCACCTCCAACTGCCCTCCCTTGCAGGCCTGGTCCCTCCCAATTGCCCTCCCCTGCTGGCCATCTTGTGGTGGCCATCTTGTGTCCACATGGGGGAAGGATCTTTGACCACATGGGGGCAGACATATTGTGTGTTGGAGTGATGGTCAATCTGCATATTACTCTTTTATTATGTACGATAGAGGCCTGGTGCAGGAGTGGGGGCCAGCTGGTTTGCCCTGAAGGGTGTCCCGGATCAGGGTGGGGGTTCCCTTGGGGCATGGGGCGGCCTGAGCGAGGGGCCTGTGGTGGTTTGCAGGCCAGCCACGCCCCCTGGCAACCCAAGCAGAGGCCCTGGTATCTGGAATTTATTTTCCTTGTACAATTGAAACTTTGTAGCCTGGAGCGGAGCCAAGCCTGCTGCTCCCTCCACGGCCCGCAGCTATTTCTGTGGCAGTTAATTCACCTTCTATAATTGAAACTTTGTAGCCTTAAGTGGAGGCTGGGCCCGGGACAGAGTGTGTGGAAAGCTTTGCTTCCCCTGTTGCCGCTGGCAACCCTGGCTTACTCTCTCAAGCTCCGTTCTGCCACCATTTCTGTTTGAATTTGTTTACCTTCAATAATTGAAACTTTGTAGCTTGAGTGGAGGCTTAGGCCTGCAACAGCTCGCGGAAAGCTTGGCTTGCTCTGTTACCTGGGAAACCTTGCTCTCTGTGGCTGTAGCCATCTTGGTTGGGTTAATTTGCATACTTGCTCTGATTGGCTGGTAGGCGTGGCTTGTGGGTGTGTTGATGGTAGGTCAATTTGCATATTACCTTTTTATTAGGTAGGATTCTTGGGCCATACAAAATTATAAACTTAAAAATTAGCCTGCTGTATTTTGTCCAACATTTAAAAAATATATCTTTATTGATTTCAGAGAGGAAGGGAGATATAGAAACATCAACGATAAGAACCACTGATCTGATGCCTCCTGCATGCCCCACACTGGGGATTGAGCTCACAGAAAGCCCACAACCTGGGCATGTGCCCTGACCTGGAATCAAACCCTGACCTCCTGGTTCATAGATCAACATACAACCACTGAGCCATGCCAGCTGGGTTGGTCAAACATTTAATTAACTCACTCCTAATGCCTTGGTAGGATCAGACCAAATGATTTCAAGGGCCTTATACGGCCCGAGGGCTGGATATTCCCCACCCTTGACATAAAAGCTTAAAAAAGGTTTTCTGCAATTAACTATTGAAATCAAGTAACAGAATAAAGAAAAATTACAACATAATAAGCTAATAAGGAATATTTGCTTTTGAATATTTTAGCAAATATTTGCATGCATATATATATATAGACTTAAGTATATAAATATAAATCTATACTTATATTTATAAATAACCTGTTTCCAAATGACTCTCAGTTGACAACTGAGTAAGGGAAGTTTTTCTTTAACCCACCCTGACCTACCCTGAGCCTAAATGTAGAAGTTAGTTTGGGCAAGAAAGTAAAAATATCAGTAATTGCCCGGTCTGGCGGTCCTCGATCTTATGCCAACCCCCCAGCTCCAAGGTACCCGAGCCCCGCGCCCGCAGCACCCATGGCGCCCCGCATGCACCCATATCACCCAGGAAGCAGATTATATTATATAAAAATATAATCTATATTTATATTGTATTGCTGATAAATATATATGGTATCTATAATAATAAAACATAATATGCTAATTAGACTGGATGTCCTTCTGGATGACCTTCCGGACGAAGCCAAGGCTGCGAGCGAAGCCCGGGTCCCGGGTGCCAGCAGCCAGGGGAAGGAAGGCCTATTCTTGCACGAATTTCATGCATCAGGCCTCTATTATACATGTAAAAATATTAACATATGATTTATACTCATATCTAGATACTTGGTCAAGGAAGAAATATTGAAGAAAATGCAAACATACAAGCACATGGCATTGTCATGGGGAAAACATCCCATGACAAATGTATTAATTACAAAATGTACTACATTTAGTAAATAAACTTGCAAAGAAAATTCAAGAAGCTAATTTTGGTAGACAAATGGAAAAAAGGGACTGGACATTCAAGTCCTCAGGGAAGCCTCTGCCTGGGTGACCCACCAAATTTTCTGCTCTCTGCTCGTCCTTATGTGTTTCCAGACCAGGCGATTCCTGATATTTTTACTTTCTTGCCCAAACTAACTTCTACATTTAGGCTCAGGGTAGGTCAGGGTGGGTTAAAGAAAGAGCTCCCTTACTCAGTTGTCAACTGAGAGTCATTTGGAAACAGGTTATTCGTTTCTGTCATGAGACTAGAAAAGGCTTGTTTTTTGTTTTTATTTTTTAACGAATGTGAATGATTCGGAATTTATGACTTCCTCTCAAAAGACGAAAGAAACAGGGAGTATGTCAGCTGCAGCAGGAAGTTCATCTTTAAAGCATGGAGGAACTCTGGAGCTTTGCAATGCAAAGCATAGTAGTGAGTTTTAGCAGCTGGACACACTTTGCTCGTGGACACATACAGATTTTGCACACGGGCGTATGTTTTGCCCAGCTGAGGCGGCGGCAGATGACCACGACGTGGCGCTGGCCCCGAGTCCCGGGAGGCGCGCCCGCAGGACCTGGGAACTACAACTCCCGACGCTCACGGCCATCGCCGCAGGAGGCCCTTGTCCCCAGCACAGTCACCCGGATACGGAGCTGGGGGTGCGTGACAGCCAGCGGCATGGAGTCCCGGACTGCAGACGGCTGCTTCCTGGGCGACGTGGGTGCGTGCGGGGCGCCGCGGGTGCTGCGGGCGCGGGGCTCGGGTACCCCGGAGCTGGGGGGTTGGCATAAGATCGAGGACCGCCAGAGCCGGCTCTCCGCTCTCGGGGACTGTAGAGGTGCATCTGATGACACTGGCTTTGTGATCGCTGATGTGTTCTCTGAATGTGTATTCTGGGGCGTTTGATGGGCCCTGTTGGGAGGGTCATGTCCTTAAAGGAGAGGGGTCCGGGGATCTCATGCTTTCAGACCTGGTTTCTGTGCCCCACCCCTTCCTCCCCCTGCCCCGCCCCCTCCCCCCAGCGCGTCCCAGGGCTGGTCATCATCGTGACGCAACAACCGTGGGACTTCCGAAGTGCAGACTCACCGCTAGAGCTCTGGCAACCTTGAGGAAGATACCCAGCGGGGTGTGGTGAGGTAGGGTGGGGGGTAGGGGTGAGTGGGTAATCGTTGCAAGTCGGAGGATAAACTAGGAAATGGCCATGACGGACCATGGGTAGGGCAGCCCTGGTGGGAGCTGGAACATCTTCCAGGAGCCCCAGAGAAGGCAGTGCACGGTGTCCTTAGCATCCCCTCCCCCCCCCCCCCCACACACACACACACACACCCTGGGTGACAGCAGGAATCTGCTCCAGGAGGATGTGACCTTGAGATGTTGTCACACTGTAAAAAATGAAATCTCGATTCTTCACTGATTCTTCTTTACCATTTGGGCTACCCAAGAATGAAATGGATTTGAGGGCAAAGGGACATTCTTTCTGGGAGCAAACTTTCCTGCCTCTGAAGTAAGACTATGGCAGTGGGCACTTCTCCAGCTTCCCCAGTGAGGTCTGCCCTCCTGCACCTTCTTGGGCCATGTGGGCCAGCCCTAGGATTTTTAACATCGCCTTCTTTCTGCCTCCATCCCAGAATCACTGTGAAATTTCATGATTGGCTTAAAGAGAAGGAAATAAAAGTAACATCACTTTTGGGGGGGTGGGTGGGAGGGAACTATGGCAAATAAAATGAACAGTGAAAGCCTGGAAAGAAACAAAATCTGAAGTATTTCTACACTGGTAAAAACAGCAGTGGGAGTCAAAGTGAGAAGTCTTGAAGGTAAATTTAGCTTAAGAGGAATTGCCGTCATAACAAGGCAAATACATTTCAATTGATTTTGCAAAAGAGCCACTTTCAACATGATCAAAAGCATTTACTAAACATCTATTTTTACTTGGCCTTCTGCCCCAGACAGACACAAGACTTTGAACCTGCTAATGTGATCTATATTTGATTGGATCAGTTAAATAAGCAATGAACAGCTAATCACCGAAACTGATTAAATTTTTTACTATTTTTACTATATTTATTCATGTAGAGCATTCAGTAGCACAGCATAACTTCTGAGCATGTGTTTTTTGTTTTGTTTTGTTTTTTGTTTTGTTTTTGGGCAGAATTTAAGGAATGTGTCTTTAAAAGAAAAGCACATTCTAAATGGATACACAGCTTTTGGAGTTCATGGATTATTTTTTATTGTTTTTGGGCAGAATTTAAGGAATGTGTCTTTAAAAGAAAAACACATTCTAATGGATACACAGCTTCTGGAGTTCATGGATTATTTTTTATTGTTTTACTATATTTCTCCAAAATATGTCCTGCTGCCATTTCTGTTCTCAACATTAATGAATAAACTGAATGTGTTCAATCCAAAACAACACTGCTATCCTAGCAGAAGTATAGGCCCGTCATAGGGTCATTGTAATATTCTGATCTCAAATTCTGTATGTGTGTGGTGTACTCCAACAAAAGCATGTAAGTTTTCCAGGTGTTTTTTATTTTGTATTTTAAAATTGATTTTAGAGAGCCAGGAAGGGAGAGGGAGAGAAAAAACATGAACATGAGAGAACTAAACATCTATCGGCTACCTCCTGCACGCCCCACTCTCCCTACCGCCTCCCCTCCCCCCCACCACACACTTACTAGGGATCTAGCCCGAAACCCAGGCATGTGAACCAGCAACCTTTTAGTGCATGGGACAATGCCCAGCCCACTGAGCCCCACTGACCGGGCAGTTCTCCAGTTTTTAAAATAGCACCTCACAGAGGTAAAGATTGTAGAGTCTTACAATATGGCTTTGTCAATAAGTACAAAGAATTCAGGACAAATCACGTCCTAAGATGAATCTGGTGTTTATAACATAGCAAATGTAATACAGTGCTATCGACCCGAGATAGGTGTCTATTTGCAAAGTTGAAAAAGTGATTCCTGTACTCAGCATTTGTCCTCAAGAGCTTCTGACTTGAACGTAAGAGGCTGGCAGAAGATGAAAGGGAGCCTTAGGGTATTTGGGTTCTAAGCAAGGTGAGCTGCTAAGTTCTTCAGTTATCCTTAGTCAAGAACTCTGAACACAATTCTACAGTGTTCAGAAGGTGAGATGGAGAGAGAAAAAGGAGAGGCAGCTCCTGGACTGCAACAAGAGCCATTGAGCTTCTAGGTTAGATGCCAGGCACTAGGCACAAGCCCTGGGAGAGCTGCTAGACAGTCATCATTGTTGATAATTGAAGGCAAAACTGAGTTCACACAGCTGGAAAGAAGCAAAGCTGAGGTTTAAACCCAGGTGGGGTTTTTAGTGTTTGTTGTTGTTGTTGCTTATATTACATTAAAAGGTTCACACAGTTCCCATCAAATAGGACCATTTCTAATGGACCTGTAGGGCCTGGTTTTGTGATTGAATGGACAAATATGTCTGCTGTGGATTTCTCAGGAGACCTGGGAGTGCTTTACTACATACTTGTCATGTCCACATTGTCTTTCCTTCTGTGAGAAATGTATTTGCCTCAGGGATCCACAGTCAGAAGCATCTCAGTGCCTTTCTGTTGTATCTGCAGAATTTGATTTTTAAAAAATACTATTGTATTGAAAACATCTTGAGAGATCTAGATAATCAGTGCCCTGGCTAAGAAGTCAACTTCTGCTGTCTTTTCAAATTGTGTTTCTGTTTCTGGCTTAGAGATGGCTGCATTCTAGAATTCTCTAGAAATGTCGCTTAGTGGAGAAACCTTTAGTTGTGTTATACTGCTAACACAAACATCGGAAGGAAATCCATTTAGGATCATTTTAACACCAATTGGGATTCTGAGGCAGTCACTGTGGCCAGCAGTGGCTGCCATCTATAGCAGTACAAATGGGTTTTAACTTTTTGGTATAATTTCACTGCCTTGGAGAATGGAGAAGGGTTGGGAGTTACTATAGCTGGAGATTAAGGAACAGTAGATAAAAGCAATGTGTTGGGCTAGACCACAAAGGTCCTTCAGGAGGAAAGGAGGAAGGATAGCTAGCTGCTCTGGGAAGCTGGTTCCAGGACACAGTGGAAGGTAAAGGCAGTGCTTTTCTTATATAGAGAAATAACTGAACAGTGATTTGCAGCCTTGGCTGTACACTGGAATGACCTGAGGATCTTAAAAAAATGCTGATGCCTGTGTCCCATCCCCATAGATTCTGATCTACTTGTTCTGGGGTACAGCCTGGCTACGATGTTTTAAAAGAGCATCAGGTGATTCTAACATGCAACCAAAGTTGAGAACCACTGAAATAGAGGAAGTTTTGGCCTATTGCAATCTGAAAAATTTGAGCAAATCTGGAACAGTTCTATGAAAGCAGGGAGGAGAATGGAGTGAACCTCATGAAGCAAACCCAAGCACATCAGCACAAAAAGAGGTAAAATTTTGGAATAGAATTGAATAAGTAAAATGAAATTGGGCTGAATGTCACAGCATGGCAAGAGATTTAAGCTTCTTCATTAATTATAGTCATCTTTGATAGAGACCCTGTGTGCCAAGCAGGAAGATGAGTTATCAACTAGTTTGTTGCTCTGTAGAAGCTTGCTGTGGAAAAGTTACATTGCTGTTCCTAGGAGATACCCAGTCACCTTCTTGGGTTTTCACCCCAAATCTTTTTAGCTGGGGGTTGTTTTCAGCCCATTTCTTGGGGTGTGCTGTTTCTGCACATGGCTTCATTTCTTTCTTCTTCTTGTTTTTGTTAATCTTCATCCGAGGATATTTTTCCATTGATTTTTAGAGAGAGTGGAAGGGAGGGGGAGAGACAGACATAGAGAGAAACATCGATGTGAGAGAGACACATGGATTGGTTGCCTCCCAAATGTGCCCTGACCGACTGGAGCCTGCAACTGAGGTATGTATCTTTGCCTAGAATAGAACCCAGGACACTTTAGTCCCGGGGCCAATACTTTATCTACTGAGTCAAACCGGTTAGGGCCAAATGGCTTCATTTCTGTTTTCCTTACTCATGAAGAGGGCGATCTTCTTCCAAGTTCTAGAAGTGGACTCTCAGGGTGCCCCATCTGTACTAATTTTTATTTATGGATGTGCGGCATAAAAGGGCAAAGTAATGAATTTTGGAATAAATAAGGGGAGTGTCTAAGTTAACATGCAGGATTAGAATAAATTTTTTTCTTTATAATGACTTGTATCTTCAGTAAATTCACAACTCTTGGGAAGATAGTGAAGTTGTGAAATTCTGGCTGAGAAATTCTATGGCCTTCTCCTTCTCCTTGTTTTTTGGATCACTTTGTTCCTCAGGCTGCTGGTGGGCCTACACTGTGTCCAGCTCAGCAGCCTTCCTGGGACTCACCTTTGGGAAACGTTATACATACTTTCATTTTAAAATTTTATTTTCCAATTTGTATTGGTGAAGTAGAAACAAAGATAAGTGCTATGTCAACCAAGAATTTAATCAGTGTAATCTGATAGAATCAGATAGAAGGAAGGGAGGAGGAAAATGTTTTCCTTTTCCTGTTTCTACCTTCCTAAAGATTTAAACAGCACCAATAGCAGTCTGAAACAGTGTACTGAAGCAAAGGTTGAAAAGTAAGTTCTTGGAGATGCACAAATAACTAGCAGTCTTTTAAGGAGCAGAATTTATAGACATAATTTGAATTCTCTGAATTGCCCTTCATGGCCAATGTAAGTATGAATGGAGATTAGGCCATTAGTAGGCAAAAGCTGAGAAAACACTTCTAAGTTCATACTCTGAGATCTGCCTTGTTCCCTAGCATTTTAATATACCTACCATTTAAAATGGCCTCTTCCCCACCGGAAAGCTGGCTGAGTGGAAATTGTACAACTAGAAAGAAAGAGAAAAGGACACAGACTCAGAGGAACTGTGGAGGTGTGGAGACCCCTGCGCATGGAAAGGGTGGGTGGCTGAATATGTGGCTGGCTTACTCGCAGCGTGCGGAGAGGGCGGGCAGCTAACGTGCGGCTAGCTTTCTCATTCAGGAGGAAAACAAAACCTCCCAACTGCACTGAAATCCAGCTCCGGGTGAAACTTTGGGTACCAGACTCATTCGGGAAGAAACTAGACTGTCTAGCAGTGGGTGAAACTCGAGAGCAGCCTTCTCTCAGAGGTGCACGCAGCCATTGCCGTGGGACACGGAGACACAGGGCCCTTGTAGGGTGGGGCTGATGGGAAACCAAGGCTGGCTGCTCCACCCTGAGACTCTGCCCCGTCCAAGCTGAGCACAGAAGCCCTCCCAGCGGAGACACTGCTGATCCTCACAGCCAATTGGCTTGGAGGTCAACTCCCCCCAGTGATACCAACAACAATCAAGGCTTAACTACAACAAGAGTGCACACACAGCCCACAAAGGGCTGCACCAAGAGTGTCCACCTCAGGTAACTGGGGAGGCTGAGCTACTGGGCCCTGCTAGGACACCTAGCACACAAAGCAACTCCATAAACTCAGGGAAGCAGCCAAAATGCGGAGACAAAGAGGCAGGCCACAAATGAAGGAAATCAAAAGACTGGATATAGAGTTCAAAACCACGGTTATAAGGTTTTCAAGAATTTCCTAGAAAAGGCTGATAAATTTAACGAGACCCTCGAGGATATGAAAAAGGATCAACTAGAAATTAAGCATACACTGACTGAAATAAAAAATATTATACAGAGACCTAAAAGCAGACTAGAGGATTGAATCAAGTCAAAGATTTGGAATACCAAGAAGCAAAAAACACTCCTCTGGAAAAGCAAGAAGAAAAAAAGAATCCAAAAAGTTGAAGATAGTGTAAGAAGCCTCTGGGACAACTTCAAGCATACCAACATCAGAATTATGGGGGTGCCAGAAGAAGAGAGAGAGCAAGACACTGAAAACCTATTTGAAGAAATAATGACCGAAAACTTCCCCCACCTAGTGAAAGAAATAGACTTACAAGTCCAGGAAGTGCACAGAACCCCAAACAAAAGGAATCCAAAGAGGACCACACCAAGACACATCATAATTAAAATGCCAAGAGCAAAAGACAAAGAATATTAAAAGCAGCAAGAGAAAAGCAGTTAGTTACCTACAAGGGAGCACCCATACGATTGTCAGCTGATTTCTCAACAGAAACTATGCAGGCCAGATGGAAATGGCAAGAAATATTCAAAGTGATGAATAGTAAGAACCTACAACCAAGATTACTATACCCAGCAAAGCTATCATTGAGAATTGAAGGTCAGATAAAGAGCTTCACAGATAAGAAAAAGCTAAAGGAGTTCATCAATGCTAAACCAGAATTATATGAAATGCTGAAAGGTATTCTTTAAGAAGAGGAAGAGAAGAAAAAGGTAAAGATAAAAATTATGAACAACAAATACGTATCTATCAACAAGTGAATCTAAAAACAGGAAATAAAAAATCTGATGAACAGTATTAACTGGTGAATATAATAGAATCAGGGGCATAGAAAGGGAGTGGACTGACAATTCTCGGGGGGAAAGGGGAGTAGGGGTGCGGGAAGAGACTGAACAAAAATCGTACACCTATGGATGAGGACAGTTGGAGGGGTAAGGGCAGAGGGTGGGATAGGAACCTGGTGGAGGGGAGATATGGGGGAAAAAGAGGAACAATTGTAATAATCTGAACAATAAAGATTTATTAAATTGCCCTACCCGGTTTGGCTCAGTGGATAGAGCATCGGTCTGCAGACTGAAGGTCCCAGGTTCAATTCCAGTCAAGGGCACATGCCTGGGTTGTGGGCTTGATTCCCAGTGGGGTCCTGCAGGAGGCAGCCAATCAATGACTATCTCTCATCGTTGATGTTTCTCTCTCTCTCTCCCTCTTCCTTCCTCTCTGAAATCAATAAAAATATATTTTAAAAAAAGATTTATTAAATTAAAAATAAATAAATAAATAAAATGGCCTCTTCCACCCACTGAGGCTAATGGATGTTCATAAAGTAAATTAGAGTGAGTGCATCTGTTTCAAAGTGCATCTGTTTCAGATTGCTATCAAAGTGGCATATATATATATATATATATATATACACACACACACACACACACACACACACACACACACACACACACACACACACACATACTAGAGGCCCATTGCATGATATTCATGCAAGAATACGCCTTCCTTCCCCTGGCTTCACTCCCAGCTACCCGGGAACTAGCAAGTCCCCGCTCCCAGCCCGCCCAGGAGCCAGCAAGTCCTCGCTTCTGTCTGGAGCACTGCTCCTGTAACTCCCT
Source organism: Ia io (assembly GCA_025583905.1). NCBI lineage: Eukaryota > Metazoa > Chordata > Mammalia > Chiroptera > Vespertilionidae > Ia > Ia io. The sequence goes on along the minus strand of JAJQQW010000002.1, from coordinate 85,930,288 downwards.
CTGCTGCCCCCGCTGCCCCTCATAGCAGGTGTCCCACCCCTCCCGACAGCTCCGTGCCTGCATATGCAAATTAACCCACCATCTTTGTTGGGTTAATTTGCATACTCACTCTGATTGGCTGTGGGCGTAGCGGAGGTATGGTCAATTTACATGTTTGTCTATTATTAGGTAAGATATATTAGAGGCCCAGTGCACGAAATTTGTGCACTCGGGGAGTGGGGAGTCCCTCAGCCCGGCCTGCACCCTCTCGCAGTCTGGGAGCCCTTGGGGGATGTCCGACTGATGGCTTAGGCCCGATCACTGTGGGGAGTGGGCCAAGGCCAGCAGTTGGACATCCTTAGCGCTGCTGCAGAGGTGGGAGAGGCTCCCGCCAATGCTGCTGCACTTGCCAGCTGTGAGCCTGGCTTCTAGCTGAGCAGCGCTCCCCCCATGGGAGCACACTGACCATGAGGGGGCAGCTCCTGCATTGAGCATCTGCCCCCTGGTGGTCAGTGTGCATCATAGCGACCGGTTTTTCTACCGTTTGGTCAATTTGCATATTAGCCTTTTATTATATAGGATATTTCAGAGAAGAAGGGAGAGAGAGAAATATCAATGATGAGAGAGAATCATTGATTGACTGCCTCTTGCATGCCCCCCACCAGAGATCGAATCTGCAACCTGAGCAAGTGCTCTGACCAGAAATTGAACCATGACCTCCTGGTTCATAGGTTGATCTCTACCACTGAGCAACACCAGCCTGGCTGAAGAAGTATATTTTTAACACACACACAGACAAATGCATCCTGCTGTAAGATAACATGGAATTCTGAGTGGGTTGGATAGTTTGGGATCTCATTCAAAGGTATTTACAGCAAGTCAAATACCAAAAGGACCCTTTTATTACGAGTTTTCTGCTATGTGAGGTGAATTTTATTGCATCGCTCCAGAGGACAGACATATAAAGGAAGAGGGCTCTAAAGCTTATGTTTCATTCCGTGTATAGAAGCCCCTACAGTGCCAGAAATGGTGGCCTGCCAGGGGTAGGGAGGGATGTCAGGGGATCATTGAATATCACAGATGCAGTGATATGAAAGATCACTCAGAATCCACTGGAAAAGAGAATAGGAAGAAATTGTTCAAGGACACAAACCTGAAGTTACCTGCGCTTTTTGTATGTATGTAAAAAAAACTCAGTGAAATCCGTTAGATGTTTGTGAGTTACCAAGCTTTGAGAATTTGACTTTGATGGATTGAAAAAGGATAGCCGGAAATCATTATGTGCTGTTTGGGTTAGAGGATATTTAACATGTTTATTAGGGGCCAGAGTCAAGAATCCCAGAGGTGTTGAAGGGCCCTAAATGGTTTTTGGTTTTGCATTGGGACAGGAAATATATGCCATGTCCAGATGGACCAGTTCCTATATATGGGACACACACAAACACACACCCACCAGCCCGATGTGGTTTGAGGAGCAGGGATTCCTATGCTGTGTGATCTTAAGCCTTTTTCTCTGTTAGTTTCTAAAATGGGTTAAATGAGAAATTACAAAGAATTTCTTACTAGTATTAAAATATAATATTTTATAGATATAATACTGTACATGGTTTTAAAAAATTAAATGGAACCACAAGATTTACCATGAAACATGTCTGTCTTCTTCCAACTCCTCCTTAATTCCCACTACCTAGAAGCAACTACTTCAACTCTCTCAGCTATTTATCTGGTTTACCTCCATTTGTCTAACTAATGTGCTGAAAATTTGATTTCCCAACTTTCGAACTTGACTCTTCCAGAAGACATCCTGTTGGGGGAGATGAAGCCCTCGCTCACTTGGTGCTCCTCCACTTCCATATAGTTCCCTCCAGGATCCTCTAATATAATTACTTTTTTAAAAACTCATTATCTGGAGTTCATTTTATGACTGTGAATATTGCCCACAGCTGCACTCCTTGCTATATACTAGGATTAGATTTCTTTCTTTGTATAACTTTTTGCTTTTCTTAGAGGTAACAGCTGTTCTGTTTGTTTGTTTAGTTTTCTTTATACACAATTACTAATTCATCCTCAGACTGTCTCTCGGTTTGCTCAGGCACCTCAGGTAACCTCGGTCCGCTGTCTTTCTTGTCTCGCGGAGGACCTGGGATATAACCTCTACAGCTTGCCACTTTGTGCTCCATCCTTGCAGGTTGCTCCTGAGGCTGCTGCCCACCTGTCATCCTGGAGCCTGCCTTGACCAACCCCTGGGAATTTACATCACCTCTCTTCTACATTGAATACTAGATCCCGTATCTCCCTCTTTCTTGACATAACTCCCTCATTTCGATGGAACACATCTCCGAGGAATGTCTCCAGAAAGAGTGACGAGGAGGCAACTTATTTGAGATCTTGCTTGTTGTTCCCAAATGTCTTGATTCTATTTCCGCACTTCGTTGGCAGCCTGGCTCGCTTTGGAATTCTGGGCTGGAAATCCTTTTCTCAGAATTCCAAAGGCACTGCTCCTGTCCTTGAGTTTCTAGAACTGCTTTAAGAGATCAGATGCCATTCTGACTCCTGGTTCTTTTTTATTTTATTTATTTCCTTTTTATTGAATTTATTAGGGTGACACTGGTCAACAAAATTAGACAGGTTTCAGGTGCACAGTTCTATAACACATCATCTGTACACTGTAATGTATGTTCACCACCCAAAGTCAAACCTCCGTTTATCACCATTTATCCCTATACTGTCTTCTATCTCCTTCCTCCCTTCCCCCAGCAACCTCATTCTTTAAATGGGATTTTCCCTTTCTAGAAACGTTTAGGGTTTTTCCTTATCCTTGCAGTACTGAAATTATATGGCAGTGTGGCTTGGTGTGGGACCTCTTTACTATATACTAGTACATCACTCAGGCTACTCACTGGACCCTTCCCATCCAGAAATCATCCCTTTCATTTCAATTCAGGAGCTTTTTAGTGTATTGAAGAAGGTTCTCTTTTCTCTTTTTGGCACCTTTGTTAATTGGGCTTTAGACTTCCTGAATGGATCCTTTTTTTTCTTTCCTTACTATTTTTTTCTTACTATTTTCTATCTCCTCCTCGTCGTTTTGTTCTACTATCTAGATTTTCTGAACTTCATTTTCCAATTCTTAGTGGATTTGTTTTTAATTTTCACTATCATATTTTTTATTGTCAAAAGCTCTTATTCCCTGAATTTTCCTTTAAAAAGGGTCCTGCTATTGTTTCAGTATTTTCTCTCCTGTCTTCTGAGGTTTCAAAATAGATGTTTTTACCTACATTGAACTGGTTTCTTATGAATTATTTATTTTTTGTTCATTGTGATCTCTTTTTTTTCTTTTCATATAAAGCTTGGTTGTGCATTTGCAAGAGGCACCACAGAGAATGTTGGGAGGTAGGCTTATTGATTTGATTTCATGCAGGGAGTTTGGGCAGGGACCTGTCTCTCTCAGTGCACTGGGGGCTCTCTGTACACTTCAAGAATGTTTACTGGGTATTTGGAAGAAGGGCATATGACAGAGCTGGCAGATTATTTTCCATCTGTAGCTGTGGCAGAGAAGGAGCTTTCTACAGCAAGGACCTCAGGCTGCCCTAATGATGTACTTGGAACAAAATTCCTGGCCCAAGCACGGTGCATGGTGGATGTTGACCCCAACTAAACCCAGTGTGTTGGATCAGTTTTGTAGTGAAGGTGTTCTCTGAGGCATTTGGAAAACAGTCTGTTAGAGCAGGGCTGCTGTCCATGGAGAGGCCAGCCCAGCTCGGGAGGAAAGGCCTGGAGCAGGGCCAGGGTCACAGAAGGACTAGAACAGATAGTGTGGCTTGGGTTCTGGTCTCTGGAGAATTTAGTGGAGCTGATAAGTGCTCTGATCTACCTGGGCAGGGGGCCCCCCCCAGGCCATTCTGAGGAACCAGATACTCTTTTCCATAGCGGCTGTACCATCTAATATCCCCGCCAACAATGCACAAGGGTTCCAACTGAAGTTCATTATAATCAGAGACACATGCTCTTGGGAGGGCAGGTGGGCCCTTGGCTGAAGAGCTGGTGTTTGGGCTTAAGGAGCAGGATTCTGGTCTCTGGCTGACTAAGTGGGATATTGGTAAAGTGTCTCTCTGGGGAAAAAAAGAGGGGGGGGGGCGCAGAAAAAAGGAATACAAACCAGATTCTGATTTGCTGCTTTTCCTGGTGTAAATACTCGCACCATGGCTGACTTTGAGCCCCTAACTGTTTCTGGCTGGCGGAATTCCTGGATATTTAACAGTTGGCTGTGTGAGCTGGTAGGAGCTGGTAGGAATGCAGGCTGCAGTGTCAGAGGGCCCAGGAACTGTGCAGGTAAACTCATTATGGAACAAGGCTCATTATGGAACAAGGACAGATGGAAGAGCAGGAACCCAAGACCCAACAGGACTAGCAGAAGTAGTCATAATGATGATGATGATGATCCCATCATAGTCATAGAGTCTGTCATTTACTGAGTACTTATAATTGACTGGGAACTGTGCAAAAATAGCATCCCTTCAGTTTGCACAGCCACCCTGTGGGATAGTCAAAAATATGTACATTTTATAAGGGAGAAAACAGTCTCGGAGAGGGTAAGTACCTTGCACAAGGTTTCAGAGGTTATTGTAAGTGACAGAGACAGGTGTTGGTTGATTCCTGAGGCTCCTCCATCACCACATACGTTGCCCTCAGGGCAGCTGATGCTGTACCACTTGAAGTACTCAGCTGGGGCTTCTTAATTCCTAAAGGATGGACTTGGGCCTGGGGCCTTCAGATGTGAGGTGTCAGGGGCCCAGCTAAGGCAAAGAGGGTGTTGGAGCTGGGAGCCAGAAAGGTGAACATCTGGTACACAGGCTGAATTAATTAGGTCATACTGGCGGGCAGAGAGGTGGCAAAGGTGTTTCCAAGCACCTGTCATTCCTCCTTGGGTAACCCTGACTGTTGTCTGGCAGTAGATTCGTAGATGACGTTGGTGAAACTCTCTAGTTTTCAAGAGGAAGGTCTTCATTTAGCCCTTCGTGAGCTTGGGCTTGCCAGCAGCTGGTCAACATGAGGAATGAAAGTTGTCACTATGACCTCCAACCAAAGCCCAGACAAGAGGCAGGAACAAGCTGGATGCAGCTACCAGTCTGGAGCACAAGTGCCCAGATGCTCTTCCAGGACTGTGGCCATGGCTCTTGTTACAACAGACTCCTATGTAATTGATGCTCTGGCACCTGGCTCAGTGTCAGGAGCTGGGCAGGCCTGTGAAGGGCAGGGAAGGTGGTTATACTTTGGCGGGTGGGAGGTGAGGGGAGGGCAGACACAACTGCAGGGGGAAGGCATTGTCTGGCAAGTCAAACCTCCTCTGGAGAGTATTTACTCATCCCATACCTGTGTGTCAGGTGCCCTGCTGGAACCAGAGGGTGGGCTTGTCCTATCCTAGAGATGCTTGAGGAGGAATGGGAGAGGCGTGCAAGTGAGATGCAGGTGTGAGGGTGTGCACAGCTAATGATACCGAGATGGAATAAAGAAGGGAGTGGGTCGGTGGGCTGCACACTGAAAGGCTTCTGAAGGAACAGACATTCCACTGGGTCTTACTGGGTGAGGAGGACTTTACTCACTCAGGCAGAGGCTGTGGTATGGGAAGCTAGGGAGTACATTTCAGGCAGGGACAGCAAACACAAAGGCACAAGGCCTGACCCTCTGTGAGCTATGTGAAGTTCATTATAATTAGAGACATTGTGTGTGTGTGTGTGTGTGTGTGTGTGTGTGTGTGTGTGTGTGTGTGTGTTGGGGTGGGGGCAGGTGATGGGAGGGACAAAGGTGATGGTGGGGAGCGGGGAGAAAGACTAGGAAAAGAGGCCAGGACTCCATCCTGGAGGACCTGTGTGCCTGGCTTGTAAAGGAGTGTGGATTTTATCCTGAAAGAAGGGGCAATTGAAGGGTTCTGAGCAGGCACTACATGATCCACTTAAGATTTAGCTGCATTAGGGAAGGGGTAAGGGGAGGGGGCCCAGGGGAGGTATGGGAAGACTGGAAGGCGGTGTGATGGGACTGAGGGATGGTGATGGGAAGAGGGAAGCTAGGAAACCAATTAAATGGCAGGGCTGGGATTTAGGGGAATGCTCATCCCTGAGGGAACTGCCAGAACAGGAGTTCTCAGGTTTCTAGGTGGCCCCTCTCCCAGGGGAATGGGGCATCATGTCACAACTGGGGTTCAGGCATAGGGCTGGAAACAAAGCCTGAGGTCAGGCCTGGCAGTGAGCTGACTGATATGTAGTGTTTTCCTGTGCTCTCCCCACTGAAGGCAAGCAGATGCATTTTTTTGCCTTATGGTTAATAAGTCCCCGCCTTTTCATAGGGGAAATCTGAGCTTTCTACGGAGGGAGGGCTAGCGCTCAGTCACTCTGCTCCCACGTTCTTTATGTGCAGGTGGTTCTCCGCTCCCCTTGCTTCTCAGCCCTTCCTAGAGGCTGTTGAAGTCACATTCTCCCCTTTATCCCCTCCCCCCCATAACTGTCCCCTGTTGATGACAGCCTGTGGTTGGTACCAGCTGCAGGTGACAAACTCCCCATCCTCAGGGACTCCACTATCTTTTTGATATTTTAAAAAAATAGAATTTTTAAAGTTTTAATTATGGTTTAAAAAACCACACAGAAATTGTTGAGATGCTATATTTTAAGTGCACAGTTTAGTAGTGTTAACTATGTGCACATCGTTGAGCAACCGATATCCAGAACTTTTTCTTCTTACAACAGTGAAACTCTGCACCTGTGAAACTGCCATACTGCCCCCCTCTCCCCCCCCGCCGGCAACCACCATTCTACTTTCTGTCTGTATGAATTCAGTGACTCTTATAAGGGGAATCATATAAGTATTTGCCTTTTTATGGATTTTAAAATTTAATTTAGTTTTATAATATTTATTTCAGAGAGGAAAGAAGATGGAGAGAGAGATAGAAACGTCAATGATGAGAGAGAACCATTGATCGGCTGCCTCCTGCACCCGCCCCCCACCCCCACTGGGGATTGAGCCTACAACCCGGGCATATGAACCCTGATCTCCTGGTTCGTAGGTCGATGCTCAACCACTGAGCCATGCTGGCCAGGCTTTTTGTGACTTTAAAAAAATTTTATTTTTAAATATGTTTTTATTGAAGAAGGGAGAGGGATAGAAACATTGGTGGGCGAGAAACATCATTGATCAGCCGTCTCCTGCACAACCCCCACCGGGGATTGAATCCACATCCCGGGCATATGCCTTGACCAGGTGTTGAACCCGTGACCTCGTGGTTCATGGGTCAATGCTCAACCACCAAGCCAGACAGGCCAGGCTTTTTGTGACTTCTTAAATTTCACTTAGCATAATGTCCTCAAGTTTCATTCATGTAGCATGTGTCAGAATTTTCCTCCTTTTTAAGGCTGAGTAGTATTCCATTGTATGGATAAACCACATTTCTTTATCCATTTGTCTATCCGTGTACACTTGGGTTGCTTCCACTTCTTAGCTATTGTGAATAATTCTGCAGTGAACATGGGGGTGCAGATATCTCTTCAATATCCTGCTTTTGGTTCATTTGGATATATATCTAAAAGTGGGATTCCTGGGTCGTATGGTAAAATCTTTACTTTTCTGAGGAACAAGAATACTCTTTTCCATAGTGGCTGTATCATCTTATATTCCCACCAACAATGCACAAGCGTTCCAATTTCTCTACGTCCTCACCAACATTTATTTTCTGGTGTTTGTTTTAATAGTGAACATCTTAATGGATGTGAGGTGATATCTCATTGTGGTTTTGATTTACATTTCTCTGATGATTAGTGATGTTGAACATCTTTTCATATACTTGTTGGTCATTGTATATCTTCTTTGGAAAAATATCTATGTAAGTTTTTGCCAATTTTTAAATTAGATTATTTATGTTGTTGAGTTACAGGCATTCTTTACATATTCCGGATATTAACCCATTCAGATTTATGATTTGAAAATATTTTCTTCCATTCTGTAGGTTGCCTTTCAATCTGTTGATCGTGCCCTTTGATGTGCACAAGTTTCTTTTCTCTGCTTTGTTATCACACCTCCTGCTTCTGATCTCTGCCCTTCATCACTGCTGCTGGTTACCAGTAAGTTGCATTTCCTCTATAGACTGATCATAAAGAAAGAGAATTCGATTTTTTAAAAAAAAATTTTATGTCCAGATTTTATAGTTTCTTTTAGTAATTCCATTCATTCATTCATTCATTCAGTTCATTCAACAAGAGGGTGGCTATAGCATCTTTGTTGAGCTATATTCTGTGCCATATGCTGTGAATGCAAAGCCAACAGTGATGCTTGTCACAGACTCACTGCAGCCCTTCTCCTCCGTGTTGCTTTCTTGACTGGCCCTGGATGCTTGGGCAGTCTTGCTTCTAACTTCCTATAACTTGAAATGTTCCTCCAGTGTTGCAGTCATCATGCTTTGAATTATTTGTACATCTCCTTTGCCTATGAACATAAACTGCTTTTTGTTACATCTTATTCATCTTTGTACCCTATAGTGGAAGTTGCCACATCTCTCTAGGTAGCTGCTGGATGAATGCATGTGTGAGCCATGTCAGGCTGCCCACTGATTAGCCACAGGCTCCCCAGCACCCAGCCTTCCCGAGCGGCACCTCCTTTTCTGCTGCAAGACCCAGGGCCTCACCCTGCTATCCTCTTTTCAGGGTTGTAATTGCTCATTCTGCCGTTGGAACATTGCTCCCCTTAGGTTATCTTTAAAGTGATCCATAGCCACTTTTCGTTACCTCCCAAGACAGGCCTGAAGGTGACTGTTAATTACTATTGGGAAACATGCTGGGGCCCTTTCTTGAAGATGGTAAGTAGCAAGTCCCATAAGCTTGGCTTATATATTTTTGTGGGAATTAAATATTCCTCCACATTTCAGCTCTTTCTTGGTTCTCCCATCCCCTATTATTAAGTCCTCATTTCATGGGGTTACATAGGCTCTCTGGCTAAAGGGAAAAATAGATAGGTATAATTAAGGGGGGTAAAATACTACAGATCAACAGTATTTATTGAGGGGGCTCAAATGAGGGGTTGCTAACCCAGAGTGGATGGAGGCTGCAGGGTGGGCAAGGCCTCCTGGAAAAAAATAAGCATTGGGTTTCAGTCAAGAAAGGTGCAAGTAGGTTATCTAGAATGAGTGGGGAGAGGTAGTGGTGGAGGGGTGGGGGAGAAATGAATTAAAGAGGCAGAGCTGGGGAGCAGAGGGATTCTATTCAGAGGGAAAAGTATTGTCTAAAGCAGTGGTTCTCAAAGTGTAGTCCCCAGACCAGCTGCATTGGCATCATCTGGGAGCTTGTCAGAAATTTAGGTTCTCAGGCCCCACCTGAGACCTACTAACTCAAAAACTCTGGGGTGGGCTTAGTCTTCTAGGCGATGCTGGTGCTTAAGTGTGAGCACTACCGGTTAAAGGTATGGGGAGGTCAGAGTGCTGTATTCTGTGTACCTCATTCTCTAGAGCTGAAGGCAGGTGTTGGGTAGGGAGTGATGAGAAGAGGCAAGATATTGCATAAAAAAGAAGGATAGGCGTAGTGCCTTTGTTAATTTATTAACATGCTAGTTGAACATGTATTTTATGAGATTAGAATACAAAAATAAATAATTGTAGTTTGAGATGATTGAAAATGAAAACACAACACATCAAAACTAATCAGATGCAGCTCAAGCAGTACTTAGAGGAAATTTATAGCGGTAAACACCTGTATTAAAAAAGAAAGATCTCAAATCAATGACCTAACTTTCTATCTTAAGACATTGGAAAAAGAGAAAACTAAACTTAAAGCAAACACAAGGAAAGAAATAAAGATTAGAGAGGAAATTAATGAAATAGAGACCAGAAAACAATATAGAAAATCCACAAAACCAAAAATTGTTTTTTTAAAAAGATCAACAAAATTGACAAACCTAACTAAACTGACCAAGAAAAAAAAAAGGAGAAAAGACTCAAATTACCAAAATTAGAAATGAAAGAGGGGACAGTACTGTGGACCTTACAGAAATAAAAGGATTATAAGGGAATACTATGAACAGGGTGGATTAGTCAGCTCAGGGTGCCATAGCAAAACACCACAGATTAGGTGACTTAAACAACAGACACTTATTTCTCACACTCTGGAGGCTGGCAGTCCAAGATCAAGGTGCTAGCAGGTTTGGTTTCTCTTGAGGCCTCTTTCCTTGGCTTGCAGATAGTCATCTTCTATGTCCCTACATGGTTTTCCTCTGTTCGTGGACATCCTTAGTGACTCTCTGTGTGTCTTAATCTCATCTATACTAATAAAAGGGTAATATGCTAATTAGACGAGAGACCTTCCAGACGTCCTTGGTGGCGGGGCCAAGCCATGGTGGCGGGGCCAAGGCAGAGGCAGTTAGGAGCGATCAGGCCAGGAGGGGAGGACAGTTGGGGGTGATCAGGCCAGCGGGGAGGGGGGGCAGTTGGGGGAAAGCAGGCCAGCAGAGGGGGCAGTTGGGGGCAAGCAGGCCAGCAGTGGGGGGCAGTTGGGGGCAAGCAGGCTGGCAGGGGGGCAGTTGGGGGCGATCAGGCCGGTGGGGGGAAGTTGGGGGTGATCAGGCCAGCAAGGGGGGACAGTTGGGGGCAAGAAGGCCAGTGGGGGGGGCAGTTGGGGTGAGCAGGCCAGCAGGCAGAATGGTTAGGGGCAATCAGGCAGGCAGGCAGGTGAGCAGTTAGGAGCCAGTGGTCCTGGATTGCGAAAGGGATGTCCGACTGGTGGTTTAGGCCCGATCCCACCTATACCGCAGTCGGACATCCCCCAAGGGGTTCCAGATTGGAGAGGGTGCAGGCCGGGCTGAGGGACACCCCCCGCCCCCCGTGCACGAACTTCATGCACCAGGCCACTAGTCTTTTTATAAAGACTCCAGTTAGGTTGATTAGGACCCATCCCAATGGTCTCACTTCTATAAAGGCTCTATTTCCATATATAGTCATATGCTGAGGTACTAGGGGTTAGGGCTTCAACATTTGAATTTGGGGGTGGGGTGGGGAGGGGACACAATTCAGTCCATAACAAATTGTATGCCAACAAATTAGATAACATGGATGATGTGGAGAGATTCTTAAAAAGGCACAACCTACAAACTATCAAAACTGACTTAAAAACAGAAAAGCTGAATAGATCTATAATAAATGAAGAGATTGAAGTAGTAATTAAAAAACTTAACATAGGAAAGCCCAGGCCCAGATATCTTCATAGGTGAATTTAACCCAACATTGACAGATTCTTCATAAATTCTTCCAAAAATTAGAAAAGGAGAGAATATTTCTCAACTCATTCTAGTATTGCCTTTATATCAAATCCAGACAAATACATTGATCACAAGAAAAAGGACGCTTATGAGCACAGACACAAAAATCCTCAACAAAATACTAGAAAACCAAATCTAGCATCATATAAAAAAGATTATACACCATGAGCAAGTGGGATTTATCCCAGGAATGTATGGTTGGTATAACATTTGAAAATCAACATCCTTCCCAATTTTGATGGAATTAAGAAAAAAAGCCTGCATAATTATTGCAATAGATGCAGAAAAAGTATTTGATAAAATCCAACACCCTCTCACTAAAAATAGAAGGGAACATCCTCAACCTGATGAAGGTTCTCTACACAAATCCACACTAACATCATCTTTAATTGTGAAAGACAAAGCTTTCACTCAAAGACTAGGAACCAAGCTTGGATGTTTGCTCTCATCACTTCTGTTCAATATTGTGCTAGAAGTTCAAGCCAGGTCAACTAGGCAAAAATAAATAAATAAATAAATAAATAAATAAATAAATAAATAAATAAATAAAATAAAACAAAATAAAAGTATTCAGATTAGAAAGAAAGAAGCAAAGCTATCTCTATTTGCAGATGACATGGTTTTGTGTTGGAAAATCCTGAGGAATCCATTAAAATTTAGTCACTAAAACCTGGTCCCTACTTTCAAGGCACTTCCAAGCAAGAAGTGTAAATGAGTGTATATGTGTGAGTATTGTGGGAGAAGTGTTTCTCAGAGAAGGACATACTTCAACTGAGTTCATGTAAAGTATGTAGGTGTCTAAATGGGAGATTGTAGGATGGATGATTGGGGTGGGGGCAAAGGTGGGCATTTCAAGCATAGAAGAATATATGCAAGGAGACTCAGTGTGATGAAGCAGGGTCAATAATGAACTGTGAGTGTGGCTGGGGAGTGGGATTTGTGAGGCAGAGTGGGAGATAGGTCAAGGAGGTGAACAAGGCCCTTATATGCTGCCAAAGACCAATTACATGATCATGTGCAGTGTCTGGGTTTCGTCAAGGGTCCCTGGAGTTCATCTCACCTGGATAGAAGTGGTGTGATCTCAGCACTAGGTCTGTCTCCTTTCCAGGTTTCTGGGTAGAGCGCACCCCTGTGCACGAGGCTGCCCATCGTGGTGAGGCCTTGGAGCTGCAGCAGCTGATCGAGAGTGGCGCCTGTGTCAACCAGGTCACAGTGGACTCCATCACACCCCTGCACACAGCCAGTCTTCAGGGCCAGGCACAGTGTGTGCAGCTGCTGCTGGCTGCTGGGGCCCAGGTGAGTGGCCCTTCAGGACACCCGTGGAGCCTGGCTGTGGCTGTGGGCATAGATGGGACTAGTTCAAGGGATGTATAGAAGGAGGAAAATATGGGATTTGGGATTTGCATTCTGTGATTTGCAAATGCACTGGAAGTAAAGAAAACACTGCAGAAGACTGAGCAGGAGGAAGGAGGAAACCAGAATGGGGTGTGGTGGGAGCCCACGGAGGGGAAAGGAGGTTTCTGTGTCAACTGCACACTAGGACCAGTAAGTACGGTCATGGGCTTGGCTGTTAGGGTGTCACTGGTGGCTGAAGAGAAGGCAGTTTTAGCAAAATGGTGGAGGGAGTGCCCTGCTGTGCTCTAGGAAGGGGACCTGGCAGGCCATGCATGTCACAGACACAGGCTCTCTGGAGGGCTGGCTGGGCCTTGGCTCAAGAGCTGCTGTTTGGGCTCAGAGAGCAGGATGATTAAGTGGGATGCTGGCACACTATTCCCTGGTAAAAAGGAAAAAAAACAAGATTATGATCTGATTTGCTGCTATCCCTGGTGTAAGTACTCATGCCACAGTGATTTCAGCCTCCAGTGCTTTCTGGCTGATGGAATTGCTGGATGTTTCATAGTGGCTGGGTGAGCTGGACCGGACACCATTGGGCTGGATGGTGTTGGGGTTCAGAGTGAGCTGAAGTGAAGATCGTACACTGTTTACTCTTTCTCAAAGCTTGGCATTGAAAGCAGATCAAGAGGAAGTGGAATAAGCTTCAACATGTATCCAAATGGCAGCTGAATTTGAATAAGCAGAATCTGCCCGTTGGGAGCTGCCTTTTTCCTGCCCTATAATTTTCCAACTAGAGGAGGCATGTTAAACAGTTTCAGGCACTCCTAGCTGAGGCTGGAATTAAATCCCCTTTTTATGCCCTGCCTGCTTCAGCTGTAACCTGGAGCTCTCCTTGCTGGCTCTGTGTGTATTAGGTGCTGGGGTGGTGGCAAGAGTGAGTCTGAGTTGATTCTGCCGGAGAAAGAAAAGAGCCCCAGGCTTAGGAGGCTAGTAGGCAGTCCCAACCCTAGTTCCTTTGATCCATAACCAACTCCCCCGCCTGGCATGGGGCCTTAGCACATGCTAGAAAACCCAGGAACTTCTTAGAAAAACTAAGAAGTGTCTTTGCCCAGATGAATGTGCATCAAGATGAGAAAGGGCATTTCCTCCTTGGTCCTGTAACACTTATTTCTCCCTCCCCACAAGGTGGATGCTCGGAACATCGATGGTAGTACCCCGCTCTGCGATGCTTGTGCCTCCGGCAGCATCGAGTGTGTGAAGCTATTGCTTTCCTATGGGGCCAAGGTCAACCCACCCCTGTACACAGCCTCCCCGCTGCACGAGGCCTGCATGAGCGGTAAGTCAGGTGGAAGGGAGCTACACGGATAGGAAGTGGGAGCCATTGGCTGGCCCAGGAGAGCTGCTGGTATCTGGCTATTGGTTGTTCCACCAAAGAAATGCTCATCTTTCTGGAGATATAGGCCTCACCCAGGACTAAGGGGCTGTTGTTTCCATGATAGGATTCTATTTCTTAGCAGATGCTCAGTGCGTCTCAGACACTAACACTGGAGACGGGTCTACTCTGCAGTCTTTCTCTCAGTCTTTGCTGTCATTTTGCCTTGTGAGCACCTGATCTAGTTAGGAGATGAGACCCAGACAACGTCTCTGAGGACAGGTACTCTTAGAGGAGGGGAAGCTGGTCCTGCAGGCTCAGGGAAGAGGTGGGATTTCAACTGCCCTCCAAGAATGGATGGACTTCAGATGGTGGGAGGATAAGAGGAAGGCTGTGCACAGGAAAAATGACATCAAGTCCTATTAGAAACTCCCAATAAACAAGCAACAACAGATAAGACTGGAAATTTAGGGCAAGGCCAGCTGGTGGAAAATTTTTAAATGACAGACTAAGGATTTTGGATTCCACTCTTGAGCAAAGGTTGCAAACTTGTAGCCTACTAGTATATTTTGATTGACCAGTACAGTGTTTGTCTTTGTTGTACTTCATTGGGGTGTGCAATGTGCCCTCCTCTGTGTCTTCATGCAGGGACACTGTTCTCTGCTGCCTCACAACCAATTCCCATAGCTAGGTCCCCTTTTATCATTCTCAGGCACTGGAGATTGCTATAGGCAGCTCTTGAAGGTTTCTGAGCAGATGTTGAATGACTGGAAAACAGCATTTTTGAAAGGTTAGTTTAGTGGCCATCCATATACAGTGTAGGGGAGAAAAAACTTTTCCTTTACCTATCTTTGGTTCACTGGCTGGGCCCCACCAAATAGGTGACAGGGAACCGATTAGCAAGAGAAAACAGAAGTTTGCTAATGTGAGTAATTCATTGTGGATAGGCATGGGAGAACTCGGCAAGGTGTCAGGCAAAGCGGTGGTTAGAGCTAGGGCTCATATAGAACAACTAGAGGCCCGGTGCACGACATTTGTGCATTGGGTGGGGGGGTTTGTCTCTCAGCCCGGCCTGCGCCCTCTTACAGTCCGGGACTCCTTGGGGGATTTCTGCCTGCCGGCTTAGGCCCCCTCCCCAGACATCCCCTGAAGGGTCCTTAGCGCTACTGCGGAAGCGGGAGAGGCTCCCTCCACCACCGCTGCGCTTGCCAGCTGTGAGCCTGGCTTCTGGCTGAGCGGTGCTCCCCCTGTGGGAGCACACTGACCACCAGGGGGCAGCTCCTATGTTGAGCATCTGCCCCCTGTTGGTCAGTGCACATCATAGGGACCGGTCTTTCCACCGTTCGGTTGATTTGTATATTAGGTTTTTATTATATAGGATAAATTTTTAGGAAAATGACAAGACAAAAGAAAAGGACTTTGAGCTTCTAGGATGGCAAGTTGTGGGGAGGCAAATAAATGGAGAACCAATGGTAGATGGGGCTAGTTTTAGCAACTCCAACTAGAGTTGTCTCTGGTGATTACCTCTGTCCTTCCTGGTAGAGAGGGGAGGGGGACAAATATATATCCTTCTTTTAGGCAATTTGGAGGAGGGCAGAGAGCTTTTCTTCTATTTGTTTCTTCTCGATTGTCATAAGCTCAAAATAAACCTTATGTCAAAGGCATATTTTGGGGTACCCTTCAATAGACTGAAATAGTGGTGGTGGTAAGGGATATCCTGGAAGTGAAGAGATGTGTTGGGAGCTAGCACAGTGATTCAAGTGCAAAACTCTTAGAGTCCAAGTGGATGGATTCATTTAGAAAACAGAGAAGAATTAATGGGCTTGATATAAGGGAGAGGAAAGCATGCAGTAATAACCTACTCAAGGTTGAGTAGGGAGTGAGGTCAATGGCTGAGACAGAATGGCTAGGAGGATGTGCCCCTAGGGAGGGGTGAGAGAGGGCCTGTTAGTGATAAGACATCCAAACAAAAATGGCCAGCAGACAGCTGTAGATGAGGGGCTAGGTTTTAGGACTAGAAGTGGAAACTCGGTAGCTACTAACAGGAGATGTGATCAAGAGATGTGAGAAGATGATATCTTGTACATGATGAACCTTGACCCTAACCCATGTTAAAGATACCTGGAGAGGAGCCAAGGAAAGAGGCAGGGAAGGTGTCTGTGAGCTGGGAACCCCTGGTAAGAAAGTTTAGGTAGTTCACCGAGGAGGTTTGGACTGGGGATGCCAGCAACTTTATGTCAACAGCTTGAGAGGCAGTCCCGAAGGGGGAACACCTTCTCTCCCACCGAGGAACTGGGGAGCAGTGAAGAGAGTCTTCTCTGGCTGTTCTGAAGTGGTATTTTCCAACTTTCTGTTTTCCCAGCAACAGGCCAGCTGTGCACTCCATTTCTGCTGCTGCCAGGGAGGTTTGGGGAACTGTTGTGCCTTCAGGAGAAAGGACAACTATCCACTTGCTCTATGGCCACATGGATCATGAACTGCTCTTAGCTTGTGATGTAAACCTGATTCTCCTCTCTGCCCCTGCAAGCATGGGACTTACCTGTTCTAGCCATCAGTTCTGTCATGCTTATTATTTCTTTTTTTTATGTTTCTTTAAAAATATATTTTATTGATTTTTTTTACAGAGAGGAAGGAAGAGGGATAGAGAGCTAGAAACATCGATGAGAGAGAAACATCGACCAGCTGCCTCCTGCACACCCCCCACTGGGGATGTGCCCGCAACCAATGTACATGCCCTTGACCGGAATCGAACCTGGGACCTTTCAGTCCGCAGGCTGACGCTCTATCCACTGAGCCAAACCGGTTTTGGCCATGCTTATTATTTCTAATATATATATCAGTGGTATTGCACAAGTGTGCCCCAAGAATTTTTAAAACATGCAATACCTGACTATTTAGTCAAGGGCACTGACCTCTTTTCCCTTAGATTGTCAAATAAAAAAATTACAATAGCCAGCACAACAATAGTCATCTGGAGTGAATGCCCTGTCATGGAAATATATAGGTCATAGGATAGACTTGCGTTTTATTGGTCATGTCACATAATAAGGTTGTGTCTATCGGTTAATTCTTGGCACCAGAAATCCTTATATACACGTGCAGGTGTCTGCTTTTTTAAAAAGTCACTTTGCCCTGGCCAAATGACTCAGTTGGTTGGAGCGCTGTCCCATACATCAAAAAGGTTGCGGGTTTGGTCCCTGGTCAAAGCGCATATGGGAGGCGGTTGGTTGATATTTCTTTCTCACATCAATGTTTCTGTCTGTCTCTCCCTCCCTCTCTCTTAAAAAAAAAAATCAATAAAAACATATCCTTGGGTGAGGATTTTTTTAAAAAGGTCATTTTGGAGCAAAAACTAGGTAATTACTATTATATATTTTTGTAAATCAATCAAAATTATACCTATTTTTGGCAGATTGGCAAAAAATATAATTTATTTTTTCTTATGCCCCAGAATTTTAGTTATTAGTTTATGTGTGCCATGAGATGAAAAAGGCTGAAAATCGCTGGTATATATTCATTGACAGTTTTAATTGTTTTCCATTTCTCTTAAGGAAGTTCCGAATGTGTGAGGCTTCTAATTGATGTTGGGGCCAATTTAGAAGCACACGATTGCCATTTTGGGACCCCTCTGCACGTTGCTTGTGCCCGGGAGCATCTGGACTGTGTCAAAGTGCTGCTCAATGCAGGTGCGTTGGTGTTTCTACCTGCTCTGTTCAATGCAGGTGCATCACTGTTTATATCTGCACTGCTCAAAGCAGGTGTGTTGGTGTTTATCTAAGCTGCTCCATGCAGGTTTGTTGTGTTTATGTGCACAGTGTGCCAGCTGAGAGCTAAATGGTAGAGTCAGCTAAGGTTTGAAACTAGCTCTCTCATTGGCCAGCTGAGAACTTTGGCCTCAGTTCTAGATTTATAAAACAGGAAATATAAAACCTATTTTGCGGGCTTCTTGGGATGATATGTTTCCACAATACCTGATGCATCGTAGTGCTCAACAAATGCTAATAATTCTTTTTAGTGGCTACAGGGAGCCACCCACAAGACCTGTCTAATCAGGGTTGCTGTCTAAACCAAATAGAGATGGGGATCCAATGGAAAATGGGGTTGGCAGCTTTTGGAATCCAGGTTATTGTCAGGCATTCTAAAAATACTCAGGATACTCTGGTAAACATGGTTCAATAGGTAAACACTGTACTCACCTCCTCCAATGACCACCTCAAAATCACAACCAAATTATGGAACCCATCATCATTGAGAACTCCCTGAAGACTAGATGAACAGAAGTCCTATAACTAAGGATGTACAGAAGAAGCTACATCAAAACTGGTAGTGTTGTAGGTGGCAGGAAGGGTACCTGGTGTTAGACCAGTGGGGTCAGACCAGACCTGGGTTCAGCAACCTCAGTAGTACTTGAGGTGTGACCAGGAAAGAATTCAGAGCCAAGACTCAAACTCTAAGAGAACATGTATATATATAAAAGCCCAATATGCAAATTGTCCCCTTGGGAGTTTGACTGGGAGACCAAGAGTTCGATTGCTCGCTATGACATGCACTGACCACCAAGGGGCAGTACAGAATGAAGAAAGGCCCGGACTGACAGCCGGCAGCTGGGGAAGGGAGGCCCCGGCCTGCAGCCAGAAGGCTGTGATCATCAGCCAGGCCTAGGGACCCTACCCATGCATGAATTTTAGTTTATTTATAAATTCTAGTTTATTTATAAAATCACAGAGGTAGAAGAAGTAATTTGTAGAAGAAATGGACTGAGGATACAAGTTATAGAGGCAAAGGAATGGCCCTTGGAGCTTGGGAGTGAGGAAGGCAATGGTAATGTGCTTGGGAGAAAGGGAGGGAGAAGGGAAGGGAAAGGCACAGGCATGCTCCCAGGAGGGAGAACGTGTTGGGTCCTCTGTCCTAAGGGTTTTAAAGGTGGAGATTTTAGGGAAGGTCCCAGGGGAAGATCTGAGTAAAATGTTCAGCAGCTTTCCAGGTGTGTCCTTTCAGGGTCTCCACTGATTGATTGATTGGCGCCAGGGCAGGGAATCATTATCCAATGCAGCTGATCCTGAGGTCAGCTGTGGGGTCACTTATCTGGTTTTGTTGCTTCCAGGCCTGGAGCTAAAATACAACTGAAGCATAGATGCTATCTCTGGGGGGGAAAGGTCAGGGAGTCCAAACCGCATAACCAGTGAGTCTTATTAACTTTAAGGCGTCACTTTTAAGTCTTTTCAGTGAAAAAGATTCATTTTGTTTAAGGCTGGTCATGGTGGCAGTTTTTATTGTTTATACAATGATAACATATTTAGATTAGAAACAGTCATAAGTCTTCCAGCCAAGTCACTGATCAGATAGTAGATGGTTGGATCCCGCTTCTATCAGTCTAGGGCAGTGGTCAGCAAACTCATTAGTCAACAGAGCCAAATATCAACAGTACAACGATTGAAATTTCTTTTGAGAGCCAAATTTTTTAAACTTAAACTTCTTCTAACGCCACTTCTTCAAAATAGACTCGCCCAGGCCGTGGTATTTTGTGGAAGAGCCACACTCAAGGGGCCAAAGAGCCGACCACGGGTCTAGGGTATCTATCTATCATTACTGTTGAGATTTGAAAATAAAGATTTTACTGTGCAACTATCCTCAGCTTTTAAAATAAAGGTTTGATGGTTCACCAACCCTCTGCAATCCCATTTTGCTTTGCAATCAGGATTTTGATAATGAGCAGAGTGCCTGGTATATATGTGCTCAGTACACCTTCATTCATGTTTTTAGTTCCTTTTGTACCAGAAGGAGAAGAAAGAGAGCAAGAGATTTAAAACCTATATGAAGTAGTGGCTATAGGAGAAAGGATCAAATTAGTAGTTCTAATCCAATATCCTTTCTGCAATAGTTAGGACTTTAGAGAAGTGATTTCTCCTTCATAACTAATAGGAGACCAACTCCATCTGGATGAGGGGCTTTATTTCTTGGTTCAGGTAACTGAAAGAATCAGAACTAGAGACAGTTTCGGGGTCAGTTTGACCCAGGGGTTCAAGCATGTCATCAATTTTCTTTGAATTTTACGATTCTGCTTTCCTCAGTGTTCACTTGACCATACTTCTGGTATCCCCAGTGGGATAGGATGGATACAGCAGAATTGGGCTGAAATCTGAATGCTTCACTTCATGAGGCTTCTGATAGCTTTCTCAGAGGAGTGAAAACTCTCCCAGATGTCACCTTATGTTCCATCAACCTGAGTTGAGTCTAGTGTCCAAACCTTTTCCAGTCCCTTTGGCTTGACTGTGCAAATTCCAATTGACTGGGTCTAAGTGGGAGCATGGATGAACCCAATCAGGGCCCACAGGGAGCTGGAGGTTAGGTCATCCTGCTCACTCCCACCCCAGGACTGTACCCCACACTGCAGGGTGGCAGTTCAGTGGGGTGGGGTTGGAAAGGAGTGGGAAGGGGACCATCATGGCCTGAAGCAGGGGCCTTGGTAATTTTTAAAGGGAGTTTCCATACACCTGGGAAACTTGAGTAAGGGATGAACAGAATTTTCCTGGGACGGCTTGCAGTTGTTGACTACCACTGTGCTGTCAGCTCTAGACTCAGTCCTTGCTATTCTCATATTAGATGCTTTCCTGTACACCCTTCTTAGACCACATGCAGTCTTTTACTTATTTAACTAAACTATTATTTAACTACTAGAGGCCTGGTGCACGAATTCATGCTCATTGAAAGGAAAGTAATTAGAAGAAATATTTTAATACCGCTATTCGCGCTTTCTCTATAATAGAAGTGTCTATCAAATTCACGATCAACAATGACAGATCAAAACACATGCATGCAATTGGCACAGCAAGAGCTTTATATCTATATTATAAAAAGCCAGTGGCCATAACACCATAACACCTGAATGACCAAACAACTGGTCACCAGGAGATGCATTGGTGGGTCCCACGGCAGCGGCAGGACTCTGGGTCCCACAGCGGTGGTGGGAGGGACTCTGGGTTCCGCAGCAGTGGTGGGAGGGACTCTGGGTCCCATGGCGGTGGGACTCTGGGTCTCATGCGATTTTGCATGCTGGGCCTCTAGTATATAGGTAAACTTGCTTAATTAGACCTGCTTTCTTATTTAGCTAAACTTTTTCCAGTCCAGTGAAGCACCCCAACTTCTCTTTCAGGTAATTTTCAGCAACACAGCAGTAAATATCAACACGAAGCAGATTATTGTAGATTATGCAGGGAGAACAAAGGGTGAAATATTTAACTGTAGCAGTGTTTGACTATATTCTGCACAATGAGAAAACCTGAAGTCATTTTCAAGGTCCACCATTTCTTCTTTTCAGTCGGGTCAAGTTTCTAAACTTTCTACATCTCCATTTTCTGGCTAATGAAAAGAAAATAGGATTCTACAAAGTCTCCTATCTACCTACTCCAGGACTTCTGTGAGGATCAAATGAGATGAGACACGTGAAAACACTTCACAGACATTTGGTTAAAGTGTTTGCACCTGACTATAAAGCAAGTTGTGTTTCTGGGCTGAAGAAACTCCAAGGAGGCTAGTGGCTAGGGAGAGGAAGCCAGGCGTTGCTATGTGATGTCATTACCTGGCGCCCACAGCCACCGTTTCTGGGCTGGGCTGGGCTGTGGGCCACATTTTGAGCCATGGGGTCTTGGAAGTGTTGGCTATGATTTGGTGGGATGTCGCTCCGGGGTGGTGGCAGGGCCTGTGTCCCACTTAGGGGAAGCTGAGTATTGCTTTGTTGGTGCCAGGTCCGCGGTGCCATTTCTTTGTAAATGGCCAGTGCATTTCATGGCAGTTCCTGCGCCTAGTGTCTGCCCCCTGGTGGTCAGTGCACATCATAGCATCCGGTCAGATGGTTGGAGGGTCACTTAGCATATTAGCCTTTTATAAATATAGATGGGAAATCTCACACATACAAAAAAGTAGAGAGAAGGGGACACCATATGGATTCTTTTCAAGGTAGTGATTCTTTGTGGGAGGCTGGTCACAGACCCTTGGAAAATAAAATTATTTTCTGACCATCCCTCTAGAAAAATAAGCATTTGGGCACTTTCGCACTGGCTGTCAGAAAGGGTTTGGCTCTGCTTGAGGAGCTGAGCTGTGAGGGGGCCATGTGTGCCTCAGGGGTGTATAGGAGGCTGTTGATCATTTGTGGGCACTAAAGCCTTGTTGCTGAGCTGCAGATGATTTTTGCAGAGGAGGAGGGCTGGGGAAGGGGAAAGTCCAGTTATTACTGTGGGTAATTTTTAATCTGAGGACTGGCAGTAAATATTTAACTCTGCTGGAGGTACTGAGAGGAGCTAATTGAGCAGAGTTTGCTTGTACCTTCCCAGCACAGGACTTGTCACATGTTTCTCAGGTAATGTTTCAGCCAGCATAGCACTGAGCTATGCGTGCCTGCCCTGCCCAGGAACTGTGTCAGGTTCTCGGTGTGCTAAGCTGGTGACAGCCCCTTGTCTTTGCTGGCTAAAGTTCTACTCAGCCCACTGCAATCCCATTTTGCTTTGCAATCAATTTTGATAATGAGCAGACTTTGACCCATTTCTCTGAAGCATGAAGTTGAGAATTTTTAATGCCCACCTCTCTCTCTCTCTCTCTCTCTCTGCTCTCTCTCTGCTCTCAGTTCATGATGGTCATTAGTCCCCACAAAGCCACTCTTCCCTTCCCCAACACCCCCCACCCCTGATGCTTCTCCCTTGCTTCTTTCCTCTGGTCTCCCATCCCACCATTCTAATGTATTCTATCTATATGTGTTTTGTGAGATACACATTATTGAGTGAAGCATGTATTTTTAATTGATATAACTACTATTGTGTTATATTTCCTGTTTTTATTTTACTCAGGCATGTTTTCAAGACCCACCCAATTTGCCCTGTGTACCTCTGATCTACTGTTTCCAGCTGCTGCAGAGTATGCCAGCTTCCCTCTTAGTCACAGTCCCTTCTTTATATCCAATCAAATGATGCCAAGAACACATTTCTAAGAGATCCTGTTTTGTACCTTGGGATGGCCACCTCTTGGAAAGAGTGACCCTGCCGAGGCCTTGTATATTGAGAAATCACATGGGATGGGATAGAAGGGGTGGTGTGGTTTTTAGAGCTATTTCCAGCCATAGTTTTCTCCTTGATCATGAAAGTAGCTTTACTTCTCCCGTGTCCCTTTCTCTGTCACTAAAATAGAGGCAATCTTTTTCATTCCCTATTTGCAAGAATATCTGTAAACTGCTTGTGGTTATGGATGACTTTGTTCTTTGCTTCTTGTGTTTTCAGTTTTCTATTATATGCATACTAGGAGCCCGTTGCACGAAGTTTCATGCAATAGACCTTCCTTCACCTGACTGCCGGCACCAGTTTTCCACCAGCAGCAGTTTTCCTCTGGCCACCCGCCGATCAGAGCGCCTCCCGCCAGCACTATCGGCCACCCCGAGAGGAACTCCGATCGGGAGGCGCTCCGATCGGGCGGGTGGCCAGAGGAAAACTGCTGCTGGCGGAAAACTGGTGCCAGCAGCCACGCAATCGGCCACCCCAAGTTCCGCCACCAGCGTCTTCTGTAGCGCCGGCTGTTTAAGCCGGCGGGAGGAGCGGGGGTCGGGGACTCGCAAGTCCCCGCCCCCCGCTCCTACCGCCAGCCAATCGGCCACCCTGAGTCCTGCCCCCCCGCGCCTCCAGCCGGCCCAATCGTGGGCGTAGCGGAGTGATGGTAATTTGCATATTACCATTTTATTAGGTATGATGGTCACTGTTAAAAAAAGTTATTCTGAAAACCTGGAATAAAAAGAAGAATATTGCAAGAATTAATGACCTGAGAGAAAGCTACTTGAACTTTAGATTTGGTAGACTTTACAATTTATTTTTCATTACAAGTTTGTGTTTAGCATTCAAATTCATATTTGCCTTATGATTGCAACCCTATACAATTATTTTTTCACATAAACAAGTATTGGAATAATATCCCTGATGTAGTACAGTGGTCAGACTGCAGGGGAAATGTTTCTTTTATTTAATGTACTAGTGGCCTAGCGCACAAAATTCGTACACGGGGGGTGAGGGGGGTGTTCCTCAGCCCAGCCTTCACCCTCTCCAATCTGGGACCCCTCAAAGGATGTCCTACTGCTGGTTTACAGGGATTGGGCCTAAACTGGCAGTCAGACATCCCTCTCGCAATCCGGGACTGCTGGCTCCTAACCGCTCACCTGCCGGCCTGCCTGCCTTCCTGATTGCCCCTAACCACTCTGCCTGCCGGCTTGCTCGTCCCCAACTGCCCCTTGCTGCCGGCCTGCTCACCCCCAACTGCCTCCCCTGCTGGCCTGCTCACCCCCAACTGCCCCCCTGCTGGCCTACTCACTCCAAACTGCCCCCGCTGCTGTCCTGATCACCTCCAACTGACCCCCACTGATGGCCTGCTCGCCCCAAACTGGCCCCCCTGCTGGTCTGCTTACCCCCAACGGCCCCACACCCCACCAGCCTGATCACCCACAACTGCCATCCCATCCTGGCCTGATCAACTACAACTGCCCTCCCTTCTTGGCCTCTAACCGCCTGTACCTCGGCCCCACCACCATGGCTTTGTCCACAGGAACGTCCGGAAGGTCTCTTGGAAGGTCTCCCAGTCTAATTAGCATATTACCCTTTTATTAGTATAGATTGCTTTTAAATATTATTTTTGTAATACACATCTGCCAAATTAAATAATTAGGGAATTTAGCTTTCTTTCTAATTGAGGGATTGTTTTTCCTGACCTGGCTTCTGAGTTTGGCTGTGGGAAGTGGAGAGAATTTCTCTTCACTTGTGTTATCATGATGGAGTGCTTTCTGTGTTCTAGGATCATACAGTGAACACTGTCATAAACAAGTTTGTATGTTTTACTAGGGGCTTGAAATTATTTTAAGTCAGAAATCAGAAAGAAGGATTTTTCAAATATTTTTGAACACTGGGACTAGAAAATTTAATAGCCTTTTATGCTCTTAAATCCTCCTATTTTGGCCTTCTAAATTCATCCTTACATAGTTACAGGCTGGTGATCTGATTTTTAAAAACTCCACTTTAATGAAATTTTATGATTATCACTTAAATCTATTATTGGAGGGAAAACTTCACTGATTCTGAGCTATTTGTTTTACTTCTTTAAAATACTTTTCTCCAAGGAACCCTCATGTACTGATGGTGGGATTATAAATTGGTGCAGACACTATGGAAAACAGTATGGAGGCTCCTCAAAAAACTAAAAATAGGACTACCTTATGACTCAACAATCACACTTTTTTATATTTATTCAAAGAAAACAAGAACACGAACTCAAAAAATGTATGCCCCTATCCCCATGGTCACATAGTCAACATATGGAAACAACCTAAATATCCATCAACAAATGGATGGATAAAGAAAATGTGATATATATATACATACACACACAATGGAATAGTATACAGCCATAAAAAGACGGAAATCTTTCCATTTGCAACCACATGGGTGGACCTCAAGGACATTATGCTAAGTGAAATAAGTCAGACAGAGAAAGACAAATACTATATGATTTCACTTACATGTGGAATCTAAAAAACAAACAAGCAAACAAAACAGAAACAAATTCATAGACACAGAGAACAAATTGGTGATTGCCAGATGGAAGGGGTGTTGGGGGACTGGGTGAAAAGATGAAGGGATTAAGAAGTACAAATTGCCAATTATAAAAATAGTCATGGGGATATAAAATACAGCATAGGGAATACAGTCAATAATATTGTAACAACTATGTATGGTGCCAGATGGGTATTAAACTTATTGGGGGGGGGTATCACCTTGTAAGTTATATAAATGTTTAAACACTATGCTGTACACCTGAAAATAATATAATATTGCATGTCTACTGTAATTGGAAGGTCTGGCCCCATAAATGCAAAAAACAAAAACAAACAAAAAACCTTTTTCTTTATCCCCTTTCTCTATAACCTCCTTATCCACTTAGGAGCAAACTGAAGAACTTCGTACTTTCTTTTTCTTTAAAAAAAAAAATTGAATCTATTGAAGTGACATTGGCTAATCCTATCTAATGAAAGAATAATATGCAAATTGACTGTACCTTTGCTACACCCACAAGCCACGCCCACCAGCCAACAGGAGCAATATGCAAATTAACCCCAACCAAGATGACTGCGGTCACAGAGAGCAGGAGGGAGGCTTGGGTTTCCCAGGCGATGGAGGAAGCCAAGCTTTCCGCACACCCTGGCGGGCCCAGGGCTCTGCTTAAGGCTACAAAGTTTCAATTATAGAATCCCAACAGAAATGGCAGCAGCCACGGAGCTGGAGAGAGGAGGCGGCTAGGGTTGCCCCTGGCGATGGAGGAAGCGAAGCTTTCCGCAGCCCTGGCCTGCCTTGGCCTCTGTTTAAGGCTACAAAGTTTCAATTATAGAAGGTAAATAAATTCCAAGAGAAATGGCTGCAGCCACAGAGTGAGCAGGAGGCTTGGCTCTGCTCCAGGCTACAAAGTTTCAATTGTAGAAGATAAATAAATTTCAGATACTAGGGCCTCCGCTTGGGTTGCTGGGGGGCGTGGCAGGCCTGCAAACCACCACAGTCCCCTCGCCCAGGCTACCCCATGCCCCAAGGGAACCCCCACCCTTATCCGGGACGCCCTTCAGGGCAAACCAGCTGGCCCCCACCCATGCACCAGGGTGACCAGGCCTGCAGGGGGAGGGCAGTTGGGGGCAATCGGGCCAGCAGGGGAGCAGTTAGGCATCAATAAGGCTGGCAGGGGAGTGGTTAGGGGGTGATCAGGCTGGCAGGCAGAAGCAGTTAGGGGCTACCAGACAGGTAGGCAGGTGAGCAGTTGGGAGCCAGCAGTCCTGGATTGTGAGAGGGATGTCCGACTGCCTAAACGGGCAGTCGGACATCCCTCGAGGGGTCCCAGATTGGAGAGTGTGCAGGCTGGGCTGAGGGACATCCCCTGCCCTGCCCCCTGTGCACGAATTTCGTGCACTGGGCCTCTAGTACAATTATATAGGTTTCCAGTGTGTAATTCTATAATACATCATCTGTATTGTATTGTGTGTTCACCACCTCACGTCAAGTCTCTTTTCATCACCATTTATCCTCCATTTACTTTACCCTCTCCCACCTCCCCCACTCTCTGGTAATCACCATACCGCTTTCTATGACTGTGAGGTGTTACTTTTCATATTATTTTCTTATTCCCTTCACCTTTTTCACCCAGCCCCCAAACAACCTTGCTCTCTGACAGCTGTCAGTCTGTTCCCTGTATCTATGAGTCTGTTTCTATTTTGTTTGTTAGTTTATTTTGTTCATTACATTCTACATAATACACTCCAGGTTCATCTGTGCTGTCACAAAAGGTAAGATTTCCTTCCTTTTTTTTTTTTTTTTTTTACTTTATTTTTATTGTTGACACTGTTACAGGTGTCCCTATTTCCCTCTCCTTTGCCTACCTCCACCCAGCCACAGCCACCCACTTCCCTCTGGCCATCACCACACTGTTGTCAGTGTCTATGGGTTATACATGTATGCTCTTTGGCTAATCCCTTCACCTGCTTTCACCAGTCATGCCCTTCCCCCTTCCTCTCTGACAGCTGTCAGTCTGTTCCATGTATCCATGCCTCTGTTTTTATTTAGTTCATCAGTTTATTTAGTTAATTAGATTCTCCATATAAGTGAGATCATATGGTATTTGTCTTTTTATGACTGGTTTATTTCACTTAGATAATAACCTCCAAGATTTCTTTCTTTTTTATGGCTGAGTAGTATTCCATTGTGAAAATGTACCACAGCTTTTTATCCTCTCATCTACTGATGGGCACTTGGGCTGTTTCCAGATTTTGGTTATTGTAAATAACACTGCAATGAACATAGGGGTACATATAGTCTTTTGAATTAGTGTTTTGGGTTTCTTTGGATATATTCCCAGAAGTGGAATCGCTGGGTCATAAGGCAGTTCCATTTTTAATTTTTTGAGATAACTCCATATTGCTTCTCACAGTGGCTGCACCAATCTGAATTCCCACCAACATTGCACAAGGGTTCTTTTTCTCCACATCCTCACCAACACCTGTTCTTTGTTGACTTATTGATAATAGCCATTCTGACAGGTGTGAGGTGATATCTCATTGTGGTTTTAATTTTCATTTCTCTGATGATTAGTGACATTGAGCATCTTTTCATATGTCTATTGGACATCTGTATGTCCTCTTTGGAGAAGTGTCTATTTAGGTCCTTTGCCCATATTTTAATTTGATTGTTTTTTTTGGTGTTGAGTTGTACAAGTTCTTTATAAAATTTGGATATTAACCCCTTATAAGATATCGCATTAATGAATATGTTCTCCCATTCAGTGGGTTGTCTTTTCATTTTGTTGATGGCTTCCTCTGCTGTGCAAAAAATTTTTAGTTTGATGTAGTCCTGTTTATTTTTTTCTTTTGTTTCCCTTGCCTGAGGAGATATATAAAAAAATATTGCTATAAGAAATGTCTGAGATTTTACTGCCTATGTTTTCTTCCAGGATTTTTATGGTTTCGAATATAACATTTAAATCTTTAATCCATTTTGAATTTATTAGTGTGAATGGTGTAAGAAGGTCGTCTAGTTTCACCTTTTTGCAAGTATCTGTCCAATTTTCCCAAAACTGTTGAATAGACTACCTTTACCCCATTGTATGTTCTTGCCTCCTGTCAAATATTAATTGACCATAAAGCCTTGGGTTTATTTCTGGGCTCTATTCTGTTCCATTGACCTATATGTCTATTTTTATACCACTAACATGCTGTTTTGACTACTATGGCCATGTAATGTAGTTTGATATTAGGTAGTGTGATTCCTTTAACTTTGTTTTTCTTTCTCAATATCACTGTTGCTATTTGGGGTCTTTGGCGGGTCCATACAAATTTTTGAAACAGTTTTCTGGTTCTGTGAAATACTCCATTGATATCTTGATGGGAATTGCATTGAATCTGTGGATTGCTTTGGGAAGTATAGACATTTTAATAACGCTAATTCTTCCTATCTATGAACACTGTATATGCTTCCACTTATTTGTATCTTCTTCCATTCCTTTCTTCGGTGTCATATAATTTTCCAAGCACAGGTCTTTTACATCCTTGGTTAAATTTATTCCGAGGTATTTTATTCTTTTTGAAGCAATTATGAGTAAGATTTTTTTTTTTTTTAGTTTTCCTTTCTGACAGTTCATTTTTGGTGTATAAAAATACAACTGACTTCTGGATATTTATTTTGTATCCTACTACTTTACGTAATTCATTTATCAGTTATAGTAGGTGTTTTTTTTTTGGGAAAATCTTTAGTGTTATTTATATACAATATCATGTCATCTGCAAATAATGATAGTTTTCTTCTTCCTTTCCAATTTGGATGCCTTTTTTCTTTCCTTCTTGTCTGATCACATAGGACTTCCAGTACTATGTTGAATAAGAGTGGTGAAAACAGACATTCCTGTCTTGTTCCCGATTTCATTTGAATTCCAGCGTGTTTGGGGAACATCACTAATTTTCCCTTTGAGCTTCCCTTTTGTAAAATAATATTTATATTTAAGGAACATTCATTCATTCATGCAACACACATTGCTAGAGCCTCTGTCCTGTGTCTGCAGTGTGTGTGCATGTGCATGTGCATGTGTGTGTGTGTGAGAATGCATGTGCAAGGACAGGCAGGAGAGCTTGAGTAGCTAAACCTGAGCTTCCAGTCAGGATCCATGGGGACAGACTGCATAGGGCATTAGAACTGCCTTATAACTCACAGGGAAGTTTTATTTAATTTTTCTTCATTTTGGTTCTTTTTCCAGTTACATTATTATTAACTAGAGGCCTAGTGCATGAATTCGTGCACCAGTGGGGTCCCTCGGCCTGGCCTGCAGGATCGTGTTGAAACCAGCTCTCTGACATCCTCCGAGGGGTCCTGGATTGCAAGAGGGCACAGGCCAGGCTGAGGGACCCCACCGGTGCACGATCAGGGCCGAGAGGGATGTGGGAGGTTGGCCAGCCGGGGAAGGACTGCGGGAGGGCTCCAGGGCATGTCCAGCCCATCTCACTCAGTCCCAAACGGCCAGACCCCAGCAGCAAGCTAACCTACCAGTCAGAGCATCTGCCCCCTGGTGGTCAGTGCACGTCATAGCGAGCGGTTGAGCAGCCTTAGCATATCATTAGCATATTATGCTTTGATTGGTTGAACGGATGACCAGATGACCGAACACTTAGCATATTAGGCTTATATTATATAGGATACCTTTCTTTAGCTTTTTATGTCGTAAGAAAAAAAAGTAATCACTGCTTTTGGATTTTTGAAAAAGATTTTGCAAAAGTTGCAGCAGAGTCTGTCTTGATTTTGTTTCCTCAATGGGGATTGTTTTTGTAGATTGTGCTGGATGAAAAAGTCAAAGCTGATGTTTATTTCGGCTCCAAATTAGCTCCTTGGTCATACTTGTTTCTGTTTTACCTGCAGGGGCCAATGTGAATGCAGCAAAGCTTCACGAGACAGCCCTTCATCACGCGGCCAAGGTGAAGAATGTGGACCTCATTGAGATGCTGATTGAGTTTGGAGGCAACATCTATGCACGAGACAACCGGGGGAAGAAGCCCTCCGACTACACGTGGAGTAGCAGTGCCCCTGCCAAGTGCTTTGAGCACTATGAAAGTGAGGCCAAGCTCTCTTTGTTGTTTGAATGATGCAATGCATTGTAGAATGTCAATGAGACACTTGTGCATGAAGCTCTGCTCTGGGAATATATTAGGTCATTTATGAGTAAATAAATAATCTCAGACTAAGTCCATATGAGGCTGAGAATATAGATCCAACCCTCACTGTTCAGGAAACAGAGTACAAACGATGTGGCTAAGGACAAGATGTCTTCTTTGTAAACAAATTTTTAAATGAGTTTACATAGAATTAGAGTCACAAGAGGCTTCAAACACCTATCAGTTGAAATAAAAAGATTTATTCAAATTTTTGCCAGCCCTTCCCAACTCAAACCCATTATGAACTTAGAGGCACACTCCATCCATGTCTGTCAGCTAACCATTTCCTGGGAGATAATGTTTCTTTTACAAATAATTTGGGGGACAAAGTAACACAGGAAAATGAATTTCACCAGTAATTCTTTTTATTTTTCCTTTCAAAGACTGCTGTATTTTAAAAATTTTCATAAATTGAGAAAACTCTCTTTGGTTAATTTATATTTTTGTCAAACACAGATCATTCTAAAAGGCAGGTCCTTAAGGCCAGGCTCTGTTTCGCAAATGTCCCTGTGATTCATCTGCCAGGGACCTCCAGGTATCTTCTATCATTGGCCCTAGCTTGCTCACATTCTGAGCCCCAGCTACAGGCTTGTCTGTAGTACTGAGGTCTTGACCCTCTGCACTAGGATGTGCATTGTGTACTCTGCTGGAGATGGGATGTGCATCAATTCTCCTGAGATCTGCTTGTGCCCTGCAGCCCTCAGTGGCCTGGAGCAGCAGGAGCAGGCAGCCTGGACTAACCTTCTCCATGTCCCTCATTTGTTTGGAAGTTTGACAAACAAGCCTACTAGCTACAGATTAGTGCATTGCTGACAAATCCATGTGCTAGGGTTATAACATTATGGGGCAAAAGTCACAAACAAACACACATGCACACAAAGCAAAAACCTACACCCCCGCAATCCCCCCCCCCCCAAATGAAATCACTCTGGACATCACTGGAATTCCATTTCCTGCTCTTGTGTCCTTGGGCCCTGGCTGTCCTTCCTGGTAGCTTTCAAGAGAAGGCTTGTAAGGCATGTCCTATTTTTAGGGAAGGGAGGTGTTTCCAGTTCTTGATATATATATATATATATATATATATATATATATATATATATATATATATATATACACACACATACAAACACATATATATATACATATACACACACATATATATATGTGTATATATATACATATATATATACACACATAC
This sequence comes from Ia io, assembly GCA_025583905.1. Lineage (NCBI taxonomy): Eukaryota > Metazoa > Chordata > Mammalia > Chiroptera > Vespertilionidae > Ia > Ia io. The sequence goes on along the minus strand of JAJQQW010000002.1, from coordinate 85,898,371 downwards.
ATACACACACACACATATATATATGTATATGTATATGTATATGTGTGTGTGTGTTTGTGTGTGTGTGTGTTTGTGTGTGTGTGTGTGTGTGTATAATTCTTTATTGATTTCAGAGAGGAAGGGAGAAAGAGAGAGAGATAGAAACATCAATGATGAGAGAGGATCATTGACTGGCCACCTCCTGCATGCCCCCTACTGAGGACCAAGCCTGCAACCCAGGCGTATGCCTTTGGCCGGAATTGAACCTGGGACCCTTCAGTCTGCAGGCTAATGCTCTACCCACTGAGCCAAGCTGGCTAGGGCCAGTTCTTGATATTTTTTAAAAATATTTTTTTATTGATTTCAGAGAGGAAGGGAGAGAGAGAAAGAGAGAGAGAGAGAGAGAGAGAGAGAGAGAGAGAGAGAGAGAGAGAGAGAAACATCAATAATGAGAGAGAATCATTGATCAGCCTCCTGCACACTTCCTACTGGGGATGGAGCCCAAAGCCGTGCATGTACCCTGACCAGGAATCGAACCGTGACTTGGTTCATGGATCGACTTTCAACCATTGAGTCACACTGGCTAGGCCAGTTCTTGATATTTTTTAGGTTGAAGGGTGTTAATCTATGTTCAACTATGTTAAGCTAACCTCATGTGCTTCATGTTCCCTTTTTCCAGAGACACCGCTAACCCTGTCACAGCTCTGCAGGGTGAGCTTGAGGAAGGCCACCGGTGTCCGAGGGCTGGAGAAAATCGCCAAGCTGAACATCCCCTCCCGGCTCATCGATTACCTTTCCTACAACTGAGCTGCAGGCACGGGAGGCAGGAGCAGGCTGATGGCACCCTGGCTGCTGGCCTAGCCGAGCCCAGTGTTGTTTGTCTGAAGCCCTCAGTTGCTATAGATAGAACAACGTTCCCTGAGTCCCCATTGAGCGTTCTGTTTCATCTTCTCCATGGACTCCTGGAGAATATTTCCAAGGCTTTGGGAAGGCCCCGCCTCAGCTTCTGCTGTGGCCCTGTGCTGGCTCTCTGGAACTTTGCTCTAACTCTGGCGTTCCCAGGGTCCAGCTGTCCTCTTTTCACTGACCTTCCTCAGAAGGACTCTCAGGAGAGACTGTTCTGGGAGCACAGGGGAAGGCCAAGCAGGGCTGGGGCCCAGGGTACTGCTGTTGATTTCCACAAGTCTGGGAGGTCCAGGGGTGCAGTGCCATCTCTAATTCATTCAGCACTATGCAGCCCTGGGGGGTTCAAAAGGACAGCCTGGGCCACAGTGGGTGGGCCTGTGGGAGGTGAGGTCCTGACCACGTGGCCTGGGATGGATGTATTAGTGACATCCTGCCACTTGGATGCTTTTGTTCTGGAGCCAAGGGTGGGCACTTTCCAAGGCCCACCTCCACCCAGGTATACCCATTACTCAGGGACTTTGTATGGGTTTTATGGGGGAAGCTCAGGGTCTTTGTTCCCCACAACCAGCACAGTGTTTCACAGGGAGTTGTTCTTCAGTTTTAGGTCTCAACTGAAAACTTTTATGTGAGGGATAAATAAACTTTCAGAAGATATATAGGATGACATAGGTAATGTGAAGGGGTGTTAGCACACATGAGCAGTCATTTCCAATGTGAAAGATGGTTAGGCAATGCTTTGGAGATTATTTTTAATCACTTTATGGTTGCCAAATGAATTCTTTCTTCCCTAAATTTTGTTAACTCCTTGAAGGTCTGAGATTGGTAGAAGAGGTTGCCACCACCCAGTGGATATTATCAACCATTGATTCGTGCATTCTGTAGATATCTGTGGAACATTATGCTTAAGGCATTGTCTCGGTGCTTTGACCTGGATAGGAATCAGACTCATTATCATAAGCTGGGGAAAAAAAAGAGTTTTGCAATCTGTTCCTATAGCAATAAAAAACAAGTAGTTCTACGTTATAAGTCATATGGTGAACTAGTAAGAATATTCAGACGGCAGTTGTCTGCATAAGATTCTGTATTGTAATACAAACACACAGAAAACCAGGGAGTGAAACTAGGTGATTTTGCATAATTAGTTCAGATATATTTGGTTTCTGGGGAAACAGAGAAGGTACCTCTTGTGAACACCCCAGAAATGTGGACGTTACCACATTCTCCCAGAGTGTAGAATAGGGTGAGCCAAGTGTGCTACACCACCAGAAGGGTCTGCACAGGGTTACCTGGGTGGGGCCCCAGATCTGATGGAAAGTTTCATGCTGGTTGTACAGTTATTTTCCATCTCACTGTTCCAGCCATGGTTACATCATTCTATGCTGAGAGTAAGAACCACTCCGATTTGGTTACAGTCTTAAATACAAGTTCTGGTTAAATCAGTGTTTCTGTGTGTACTAACAACAATGGGGGAAAGCATTGGGTTCTTCCCTTTCATCTTTGTAACAGAAACCTGCCTCTAGCAATGAGCTGGTAACATTTCCATAAGTGGGTGCACAGAGCACGGAATCGCAGCCCCACACTCGCTGCTCAATAAACGTGTTGAACAGAGACCATCCTTGTGTTCATATGCTTTTTTCTTGTTGGGAGCAGAAACACTGGATGAGCTTCATCCTGTGTGCATCCAGAGGGGCCGCTGTCATCTTCCCCATACTTTCGAAGATCAAGTTATGTATACTAGGTCTGTGGCCGTCTGATTCCCATCTTCCTGTCTCTCTCTTTGTCTCCTATGGCTGATCTCAGTGCCACCATCATGTGGAGAAATACTGCCCAAGGGATCAGCTGACTAAGATTTTAGGACTCCTCCCAGTCTGTACCCCACCCCTCAGCCCCAGCTTTACTGAGCTATAATGGCCAAATAACCTGCCTGTACCCTTAAGTAGAGGTGTGACTCTGGACAAATTTTTCCACTCCTCTGCACTTGGATCTTCCCAGCTGCAGAAGAGGGATAGAAGGTCAGACTTTGATCATTAAAAGGATGTTGATGATCAACTAATAAATCTTACAGATGAGAAATGAGGCCCTGCTAGCCTCATCGGTTTTTTGAGGCTGAAACTAGGTGATTAAAAGATGCTCTGAAAAGTATAAAGTACTTCCCAAATGTAAAAGTTAGATGGTTATGACTGGGCTATGGTCTTGTTGGGGTTTATAGATCTTATAACTGTGTAAACAACTCCCTTCTGACTTTGGGATAGTGCCACCTACTTTAGGAAGAATATATTTAAAAGACCTCTCAGTTTACATTTTAAAACTCAATGTGCAGATTTCAAGAAGACATTTGCATCACAGATAAATGATTGGTAACCAAAATATATAAAGATCTATATCTTATATAATCCTATATAATAAAGAGGTAATATGCAAATTGACCATCACTCCAACACACAGATGGCCACCCCCATGTGGTCAAAGTTGGCCACCACAAGATGGCCTGCAGGGGAGGGTAGTTGTGGGCGACCAGGCCTGCAGGGGAGGGCAGTTGGAGGGGACTCAGGCCTGCAGGAGAGGGCAGTTGGGGGGGACCAGGCCTGCAGGGGAGGACAGTTGGGGGGGGGGGCCAGGCCTGTATGGGAGGGCAGTTGGGAGTGACCAGGCTTGCAGGGAGGACAGTTGGGGGGGACCCAGGCCTGCAGGGGAGGACAGTTGGGGGCAACTGGACCTGCAGGGGAGGGCAGTTGGGGGTGACCAGGCTGACAGGGGAGGGCAGTTAGGGGCCATTGGGCTGGCAGGGGAGTGGTTAGGCATCGATCAGGCTGGCAGGGGAGTGGTTAGGGGGTGATCAGGCTGGCAGGCAGAAGCAGTTAGGGGAAATCAGACAGGCAGGCAGGCAAGAGGTTGGGAGCCAGCAGTCCTGGATTGTGAGAGGGATGTCCGGCTGTGGGATCGGGCCTAAATGGGCAGTCGGACATCCCTCGAGGGGTCCCAGATTGGAGATGTGCAGGCTGGGCTGAGGGACAGCCCCCCTATGCACGAATTTCATGCACCGTGCCTCTAGTCTACACTAATAAAAGAGAAAGATGCAAATTGACCATACCTCCATGACGCCCACCAGCCAATCAGGAGGGAATATTCAAATTAGAAGGACAAAGATGGCAGCGACCCCACTGCCCAGCTGCTCCAGGCGCGGAGTGGCGGGGCAGGGAAGGATGCCTGCTATGAGAGGGAGGGCCAGGGGCGAAGGGATCTACAGGAGCGGCACTCTGGCCAGAGTCTGCAGCAAAGACGAAGACGGCAGACTTCGGCTGGAGTCTGCAGCGAAGACAAAGATGGCAGACTCTGGCCAGAGTCTGAAGCAAAGGCAGCAGACTTCCGCCGGAGTGAAAGCAGAAGGCCTGGGTCCCCGGTGCCGGAGGAAAATCAGTGCCGGAAGCCAGGGGAAGGAAGGCCTATTGCACGAATCTTCATGCAATGGGCCTCTAGTATATTTCTCTATTATAAACAAAATATAATAGAGAAATATGCTAATGAGGCTGTGACACCATATCTGGTCAGGACCATAACAGGTCTCCACCAGACAGGAGGAGGTTGCCACGCAGCATCCGGAGCGGGGCAGACCTGGGGACTGGCTTCCTTAGTAGTCCTGCAGGTTGAATCTGAAGAGGACAGGCCAGGCACCAGCAGACCAGCGCTGCTGGCACTTGAATGTGAGCAGACAGAAGGAAAAAAAAGACCTTTAAGGCCTGTCCAAGGCAGGTTTGCATTTAAAACCAAGTGGGGTGGTCCGGGGCTGCCCGGCACTGACAACCATGGCAGTCTCCACATTGGCGGCGCCACGCGAGTCGGAGGCTTTGGCTGTGAATGGTCACCTAATTTCAGCTCCCAGGCGGGTGCGATCAGGGAAGCTGGTGGGACCTTCACAAAAAAAAAAAGAGAGAAAGCTGAACAGGAATGATACTTCCGAGAGTGTACTAAAGAACAGCTGGCAACCTTGAAGAAACAACATGAATAAGAGCTCACTCATCATAAAAAGGAGATTGAGCGTCTGCAGAAAGAAATTGAGCGGCACAAGCAGAACATCAAGAAACTGAAAGATCATGATTCTGCCGCGGTGTCAGGGTGAGGGACAGCCATAGTTGCCGGTGCGGCCGGAGCTGTCAACAACAAAAAGGGCGCGGGAGCTTGGCGGGTGTATGGAAGCTGGGCCCGCCTCCCCGCTGCCCCTGGCCTCCCTGCTGCCTCGCGGGGCCCGCGCCCCACTGCCGGGAGGGGTGGGTGTGTGTGTGTGTGTGTGTGTGTGTGTGTGTGTGTGTGTGTGTGTGTGTGTGTGTGTGTGTGTCTGTCTTACAAACCGAACTTGACCACGCACATGCCCGCCGCCTCCCTCAATGCCACTACGGACCACCATCTCTAGGCTACACGCAGGAAACAGTTAGGTGCCCCAGAGCAAATATGCTGAGCTGCTGGCCATCATCGAAGAGCTGGGGAAGGAGATTCGACCCACGTGCAGCAAGAGTGAGATGGAGAGACTGAAACGCAGCATCATCCACGCCAGAGGGCTGGTTCGGGAGTGCTTGGCCGAGAGGGAACGGAACGCCAGGTCCTACCTAGCCTCCGAGTCAACGCAAAAGGCTTTCCATCTTCTTCCAAGAAGTGACAGCTCATCCCCCACCCTCCCTCCCCGCCTCCCCCGCCTTCAGATGAAACTTGGTTTCAAAATGGTAACAGCTCGGTTTCTCCTCCCCGTGCCCCTCCCGTGGTTCTTCAGGCTCCGAACCTCCCTTCGCGGAGATGGAGAAGAGATTTTTGCAGTTATTAGGTTTACATATTAGTTAGGAACTACCCAGGGCATTCTGTGTGTTTTTTTAAAGCATTTATTTACATGATGCACGCCAGTTACCTATCACAGCAAACGGTAGTTGGCCTCCCAGATACCGGTGTTTCTCTTCTGGATACATTTCTGTTACTCACATGGTTCTTTGTTTCTCTTCTGAGCTGATCCAACTCTGAGGGTTTGTTTCAGCAAGTCCTGAGGCAGCGCTTTAGTAGCCAGTGCCCATTTGCCACACAATATAAATTCTGCTCAATGTAATTTTTTTTTTTTTGCTTAAGCATTTGCGTGACTATTAGTACTTTGAAGTCAATCTTTAAAATGCACAAGTTATAAACACAGAAGAAAGAGCAACTTATCGAACCTCACCTGACAAGGACCCCTGAAATTTCCCCTAAGGATGTATGTAGATTTCAGTTCTGCCTTTCCCATCAGTGGATACAAACATTGGAAGAAAGTGACTAATAGTGTTTGCATCTTTGTATGTATTTATTACTTGATGTAATAAAGCTTATTTTCATTAACAAAAAAATAAAACAAAACTGAAAGATCATGCTGATGATTAAGTGCACACAGTTCCCCATAGAATGGCTACATACTGTCCACTTCTATGAAGACATAGTTCTGGTAACTAATATCTATCTTCCAACAGATTATAATAAACTAGTGGCCCGATGCACGAAATTCATGCACTGGGGAGGGTGTCCCTTAGCCCAGCTTGCACCCTCTCTAATATGGGACCCTTTGGGGGATGTCCTAAACCTGCAGTTGGACATCCCTCTCACAATCCGGGACTGCTGGCTCCTAACCGCTCACCTACCTGCCTAATTGCCCCCTAACTGCTCCCTTGCTGGCCTGATTGACACCTAACTGCTCCTCTGTGGGCCTGATTGCCCCTCAAATACCCTCCCCTGCTGGCCTGATCACCCCCAAGGCTTTTATTAGTATAGATATGACCCTGCACAGAAAATTTTACTAACCCTGCTGTACAATAAGGGCTTGACGATTGAATCATTAGGACCAGACACCAAGAATTCCTTTCTTTGAATAGTGGAGGGAATAATTATCTTGTCTTTAAGTTGCCCGGAAATTAAAATGAGATAATGACTTAGAAAAGTATAAAAGCACCATATAAAGACAACTGTCTTTTTATTGAAGTGGTAAAATGAAAAACACTTTTTATTCTCCCCTTCCTTCCTTTACAGCTTTTATTTAAACTTTGAAATTTATAAAAATTTCACTCCAATTTTCATTTCTTTACATTCAATATTATTTTGTATTGGTTTCAGGTTTTATATTAGTTACAGAATAGTGGTTAGACAATCATATACTTTACAAAGTGTTCCCCGATATTTCTAGTACCCACCTGGCATCATACCATCATTATAACACTATTGACTATATTCCCTATTTAAGTGACAATGGGTTTACAGGTTCCTTTCAGTCTTTCTTGTGTTGCTCGTCCTTCCTTTTCTTTCTCACTTCTTCCTTCATTTTCTTTATATAGTATCTCAATTGGCCATCAAAGCTCAGTGATGGCACTGGGACACGCTTCATCCATTTTATAGACCAGGAAACTGAGGCCAATTCCAGTTGGCTGTGGAACTTGACTCAGCACACAGGAAGCCCTCAGAGCCATGCTCTTTGTGCTTCCTAAGGGGCAGTCGCCCAGCAAACAGAACAAACCTTCCAGTCAGGCTTCCGAGACTCTTTCTCGAGCACCTCTTCATTGCGGATGCTCCACATTCTTTCCTCTCCCCGTCCCCTGCCCCCCATTCTTTACTGCCCCCGCTTCTCTGGAGCAGGTGGAAGGCTTCGCACTCACTGCCTAGGCATGCTCTGCCATGGGGCAGGGCACCCTGGGCTTGCTTTTGGGTCAAGGCAGGAGCAGGAGTCACTGCCTCTGAAGTGTGAAAGCCGCCTGAGCAAGGCCGGTTAGCACTGGGAGCTTCTCTGAATCACATCAGTCAGTCCAGTACCCTGCAGTGCAGCACCCCTCCACTGAGGTGGCTCCACCCCTCAACCCCCGCCTCAGGGTGAGGGTCCTTGCCCCTCTGCCCAGGAGTCCTTCCATGCCCCTTGATCCCTGGCTGGGCCCACCCACGTCTTGGGGGCACTGCAGAACCTCTGTCTCTCTGCAGATGAGGCAGATCCCTGCCCTAGGTCTCCGCGAAGCTATGAATCTGTGGCCAGAGGCCTGGTCTGGGTCTCAGCAACCCCATGCCTGCAATGTTCCTAGGGACCCCTGGGAGTGGCTGGGCGGGCCCGGCCATGCCCCCCCAGGTTGCCCATCTCCCCAGGGACCCCCGGGAGCAACTGGGAGGGTCCCGCCTCACCTCCCTGGGGTGCCGATCTCCCCAGGGACCCCCTGGAGGGGCTGGGCAGGTCCAGCCACGCCCCTGGCCTCCATCTCCCCAGGGACCCCCAGGAGTGGCTGGGCAGCCCGGCCTCACCTCCCCAGGGTGGCAATCTTCCCAGGGACCCCTGGAACTAAGAGGACTGGGCACCGCCATCTTGATCTTCTCAATGGCCGGATAGGCCACCCCGAGTCCCGCCCCGCCAGCCTCCCGCTGGTCCAATCGTGGGCGTAGCGGAGTGATGGTTATTTTCATATTACCATTTTATTAGGTAGGATTGTGATCACTGGAAAAAAACACACCAAAAAACACAAGAAACAAGTGGGGTGACCTCGGAATTACCCAAGCGTGCCCCCAACCCCTTCACCTGGCCAGATTCCTAGGGTCCCTTTACAGCTGGACTGAGCCCAGTGCTGCCCAGTGGCCTGGACACCAGGCCTGACCCTCTCTCTGGTTTGGCCCAAACATCTGAAGTTCGCATTAGTTGCCAACTTAAGAAATTGGAGCATTCATGTAAAATCAGGATTCCCCACTTCTCTTCCCAAAGTGGCCAATTGGGCTACCAACCAAGGGTGGTCAGTGTCACTTCAACCCTAAGAGGAACCCCCAGCTTGGGGGTGTGGTGAGGAGGAAGCTATCCGTGCAGACAGTTCAGTGTGTAAACTCCCGCTGACTGTGGCACAGCCCAACAGTGTGTTCACTCAACTGCGACACAGCACAGCCATGAAATGGTGTGGCTGTTAAATGAGGCCCTCTCCAGCTTTTGGGGGGCTCCACCTACTCCAACCCAGTGCACCCCACTCTGCCCTGAGCTGCCCAGTGCACCCCACTCTGCCCCAGTGAGACAGCTTCAGTGTTTCAGTTCCAGCAGACAGAACACATCCCAGTGGAAAGGGAAAGTGTAGCCCTGGCCGGTGTTGCTCAGTGGATAGAGCCTCTGCCTGAGGACTGAAGGGCCCAGAGTTCAATTCCCAGTCAGGGCACATGCCTGGGTTGTGGGCTTGATACCCAGTGTGGGGCATGCAGGAGGCAGCCAATCAATGATTCTCTCTCACCGTTGATGTTTCTATCTCCCTCCCTCTCTGAAATCAATCTATACTAATAAAAGGGTAATATGCTAATTAGACCAAACAACTTCCAGATGACTTTTTAGATGTCCTCTCGGATAAAGCCATGGTGGCGGGGCTGAGGCAGAGGCAGTTAGGGTTGATCAGGCCAGCAGGGGAAAACAGCTAGGGGGATCAGGCTGGCAGGGGAGAGCAGTTAGGATGATCAGGTTGGCAAGGGAGAGCAGTTAGGGGGATCAGGCCAGCAGGGAAGAGCAGTTAGGGAGATCAGGTCGGCTGGCAGGTGAGCGGTTAGGAGCCAGCGGTCCCAGATTGCGAGGGGGATGTCCGACTGCCAGTTTAGACCCGATCCCCCAGGGCCTAAACCAGCAGTCGGACATCCCCCAAGGGGTCCCTGATTAGAGAGAGTGCAGGCTGGGCTGAGGGACCCCCAACCCCCCCATGCACAAATTTCGTGCACTGGGCCACTAGTCTTTTATAAATCATTAAGAAAAAGATTAACAACCCAATAGGAAACAAACAAACAAACAAATAAAAAAACAGGCAAAGACTATGAAGAGGAAATTTACAAAAGAAGAAGCCTCAAATGTCCTTTGACAGGACATTTGGTAACAAATGGCAAGAAAAATGATACCATTACATACCATTAGCTTGACAAATATTAAAAGGTCTGACAGTTTCTTTTTTCCCCATTTTAAAATCATTTTTTATTTTTCAATTTTAGTTGATATACATTATTATATTATTTTCAGGTGTACACCCAGTGATTAGACATTACATGACTTACTAAATAATCATCCCATAGTTATTAGAATATTATTGACTATATTCCTTATGCTGTACTTTACATCCCCATGACTATTTTGTAACAACCAATTTGTACTTGCCAACCACTTCACATTTTTCACCCATTTCTCCTAACCTTCCTCCCATCAAAATACAATCTGTATCTATGAATCTGTTTCTGTTCTGCTTGTTTATTTATTTTGTTTTTTAGATTCAATTGTTGACAGATACGTATTTATTGCCATTTTATTGTTCATATATTTTTTCTTTTTAAATAAGTCCCTTTATGGGTCCGGGTGAGGCCATGCGCCCCTGGGTCCGGGTGAAGCTGGATCCTGGGTCCGGGTGAGGCCGTGCGCCCCTGGGTCCGGGTGAGGCCACGCGTCCCTGGGTCCGGGTGAAGCTGGAGCATCCTGGGTCCGGGTGAGGCCGTGTGCCCCTGGATCCAGGCGAGGCTGGGTCCCAGGTCCGGGTGAGGCCACGCGCACCTGGGTCCAGGTGAGGCCACGCGCCCCCTGGGTCTGGGTGAGGCCACGTGCCCCTGGGCCCGGGTGAGGCCATGCGCCCCTGGATCCGGGTGAAGCTGGATCATCCCGGGTCTGGGTGAGGCCGTGTGCCCCTGGATCTGGGTGAGGCTGGGTCCTGGGTCCGGGTGAGGCCGCATGCACCCGGGTCCAGGTGAGGCCATGCGCCCCCTGGGCCCGGGTGAGGCCACGTGCCCCTGAGTCCGGGTGAAGCCATGCCCCTGGGCCCGGCCAAGACCAAAACAGAGGGTGTCGGACCTGCATTACCACCATTTGTCCACCATCCAGAGCTGAGGGGTCAGTACTGACATGTACACATAAGGAACTGGTGGACATTGATATTGGGTCTCAAAAGAACTGTTGGTCCAGAGAAACTCACTACAGACTGATTCATTTGCCTGTCAGCATAACTATTATTGCTCGTCTCACATTCAGTTCTTATAAGTATATCTCTAGTGACACATGATCTTGCTCATCTAGGGGAAATGATGAACAACATAGACTGATGAACAAGAACAGAACCAGAAACAAGGAGGCATCGATCGGACTATCAGGACTCAGAGGGAAGATAGGGGAGGGTGGGGGGAGGGGGGAGAGATCAACCAAAGGACTTGTGTGCATGCATATGAGCCTAACCAATGGTTAAGTTCAACAGGGGGTTGGGGCATCCGTGGGAAGGGGTGTGGGATGGGAATGGGGGGATGAGGACAAATATGTGACACCTTAATCAATAAAGAAATTAAAAAAAAAAAGTCCCTTTAACATTTCACATAATACTGGTTTGGTGGTGATGGACTCCTTTAGCTTTTTCTTGTCTGGGAAGGTCCTTTTTAAAAATATGTTTTTATTGATTTTAGAGAGAGAGGGAAGGAGAGGGGGAAGAGACAGAGAAACATGGATCTGTTTTCCCCACGCCTCCTACTGGAGATTGAGCCCACACTTGGGCATGTGTCCTGACTAGGAATCGAACCAGAGACCCTTTGGTGCATGGGATGGTGCTCAATCAATTGAACCACTTTGGCCAGGGCTTGGAAAGTCTTTATCTGGCTTTAGATTCTAAATGATAGCTTTGCTGGGTAGAGCAATCATGGTTGTAGGTCCTTGCTTTTCATCACTTTGATTATTTCTTGCCAATCCCTTCTGACCTGCAAAGTTTCTGTTGAGAAATCAACTGATAGTCTATGGGAGCTCCCTTTTAGGTAACTAACTGCTTTTCTCTTGCTGCTTTTAAGATTCTTTCTTTGACTTTAACCTTTTACATTTTAATTATGATGTGCCTTCATGTGGATCTATTTGGGTTCATCCTGTTTGGTACTCTCTGCACTTCCTGGACTTGTATGTCTATTTACTTCACCAAGTTAGGGAAGTTTTTGGTCATTACTTTTTTCAAATAGGTTTTCAATTTCTTGCTCTCTCTCTCCTCCTTCCAGCATTCCCATGATGAGAATGTTGGTATGCTTGAAGTTGTTCCAGAGGCTCCTTCCACTATACTCATTAATTTGGATTCTTTTTTATTTTTGATGTTCTGATTGGGTGTTTTTTGCTTCCTTATATTCAAAATTGCTGATTTGATTTTTGGCTTTATCTTCTCTACTGTTGAGTCCCTGTACATTATTCTTCATTTCAGTTAGTGTATCCTTCATTTCTGACTGGTCTTCTTTGATGCTGTTGAAGTTCTCACTAAGTTCATTGAGCATCTTTACAACCAGTCTTTTGAACTCTGCATCTAATAGATTGCTTGTCTCCATTTTGTTTAGTTCTTTTTCTGAAATTGTATTCTATCATTTCATATGGGATGTGTTTCTTTGTCTCCTCATTTTTGGTGGCCTCCCTGTATTTGTTTCTACATATTAGGTAAAGCTGCTCCATCTCCTGGGCTTGGTAGAGTGGCCTAATGTAGTAGATGCCCTGTAGGGTCCAAATGGCACAGCCTCCCTGATCACTCAAGCTGGGCTATGTATACCTTTCTCTTGTAGTTGAGCCTTGATTGCTGTTGGCATGTCAGTAGGAGGGATTTATCCCTAGGTTGATCAGCTGCAAAGACTGGTTGTGACCACTGACCACTGACCTTTGACCACTATGGAGGACCAACTGTATAGAACACAGAACAGGACTTACTTCAGTGGGGTTCTGGTGCCCACAGAGTCCACTCCTTGAGTTTGTCACGTGTGGAGGTGGTTGGGTGGTCATGCTTTGATGTGGTCTGAAGTGGTCCACTGGGTGCGCTGGCTCTGGGAACTCTGAGGAGGTACAGGTCAGGTCAACCACTGCCTGTGTTCTTCCCGGGAACACCGGGCATGAGCTACAAAGCAATATGCAGATGTCTGCTTCTTGTGCTAGGCTTGCAGGTGTTCAAGTGAGGCCAAGCTGCAAACCAAGGCCAGCTGCTACTAGTGCTGGGCCTGGGGATACTTAGTGAGAGGTATGGGGCATGCTGAGGCTACTTGTTTGAGAGATTTTAGGAAAATCTGAAGCATGAGCCAACACAGGCCATTCCTATGGAAAAGCCACTGGAAACAGGTTAGGTGGGCCTGAAAGTTGGGTGGGGCAGGGCCTCAGGGAATTTCCAGAGTGAGGTGAGCAGTGTGAGCTAGGTTGATGGAGACTCAGATATGGCAACTTTCTGCCAGCTCTGTGAGGGGAGAGCTCCACATTGGCCTCTACCAGCACTTCTGTCTAGGAGAAAGCTTTCGCCCTGATGTCAATAATTTATTTCCTCCCTGAATGTCTCTGGTTCCTTTCAAGCTGCTTGCCCTAGCACTGGAACTCAGAACGAGTGAGTCCTAGTAAGTCCATGCATGGACCCTTTAAGAGGAACTGCCTGGAACTCCCTCAGTGCTTCATTTCCTTCAGTCTCAATCCACACTGGTTTTTACAGCCTTAAGTTATGGATACTTCTCTTCCTGGCACTGGAGCCCTGAGATGGGGGGCCTGGTGTGGGGCTGAGACCCCTTGCTCCTCAGGCTGTACCACTATAGCTGAAATATCCCTCCTGATTTTTATCTGCCATGTGTTTGTGGGATTAGCTCCTTCCTCATCCTTGCCTTTATTACCAGCCTCAATGTGGCCTTTTCTTTAATTCCCTAGTTGTAGGACTTCCATTCAGCCAGATTTTAGGTAATTCTGGAATATGGTTGTTCTATAGTTTAGTTGTAATTTTTATGTGGTTGTGGGAGGGGGCGAATAACCCATTTACCTATACAGCCGTCTTGACTGGAAGAGGTCTGACAGTCTCTTAATGTTGATGGACCACATGGGCAAATGGGAACTCATAGCTTGCTAGTGGGGTATAAATTGATTCATACATTTTGGAGAGCTATTAGATGATATCTAGTACCATTGAAAGTGCATAGCACATGTGCCTAGTACTTCTACTTTTACAAACATACCTTAAAGAAACACTCAGACATATCATAAGAGGAATGTGTAGATATTTAGTGCAGTAATTTGTAATAGTAAAAGACCCCATCAGTATGAGAGAAGTTGTAGAAGCTATTTGTATAATGCCTATGTGCTACTAAAGTTAGGAAGAATCAGTTATATGTTTTAGCACTAATAGATCTAAAAATTTTAAGAGCAAGTGAAAAAAAGTTGTCAACCTATTTATATACAACAAATCTATTTGTATAAATTAAAAGACAATAGAGTGTAGGTAACTGAGGATACTTATGCTTGTAGTAAATGTATAAAATCATGGAACCCACATGCCAGCATCTTGCTATGCTTACCTCTGGGTGAGGAAGGGATCTGTGACTTAGGAATAGGAACAAAGGAGACTTCATTTCTCTGTGATATTTCATTTCTTAGAAAAAGATATGAAGCAAATATGAAGAATGCTGCTATTTGTTCATGGTAGGTGGTGAATAGATACATGTGTGTCATTCTCCATTTTTTTTAAAAACCCTGCTTTCCTTTTAATTCATGTTTCCTTTTTGGTTGCTACTTTGGTAACAAGCAGGTCTCCACCTCTCAAGAATATTGCATCTGAACAGGCTGAGTCAGAGCCAGTGTGAACACAGGCCCTAAACCAGGGCTTTTGGTATAACAAGAACAGCAAAACCAGCTTTTTCTTCAGTTAGAAAGGGACTGTGAGTCAGAGAGTCCAAAGCTCTACTTTCTAAAAAGAAAACCTGGAGCTCAATATAAAAATGGAAACCAAAATCTATCAGATATGAAGCATAGTACCTCATATACTCAAGGTCAAGATGGTTTTTGAGAAATAAGTATCTGATTATCTGGCCTCTTCTATTAGGAATGGCCCCATTCCAGCATTTTTAAAGGAAGATGTTTTTGTTTCTATTTCATTTCCCAAAGAGGTATGCAATCTACTAAAAGGGAGATAATCAATCAGAATAAATCAGCTTACTCATGAGAGACACTCCTAGATAATGATTTTTGGTTGCTGAGAGTATTCAACACATTATTTCAGAGTGGCAAATTTAGAGATAATCTGAGAAGAGAGTTTGAAAGTGACAGCCACAGTCACTGATAGAGTTATGTGAGACACACAGACATATAACTCCCCACCCCCCCCTTTTTTTTAATCAGTGTATATGGCAAGGGGTCCAAACCCCTGATCATCAAAATAAGTGATTTTGTACATTACAGTGCACAGAACAACAGAGGGAAAGACTTTCTTGTAGAGTGACTGAGAGGCATTTGCAAAAGGTTCGTATCACCCTGAAGTGGGAGGCCTGGAGCCAGTGCTCCAGCATGGCCTTCATTAACTTGACCCCTCCTGTTCTTTGGTTGCAGTGGCCTTAGCTAGAGCTGCCTTTTCTAAACATTCAGCTGGCTCCTCCTCCTCCTCCTCCTCCTCCTCGTCTTGGAGATAGAGGTCCCGGTACTGCTGCATGCATTCCTGCATGGCCCAGAACTGGTCTACACAGTCTGATCCTTTGAGGTCCTCCGTGCTATAGTGGAAGCAGGAACAGGCTGACTTGAACTGCTTCCCACAGGGGCCACTAGCCATTCCCCCAAGGCACGGGCAGTACCAGTTAATGTCTCCATTGGGCAGGATCAACCCATGCTCCTTGTATGGATCATTGGGATCGTCAGCCACCAGCTCTGCATTGCTTGGAGTTTCATGGTCTTCTTTAGTCACAAATATGACTCGATCCTTCCCTTCCTGCCAGCAGTAGGCCATGGCTGCAGCCCAGCACTCCTGTCTTGGTATTCTTTTTACAATAAAAATTTAATGTACAGAGGAGGGGTAAAGGGCAGAAATGTCTTAAAAAAGAGAAAGATACATGTGTGACTGTTGTAAACTGGATTCTGCTTAAGAATACTTTTCAGCTTTCTATTGGCTACAAAGTCATATTTTGGGTTAAAAGGTTTTGTATTCCACAATAGGTGCTGATGCTTTTTTGTTTGTTTGTTTGTTTGTTTAACCAACCTCATTTTTAAAACGAGGAAACAGGTTGTAGCTACCTTCTTAGATATGCTAGACTTTAGAGGCCCTGAATGTTCTCTGTGGCACACAGGTCCTGCTTGCATCTCAGGGAAAGGAAGTGTCAGGTAAAGTCTCTTTTCCCTCTCTCTGGCTAGTCTGTCCTGCTTGGCATGACTTACTCCCTAGATGTTGTGAACCTTCTAAATGTGGCTTTGGGCCAAATCCTATCGCTTGGAGCAAGCATGTCAAACTCAAAGGCTAACACGGGCCAAATAAACAAGGTTTAAGTTTATGTGGGCCGCAAAAAAAACAAAAGCTTCAATTTTCATAGAAACATAGGTTTATTTCGATAGAGACATGCTGAATACAAAGGCTGAAATAAATGAGTAATCGTTAACATAAAATAGAACATTTTAATAAAAATTAATATTTTTTCTTGAACATTAACTTACCAGACACGGAATAATTGCACAAATTAATAAGCGTAACGCAAATAAACCTATTTTTCTTGTTCTCCGAAAGCAAAGTATTTCCTGTTGCGCACACCAAACAAGTCAGTCCAAGACTAATGACATGGCAATCGGCTGCTAAAATATTCGCTGCTGGTATTAGTGGAGAGAAATGGTGCGCCTGCGCATAAGGTGTGTAAGGGAAATGAATGCAACATGATTATAGTAATCAGTCATTAGTGAACATTGTAGTTTGTTATTAATAATCATGTATAACAGGATATTGTAAAATTTACGTTACGAAATTTTTATTAAAACATTTCTTACATACCATTAGATTGGCTGGGCTGCAAAAATATTTGTTGTGGGCCACAAGCGGCCCCTAGCCCAGGAGTTTGACATGCTTGCCTTGGAGAGATGGAAACCAGTTGCTCTAAACTGAGGAACCATTTCACTCAGGCAGATGCAGCCTGCTCTGGGCGCCGCCTGCCCTCTGCAGGTGGGGTGAGGGAGGTGTAGGGAGGAAGTGGATCACCCAGCAGCGCCTTCTCTCCTGTCATCCCTAAGTCCCCTCTGGTCCCCAGGGGAGGACGTGGAGTGTCCTTCCCTGCCCTTTCCCTCGCTGACACTTTCACAGAAATGCCACGTGTCATAACCCATCCATACTTCCAGATGAGTCTGCACAAAACTTTGAAGTTGTTTGGGACAGAAAGAATGCTTTGCATGTCCACTTCCTCCCCTGCTTTGTTAGAACTACTGCACGTGCTTTCTTTCCAGGGGCAGCACTCCTTACTTCTGCGCAGTTGAGTTTCTTTCTTTACGAAAATGACCCCCAAACTGGCTCTTAACACAAAGCACACCGGCTCACTCATGTGATGGTCAGCTGTGCTGTCTTATAAGCTGGGATGGGATCTCGAGGGTATAGCAGGTTGGGAGGGTCTTCCCACCCCCTGGGCAGCATTTACTGTTCTCCTTATAATGGTCTGGAAAGTACTTCCAGACCCTGGAGTCTTGGCTTTTTCTCTTTTCTTAGTATTGATACCACATGGCATTGACAGCTAGGCCCCAGTTATGTTGTCATGAAAGTCTTGTGATCTTTGACAATTTGAATGAAAATATGTCTTAAGTTGGTCCAATCTAAATAGGGTGCCTCCTAAAAGCCGAATGTCTTAAAACCATAAAGATTCATGACAGCTTGCTCTCTCTCACACACACACACACACACACACACACACGCACGCACACACTTATTTATATAAAAGTTTACTTTCCAGCAGCTGGTCTCCAGGTGTGCAGTTCTTATCAACCACAGACTTCAGAGCTGAAAGAGAATTTGCAACTGAACTCTGAGCCAGAATGTACAATTAGTTTAGCTCTCTGTTTTCTGTGATCAACAAGAAAACTCCCATTGCTTCTTGGTGTTAATTTGAATCCTGAGGCTCATTCTGCTGTTAGAGACAGAGGTTTAGATGAGACAAGAAGTAAGAACATCCACTCATTCCTTGGGCCCCTTTCTCCATCGATCGATTGATTGATCCATCCATCCATGCATCCACCCACCCACCCATCTATACATCCATTTATCTTTTCTTTCTTGTTGTTCATTTTTAAGCAGTAATTCTATTTTAGATACTCTGCTGGGCACTAAGGATACAAAAATAAAACAAATCAAAATGAAACAAACAAAAAAACCAACATAAACACAAATTTTGGCACTGAAGGACCTTACTGTTTCTCAGGAAGCAGACACAGGAACAAGTGCTGTATCTAGAAATGTAGCAACAAACAGGAAGGAAGAGCTAACTCTGCTTTTGGGAGAGAAGAACAGAGAGATGACCTTGACTCTCTTTCTCAAATCTTGGGATAATAAATTCAATTGCATAAAAAAAACCCTGTATTTTTATATTGACAGTGCTGTGTAGTTTACAAAGCTTTGTAAGTGATATAGTAGGCAGTTACAGACATGAGCAGAGTAGGAACAATAGACCAGGTAGAGAAGGTCACCAGGGCAAAAAAGCCCTGGGTGCCTAGCTATGGGCAAAAATTGGGAAGGTGAGTATTGAAAGGTGGGACCTCATCCCCAGGGTGACCTTTCCTCTCCTAGCATATCACTGGTCATGTGGTTTGGACCCACCCCTGACCTTTTCTCCCTTGGTAGATTGCTAGTCATGTGGTAGACTCCTTAGAGGAGGAGCAAGGGGGCCAGAGAATAGCCTCATATGACTCCCGTACAATACCTTGCATGACCACTCCCTTAAGCCTTAAGCCCTCGGGACAATGAGGTTCTGGCCCGAATGAAATAATCTTAAGAACAAAGCTTCAGGTTTATTGACCACCAAGACAGAGTTTTGGTCAGACTAGAGATAACACCGAAACCTCAGTTGTGTTCCAGCTCCAGGCCCAGAAAAAGCAGCAAGACCAGGCAGGACAACATCATGGCTGACATCAGGACCAGCTGCAACGACTAATTACCACCTGCCCTGATGCTGACCCATCAGTGGAGACCACGGTCCTGAGAAGACACACCTGAAAAGCTGATGAGTATTCTATTGAGACTCTCCCCTGACACCTTCCCTAACATCTCTGCCTTTGGGAAACAGATAAAACCCCTAAAGACAAGGACGCAGAGTGTGCTCTCTCTCTTGAGCATGCCCACATTCTTTCCCCTCTCCCTTCCCCAGGTGCATTTTCTTTGCCTTTCTTTCTCATAAGCTCCAAGGGCCCTTCTTTTACCACTGGAACTTGTTTGCTGAGTCCATGCAGCCTTGCTGTCTCTGTTCTACAGTTCATTTCTTCTACCGCCGTGGCTTTATAAATAAATTTTCACTTGTATTTGAGGCTTGCCTCTAAATTCTTCCTTAGCCAGAACTCAAGGACTGGGGTCTAACAATGTAATGCCAGTTCACCGTTAACATAAGAACCTGGGTTATTGATGGCACTTTCTCAGAGTGAGTGTGAAGATACAAAAGACTCATTGATGCAGCTTCTCTTTTGTTTTGTTCCTTTCCTTTCAGGCACAGAAATAAGAGAATGACATACAAGCCCATTTTACACGTGTAAAGAGTTCACTGTAACCCCTTCTTATCCTTATGGTTTCCAAAGACCAGGGAGAGAATTTAAAAAAGGGCCAGATGGGCCATAACAAGGAACATGGGGATTTTACCTGCAGCCTGTGGGAATCTACACCTTGTGGAACATGTATGGGTGATTTTACACAATTAAAATGAAATGAGCCATGGGAAAAAATCTATCACAAGCCACCTTCAAAGGATTGAGCGTTAGTTTTTCTTTTCTTTTGGAGAATTAGAGAGGTCCCTTGCTTCCTATAAAAAAGCAAAGAGCATACAATTTTATTCAAGAAATATAGCAAAAATATGATTTAGTTTCATGTAATAGTCAACTGGAAATGGGATAAGGAGGGTAGCAAAGGGAGAGGATGTAGGATGGAGGCACTGAGGAAGGGAATGGAAGACAGTGCTGGTGAGCAAATAGGGGGTTGGGTATTGGGACATGTTGTGAGGCTTACCAAGTCTACCGACTGCCTTCTGTGGCGTCACCAGAGGAATGACAGCCAAAGCTCTGCAGGGATGAGAACTTTCCACTCAGAACAGGCTGATGTAGGTGGAGTTTTGGAAGGATATAGCGCTGATCAGAGCAATATTATCTGAAAGGATGGATGATTTCAACCCAAATCCCCACATCTGCAATTCCTAGGCCTAGGTAGCTGCACCTGAAATGCTATGAGGCCTCCCTAGATCATCTAACCTAGAGGTCCTAAAACAGGGTAGCACAATTGCCAAAACTTGATGAACAGAATGACACTTCTAACAACAAGGAGACTGTGACCCAAGACAGGACCTTTGTTTCTTATTTAAACACACTTCTTCATGGAAGCAAATATTTCAAGTTCCTATGCTAGTCTACAACAACATATTCCTTTGCATTCCAGAAACACTTGATTGCCTGTGATGGATAGAGTATTCTGTGAGGGTCTGCCCAAGTCACAGAGGAATAAAACCTGGAGGAAGGCAGCCAGCTAACTGCATACTGGCACATGAGAGCTCTGCTCAGGGTTTCAGGAAGACCACTCAGGAGTGAGAAGCTACTTCCCATAGAGAAGTACAGGGAGCCCAGAGGCTGGATGGTGAAGGAACATGACCAAATCCACTTGAGACTATACAATGAAAAATGCTATTTTAAATATTGGCTTTTGACTTATGTTTTTTAAAAAATTATCTTTATTGTTGAAAGTATTATAGATATCCCTCTTTTCCCCCTAATAGACCCCTTCCAGCAGCCCCATTCCTCCCACCCCCAGGCCTTCACCACACTATTATCTGTGTCCATGGGTTATGCATATATGCATATAAGTTCTTTGGTTAATCTCTCTCACCCACCCCCACCATCCCTCTGAGATTCATCAGTCTGTTCCATGCTGCTATGTCTCTGGATCTATTTTGTTCATTAGATTCCACATATGACTGAGATCATGTGATACTTGTCTTTCTCTGACTGGCTTATTTTGCTTAGCATAATACTCTCCAAGTCCCTCTATGCTGACTCAAAGGGTAAGAAATCCTTCTATTTTACAGCTGCATAGTATTCCATGGTGTAAATGTACCATAGCTATTTTACTCATCTACTGAGTGGCAATTTGGCTGTTTCCAGATCTTAGCTATTATAAATTGTGCTGCTATGAACTTCGGGGTACATATATTCTTTCTGATTGGTGTGTCTGGTTTCTTAGAATATATTCCTAGAAGTGGGATCACTGGGTCAAATAGCAGTTCCATATTTAATTTTTTGAGGAAACTCCATACTATTTTTCTTAGTGGCTGCACCAGTCTGCATTTCCACCAGCAGTTACCAGGATTCCCTTTTCTCCACATCCTCACCAGCACTTGTCATGCAAATAGAAACAACAACAACAAAAAAGCTGGGATAGCAATATTCATATCTGACAAAATAGATTCAAGATGAAGGCCATAACAAGAGACAACAAAGGTCACTACATAATACTAAAGGGATAGATCCAACAAGAGGATATAACCCTGTTAAACATATATGCACATAATATAGGAGAACCCAAATATAAAAAAATACTTTTGGAGGACTTTAAGGGCAAGAACAACAGCAATACAATCATAGTTGGGAACTTTAACACTCCACTAACTTTATTGAATAGGTCTTCCAGACAAAAAAATCAACAAGAAAACAGTGACTCTAAATGACACACTAGATCAGATGGATTTAATTGACATTTACAGAACATTTTATCCCAAAGCTGCAGAATATACATTCCTCTCAAGTGCAGATGGGTTATTCTCAAAGATAGACCACATGTTAGGACACAAAACAAGTCCCTACAAGTTCAAGAAGATTGAAATTATACCAAGCATTTTCTCAGATCACAGTGGCATGAAATTAGAAATCAACTACAATAAAAATACTCAAAAACATTCAAACACATGGAGGCTAAATGGCATGCTATTAAACAATGAATGAGTTACCAATGAGACCAAGGAAGAAATAAAAAGCTTCCTGGAAAAAAATGAAAATGAACACACAACAACCCAAAATCTCTGGGACACAGCAAAAGCAGTCCTGAGAGAGAAGTTCATAACACTACAGGCCTACCTCAACAAACAAGACAATTTTTTAAATAAACATTGTAATGCTACAACTTAAAGGCTTAAAAAGAGAACAGAAAAGCCCAGAGTAAGTAGAAGGAAAGAAATAATACTAGTAAATATCAGAGTGGAAATAAATGACATAGAGATTAAAAAAAACATACAAAAGATCAATGAAACCAAGAGCTGGTTCTTGGAAAAGATAAAAAGATTGATGAACCTTTAGCTAGACTCATCAAGAAACAAAGAGAGAGGACCCAAATAAATGAAATTAGAAATGAAAGAGGCGAAGTAACAACTGACACCACAGAAATACAAAGGATTGCAAGAAAATACTATAAACAACTATATGCCAACAAGCTGGACAATGTGGATGAAATGGACAAATTCAGAAAAATACAATATTCCAAACTGAATCAGAAAAACTGAATAGGCCAATAACAACTGATGAAATTGAAGCAGTAATAAATAAAACTCCCAGCAAACAAAAGCCCTGGTCCAGATGGCTTCACAGGGGAGTTTTACCAAACATTCAAATAAGAACTAATACCTATACTCCTCAAACTATTAAAAAAAAAATCCAAGCACTATTATAATTCCAAAACCAGATAAAGACACTACAAAGAAAGAGAATTACAGGCCAATGTCCATGATGAACATAGATGCTAGAATCTTCAACAAAATATTAGCAAGTCTGATCCAGCAATATACTAAAAAGATCATACACCAAGTGAAATTTATTCCAGGAATGCAAGGCTGGTACAATATTTGCAAATCAATAAATATGATACATCACATAAATTGAAAGACAAAAGTCACATGATCATATCAATAGAAGCAATAGATTTGACAAAATCCAACACCTGTATTCTCAGCAAAGTGGGAATAAGAGGAATTATACCTCAACATAATAAAGGCCATATATGACAAATCTATAGCCAACATCATACTCAATGGGCAAAAATTAAAACCATTTCCCTTAAGAACATAAACAAGACAGGGATGTATACTTTCACCACTCTTATGATTTATGTTGAACTTGAGAAAAAGCAGGAGGAGGTTGAAGAGGCAGGTAGAAACCTTGTTCTATCCAGGCCCTCAACTGATTGAATGAGGCCCACTTACATTGGAGAGGGTGCTCTACTTTACTGGGTCTACCAATTCAAATGCTAATCTCTTGCAAAATCACCCTCACAGACACCCCCATGATAATGTTTTACCGGCTATCTGGGCATCCCTTGGCCCAATCAAGTTGACACATAAAATTAACCATCACACTTCTCATAGAACCTCATCCTTGGTATTGAAAGGGTTTTAGAAGTTTGTAGCATGGGTTATTTCTCTAAAGTGACTTCAATGTAGTAGAGGTGATTCCTTTTCCTTGGCACAGGTGTGCTTCCAGGACTACTGTACGTCACCAGAAAGGCCAGTCTGGGGCCAAGAATGGGAAAGAAAGAGAGAGAGCAAATGAATGAGAGTGGAAAAGAAATTTCTCAAATTACTGAGAAAAAGTTGGATGAGAAGGAAATGATTTAAAGATTAAATAGATGTTGGAAATTTGGTCTAGCATAGCTTAGTTACTATTTGGAGTAATAGTTCAGGGCAGGATACCTCAGGGTTGGTTAGGAGGCTGTTTCCCATTGTGGACCCTGCCATGAGCTTTTCACAGGCTTTTGAGGCTGGAAATGTGCTTTGCTGATCTTGAATACAATTGTGTCTTCCTCTCTGCCACTATTTGTTTAGAATCCCAGCTGCTGCCAAGCATTTGATCCTCAGAAACTGAGCATCATAACTGTATGTACTTCGTGCTGACAGACTGTTGATTACCTCAGACCAGGTGTGAGTTATTTTTCACAGGACGTCCCAACCACTGAAGGAAATGACTGATGGATGGAAGAGATCCAAAGACGTCACAAAAATCTCTATTTTACCAGTAAATACAGACACACCACCATTAATAGTTTTCTTTTGTGTTTTTCATACGGTAATCCTTTGGTATCCATAGGAGATTGGGTTCAAGTCCTTTGCAGATACCAAACTCTGAGGATGCTCAAGTACTGTTTTGTTTTTCTTATCCTCACTCAAGGATATTTTTTTATTGATATTTAGAAAGAGTAGAAGAGAGAAGGAAAGACAGAGAGAAATATTGATATGAGAGAAACACATTGATTGGTTGCCTCCTGCATGAGCCCCTTGACTGGAATCAAACCCGGGACCCTTTAGTCCACAGGCCAACGCTCTATATACTGAGCCAAATTGGATAGGGCTCAAGTTCTTTATGTAAAACTAGAGGCCTGGTGCACAAAATTCATGCACGGGGGGTGTGTCCCTCAGCCCAGCCTGCACCCTCCAATCTGGGATCCCTCTTACAATCCAGGACTGCTGGCTCCCAACTGCTCATCTGCCTGCCTTCCTGATTGCCCCTAACCGCTTCTGCCTGGCAGCCTGATCACCCCCTAAACACTCCTCTGCCAGCCTGATTGATGCCTAACTGCTCCCCTGCCAGCCTGTTTGCCCCTAACTACCCCCCCCCCCCGAAGGCCTGGTCACCCCTAACTGTCCTCCCCTGCAGGCCTGGTCCTCCCCAACTGCTCTCCCCTGCAGGCCTGGGTCCCCCGCAACTGTCCTTTCCTGCAGGCCTGGTCGCCTCCAACTTCCCTCCTCTGCCAGCCTGGTCACCCCTAACTGCCCTCCCCTGCAGGCTTGATCGCCCCCAACTGCCCTCCCTTGCAGACCTGGTCCCTCCCAACTGCCCTCCCCTGCTGGCCATCTTGTGGCAGCCATCTTGTGTCCACATTGGGCAGTCATCTTTGACCACATGGGGGCAGCCATCTTGTGTGTTGGAGTGATGGTCAATTTGCATATTATTCTTTTATTAGATAGGATTAGATAGGATAGAGGCTGGTGCACGGGTGGGGGCTGGCTGGTTTGCCCTGAAAGGTGTCCCAGATCAGGGTGGGGGTTCCCTTGGGGCATGGGACAGCCTGGGTGATTGGCCTGTGGTGGTTAGCAGGCTGGTATCTGGGATTTATTTATCTTCTATAATTGAAACTTTGTAGCCTTCAGTGGAACCAAGCCAACTGCTCGCTCCCTGGCTGCAGCCATTTTTGTTGGGATTTATTTATCTTCTATAATTGAAACTTTGTAGCCTTAAGTGGAGGCCAAGGCAGGCCAGGGCAGGCAGAAAGCTTGGCTTCCTCCAGTGCTGGGGAAACCCAAGCCTCCTGCTCTCTCCATGGCCACAGCCATCTTGGTTGGGTTAATTTGCATACTGCTCCTGATTGGCTGGTGGGCGTGGCTTGTGGGTGTAGGGGAGGTATGGTCAATTTCCATATTATTCTTTTATTAGATAGGATGATGTAGAATATTTGCATATAACTTACACACAACCTCCTGTATACTTTATTATTTTATTTTGTATTATTATTTTTAAATATGTTTTTATTATTGATTTTAGAGAGAGCAGAAGGGAAACGGGGAGAGAGAGAGTGAGAGAGAGAGAGAGAGAGAGAGAGAGAGAGAGACATTGAAGAGAGAGAAACATTACTAGCAGCAAACAGATAGACTGCCTCCTGCAGGCCCCCTACTGAGAATCAAGCCCACAACATGTGCCCTGACTGGGTGGGAATCAAACCGGTAACCTTCTGGTGCCTGGGATGATGCTCAACAACTTAGCCACACCAGCCAGTACTATTTTTATTTTTCAAATTGATTTTAGAGAGAGAGGAAGTGTGTGTGTGTGTGTGTGTGTGTGTGTGTGTGTGTGTGTGAGAGAGAGAGAGAGAGAGAGAGAGAGAGACATTGATTTGTTGTTCCACTTATTTATGCACTAGTGTCCCAGTGCACAAAATTCATTCATGGAGGGGGTGGTTCCCTCGTTCATGGAGGGGGATGTCCGGCTGGTTTAGGCCCCTCTGGCCTGATCTCGCCCTCCCCAGCCAGCCTGCACCCTCTTCAAATGGCCCCCCCCTGGGGGATGCCCCGACTGCTGGTGGCCTGGCCTGATGCCTGCCTGATGGCCTGTTCTCCCCGCACCCTACTGCCCCCCCTGCCCCCCTGCAGGCCAATTTGGTTCTGATCAGTCGTTTTCTATGCCAGTCAGTGTCAAAAGCTCCACCTCCTAGGCAGCCATTGGCTCCTCACAGTTCACCCAGATTTGGTTCTGATTGGTTGGTTTCTATGCCAGTCAGCATCTCTGGGCCTATCTCCAGGCCTGATTAGAGAGGCAGGGATGATCAGCAACCCCCGCGGAGGCCTGGAGAGAAACAGAGGCGTGGCTGCTGTTTAAGCCTGGAGAGAAAGAGAGGGGCAATGGCTGATCAACAGCTGCCACGGAGGCTGCGGATCAGACCCTGCCTCTCTCTTCTGGCCTCTCTCCGGGCCTGATCCACAGCCCCCTTGGCAGTCAGTGCTGAGTTGCCACACCCACATGGGCAGTAGTTGCCAAGGCAACCCAGCACTGACTGCAGAACTGACTTCTGGAGTTTGTCGATCCTTCAGTCGGTTGTTACGGACCCTGGGTTTTTATATATTAGGATTCATTAGTTGATTCTTGTATGTGCCCTGACTGGCGATTGAACCCACAACCTTGGCATATGGGGACAACACCCTAACCAACTGAACTACCCAACCAGGTCCCTCTGTATACTTTAAATCATCTCTACATTATTTGTAATATCTAAAACAATGTAAATGCTATGTAAATAGTTGTTATACTGTATTGTTTAGTGAATAGTGACAAGAGAAGAAGTCTGTACACATTCACTACAGACACAGTCATTACAGGCCTAACTACATAGTACATGTCAGCAACAGCATAGCTTTTTCCCCAGAATATTTGCTGATCCGAGGTTGGTTGAATTGGCAGATAGAGAAGGCCAACTGTATTTCCAAGCGTATTAAGGCCCTTTGTCAAGTTTGGCCTCTGAGCAGCTTCATGAGGTGAAGGAGAGCAGTTGCCACCATCTTTCTGCACTGGAACACTGAGCGGTAGAGTGAAAATGTAACTTGGGAAGTGACTACATCCAAATTCATGGCAGGATTGGGTCAGTGGCTCTCCCTTTTGGGAACTTGCCAGACTGAGGCCTTGCCTGAGCCCTATTTCCTCAGGAGGTTCTTTTGCCTAAACTGTGACATATGGTTCCCTTAGGAAATCAGAGTGCTTACCTGGGCTTGTGGTATGTTCCCAGGTGGACATTGAGGAAGGCATTGTTTCTGATGGTGCTCAGGAAGGTACAGCCAGAGTAGGGACCCACCCCTGCCCAGTGCAGACAGGACTGTTTTTTCTTACATGGCTTCAATAGCATCCCTTACAAGGCCAGAGATAATAGCTGCTAATATTGTCTGTGTATGTATGTATGTATGTATGTATGCATGTATGTATGATCTTTCTATCTCACGTGTCTATCATTTATCTGTCTATGCATTAATAAACATTATTGAATTCCCAATACATGGTACTGAACTGGGTACTGGAAAGGGGGATGGAAAGCTCCCCTCTAGGACCTGCACATCTAGGGGGAATAAGAGATGTGTAAATAGTATCAACACCAATCTCAATAAAAGCCAAAATAGAGTGGATGCCTGACAAGAGGATAAATGTGCTTCAGATTTTTTTTAATATAAGTATTGGAAGATGCTTCATGGAGGAGGGAATATTGAGTTGAACTTTGAAACCTGGATAAGATTTAAATAGGGGAAGGGGAGAGAGAAGGAAGTGGGCTTTACAAGCACAGGGAATAGGGCAGGCAGACAAAGGTGGGGAACAGGAATGCTTAGGCACTATTATTTAGGGTGTGTTGGACTGCAAAGAAACCCCCAGACTCAGAGAAGAGTGTATTCTCTGGCAGAACAGAGTCAGCCGCGGGGCAGGCTCCAGGATGGCCTGAGTCAATAGCTCCAGGAGGTCATCAAGCACATGGCCCTTTCCTCAGCTCTGCTTTGTGTCCCAGGTTGTCTGCACCCCCAGGGAGTAGAAAGCTCTGCAGTGATGCCAGCTTCACACCATGATGGACAATGTGCAGAGGAAGATGTGAGATCATCTCTTGTCTTTGGTCCTTGCAGGGTGGGAAAACTTTCTAAATCTTTCCAGCAGACATTCCTCATATTTTTAAATCCTCAACTTGAGGATATGTTTTTATTGATTTTTTAGAGGAGGGAAGAGGGAGGGGATATGAAGGGAGAAGGGGAGGGTGAGAGAGAGGGATAGGGAGAGAAAGAGACAGAGACAAATACTGATGTGAAAGAGAAACATCAATCAGTAGCCTCCCATATGCATCCAGACTGGAGCTCAAACTAGTAACCCAGATATGTGCCTTGACCAGGAACCAAACTCACAACCTTTTGGTGTATGGGATGACACAGCATCCAACTGAGCCACCTGGACAGGCACGTTCCTCATCTTTTTGCAGCTCCCCCACCCACCACTCAGCAGACATTGAGCAGATTTGCATTAATGTCCATTCCTGGGACCAAGGTATTACTGAGATTTGCTTAGACTAATTATTGAGATGAAATGGGTATTGGGGGTCCATAGTGGCCCCCACAAAAGGAGTGCCAGGGAAGAAAAGAAAGGACCACCTACTGTGGCACAGTAAATATGGTGGCAAGGAGGGCGGGTTCTCAGTGCTGGTGGAAGAAGGCAGGGGAGTTCTGACCTGGAAACAGAGGGGATAGTCTGAAGGATTTTACTCAGGGAAGGAGAGGTGTAAAAACATGTGTGTTTTGCAAGACAGGAAGACAAGGGGAGACTGGAGGCATGAGGGTTGTTAGAAGTTCTTTGAGGAGTTGCGGGGAGAGGAGGAGAGATTGCAGAGAGGCAGAAAAGTGAAGAAGGTTGTGCCTGCCAACTCAGAGATAAAATTGACTGGACTCAATGACTATGTGGATTATGTCTGGGTGGTGTTGTTGGCCTCACAGATTCAAGTCTGAGTTTCTGGGAAAATGGTGATGACATAAAAATCAAAAACAAAATAAGGGAGGTCAAGAGATGGAGGTGTTTGACCAGTCCTCACTCAGCCTAGGACCCTGGGCCACTTCCGGCTCTGCAAACACATGCTGATCCCTGACTGGGGAGCTCTAAGTTCCTCATTCCCTGCTGTGAAAGTTATTTTGACATCAGAGGGTAGAGAGTGAACTTGGGGCTCCCAGCAGCCTCTCTTTGGTACCTGGAGTCTCCTCTAGGCAGACTTATAGCTGGGGAGAGAATCAGAATTTTCCCTTCAAATCCTGGGGATAGCCACTGACCCCCAGGCCACTCTCTTTCTGGACTTGGAGGTAGAGATCCTGCTCCCCAGTCTTCTTTGCTCCCAAGGATATGACAGTCCTCTCTCCTTAACACCACCCAGCCCAGGAGAGACCAGACTGAAATGTCAAGAAGAACCTATTGCAATTTTGGTGATAATGGAAGAGCAGAGGACTGCCTGTCTCACTCCCAGGCTGCCTCTGAGTGGTGGACTGCCTGCCCCACCCCTCACCCCCTCACTCTCCTCAGATCTCCACCTCTCAGCCTTTATCTAGACCAGTGGTTCTCAACCTTTCTAACGCCGTGACCCTTTAATACAGTTCCTCATGTTGTGGTGACCCCCAACCATAAAATTATTTTCGTTGCTACTTCATAACTGTAATTTTGCTACTGTTAATGAATCGTAATGTAAATATCTGTGTTTTCTGATGGTCTTAGGCGACCCTGCTAGCGGTTTTCAACCTGTGGGTTGCAACCCACAGGTTGAGAACCACTGCTATAGAGCCTAGATGGGAACCTATCCAGCTCAGCCCAGTTTTTTCACTCTTTCCTGTAAAAATCCTGAAGCCAGTGCTGTCCCCTTGTTAGTGGGGTTGCTCAGGGTGAAAGGAATGGGACTCTCCTCCCTAAAAGACTAAGAGTTCAGTTTGGACCCTGTCCAATGCTCCATTCTTAAATCTCTGTATTAGTCAGGAGAGACCAGCTGCAGTAACAAACAGCCCCAAATCCCAGGGGCTTCATAGGAGAGTTTATTTTTCCTTCATGGCACAGGGAACATGAGTTGATGGGGAGGGGGATATTCTGCTCCTTGCTGCCATCAGGGAACCAGTGTTCACCACCATCTGGGACCTTGGAATTCTCCTCTGAAGCTTCTGGTCCACAGACGGGAGAAAACTGTGTGGAGAAGATACCCCTCTCACCTGCCTCAGCCTGGAGGTGCCACATATCGCTGCCACTTATAGCCTACTGGGGAGGACAGGATCTACCTAGAAGGAAGGATGCTGAGAGTATCATGTATCTTCGTGGTAGGGAGATAAAAACACGAATATGGGTAACAGCTAGTCTGAGTCTGCCACAGTCCCCATGTCAGGCAGAACAACATGTGTATCAAAGCGTGCAAGCACAACCTCTTTCTAAAACTCCCCCCCCCCCATTATGCTGGCCTAAGAAGATCCACCCTGTTTAAGGTCTGGACCAGCCTCCTTGGTACTTGGTACATATGTCACAGGGAATGAAGAATAAGGATCTTTTCACCACAAGGGCCAAGAAGTGTCTGTGTTCTTCTTGGAGCCAGATTTTGTGTTGTTGCTTTTGTCTTCCATTTGGGCTAAAACACAGGTGCCATTTTCCTAACCTAACACTGAGTTCCAGCCCCGCAGGACACTGGGTGTGCGAGAGGACCAGGCCACCAGGCAGAGCAGACATTTCTCTGACGTGGCCACTTGCCAGCACAGGGAGAAAGAGACAAGACAGCAGAAACAATCCCATCTGAGTTCAGTCTGAGAAACGCTATTTTCCAAAATAACATAATCGCAGGAAATCAAGCATTAAAGGAAGACAGACACTGAAAGTCCAACACACTTCACCTGGAACAGTTCGGGCACAGCAGCATAAATGAACAAAGAAGGCCCTAAACTGTGCCTCATCACTGTGTTCTTCTCCCACACAATAGAACAGGGCTGTTTAATTTAGACCAGAGAGAAGAGATTAGAGCAAGTGAATGCGCATCTCGAAAGTCTCTGCCAGCTTCTCAAATGGAACATCCACCAAGGAAAGTCTGGGGATGGGATGGGCCAGACTAAACTTAAGGAACGTGCCTGCTACGGCTCACCATCTGAATGTCCTGTCCTCCAGGCCTGGGAGCTAAGCTGCTTGCTGTATTATGTTTACCTCCCTGGGACACTTACCCCAAAGCACCTTGTGGTGTATTTATATGCTGTCTGAGTTGGCTCGGGTTGCCATAACAAGATACCACAGATTGTGTGGCTTATATAATGGGCATTTGTTTACTCACAGTTCTGGAGGCTGGAAGTCAGAGATCAAGGTGTCATCGGGAGCGGTTTCTCCTGAGGCCTCTCTCCTTGGCTTGCAGTTGGCGACTTCTCCCTGTGTCCTCACATGGTCTTCCCACTGTGAGTGCCTCTCTGGTGTCTCTTCCTCTTCTTATAAGGATGCCAGTATTATTGGGTCAGGGCCTGCTCCCATAATTGTGTAACTCTAAGTGCCTGAAGTGTAAGTATTATTATATTAATCAGAAAGAAACCTGGCTTTGTGTCTTACACATAAGACTGCTTATTTTTACGTAATAATTCTGGGGGTGGGCAGTTACTACCTGTGGTTTAGAACAGAGATTGACACATTTTTCTTTAAAGGGCCAGATAATAAATATTTTCAGTTTTTTTGGGACATATGGTTTCTTACGCAACTACTCTACTCTGTCATTACAGGGCAAAATCAGCCACAGACAAATGAATGAGCATAGCTGTGTTCAAATAAAACTTTATTTACAAAAATAGATAGTGGGCCATATTTGATGCCCAGGCCATAGTTTGCCAACCCCTGGCATAGAAGCTCAAGTATGCCAGGGTCAAAATTTTTACAATTTTCTTGTTTTTCCCTCATGATTCCAATATAGCTGTTATAGCTCTAGTTATCATGTCTGTGTTCCAGGCAGGAAGAAAAGGAAAGGCGCAGGGACAAAGGGGTGTCTGCCTGCTGAATACGCCTTGTTTTCTGGAGGTCCCACCTAATAGATTGTTTTTTTCTCACTGGCCTCCCACATATGCAAGGAAGACTGGGACATACAGTCCTTTTTTCCTTTAGTTTGGGCACATTGCCATCCTAAATACCATGTTTTCTCTTATTAAGGAAGAAAGGAAGAATACATAATAAGTAGCACGTAGTAGCTCCTACCACCACTGCTTTTTTTTTAAGTCTCCAGCCCAGCTGTGACTCATTGTTTGAGCCTTGACCTGTGAACCAGGAGATCACGGTTTGATTCCCAGCCAGGGCACATGTCTGGGTTACAGGCTCGATTCCCATTGTGGGGCGGCAGGAGGCAGCTGATCAATGATTTTCATCATTAACGTTTCCATCTCCCTCTCCCTTTCTCTCTGAAATCAATAAAAAAATATTTTTAAAAATTAAAAATTTTAAAGTCTCTAACTAATCAGTCAATAAAGGCTGCTCATTTTACTTGTTTCTGGTTGCCTCAAACTTCTTTCCGTTATGAAATACTTAGAGGAGAATACAACCTTCATGGTCTAACTCTGCAAAAAGACTACTCAAATTTTCCTATCCTCATTAAAAAAAAAAAGACACACAAAAAAACTCAATAACTCCTTTCATGCTACATCGATTTCCAGGTGGGGAACAAAGAAGGAAAGAGGCAGGAGACAGAGGATGCTGTGTAGTGCCGGCCCAGTGATGATCGTTAGCAGCTGGAGGGTAGAAGGCAGGCTGCTGTGCCTCCGGCCTCCCTGATGATGTGTGATGGGAACAAAGAACTGTGTCCTTGCTTGTTCAGGGTCTGGGGAAGCAGATTTCAAGACATCTCTTGACCATCACTTAAATGCTCCCTCACCCAAAAAGTATTTATGAAAATGCAGGAGTTCTTGAGCCCCAGGTTTTGCTCTGCTTTCTGTCTTTCCAAAGTAGAGTTGAAACCTT
This sequence comes from Ia io, assembly GCA_025583905.1. Taxonomy (NCBI): domain Eukaryota; kingdom Metazoa; phylum Chordata; class Mammalia; order Chiroptera; family Vespertilionidae; genus Ia; species Ia io. The sequence continues at coordinate 85,865,544 of JAJQQW010000002.1, read as the reverse complement.
GCAGACACTCTCCTGGTCCTCATTCACCTTTCATCATCACCTCCCAACAGGCTGCATCTCCAAATACAGTCACATGGGAGGTTGGGGCTTCAACATGTGAATATAGGGGGATACAATACAGTCTGCAACAGGCATGCATAGCAATGCATCAAAAAAACGTGGACAGTTGAAGACAAACAATGCCAGAGAGGAGAGTTGGAAAGGGAAGGGGCCATGGTCAAGATGGCCCTGTGCTATAGAAAGTTACTAAACTCACAGATCCACAGAGACCCATGTCCTCCTGGGACTTAAAGTGTAATAGTCTCCCTCTGTTCTCCTTCCCATTACCCTTTTTGAGAATGAGTGTGTGTTTTTTGTTTATTTGTTTGTTTTTTGGCTTTTTTTTTTTTTTTTAATCTATGGTGACAAGGACAGGATGAGAAGATGCCCTAAGTTAGCATTAGAATCCAGGAGGGCTGGTATAGAATAGGAGACCACCATGCACACTTTGAGCCTTTCCCCTGATTTAGGAGTGGCCCTAGAGGGTGGTTTGAATCCCTGGTTTTTATGTATCTTTGGTGGCTCTCTCTGACATCCTGCTTGGAAGTCTAGGATCGAGGTGTTGGCTGATTTGCTTTTGATGAGGACCCCCTTCCTGACTTGAAGATGGCCACCTTTCCAGTGCGTCCTCACCTGGTGCCAAGAGTGAGCTCTGGCCTCTCTTCCTCTTCTCGGGAGGGCACTAATCCAGTCATGGGTTCCACCCTCAGGGCCTCATTTAATCCTAGTTATCTTCCAAAGACCCCACCTCTAAAACCATCACATTGGGGGTTAGGGATTCAGCATAGGAAACTTGGGGGCACAAGCATTCAGTCTGTAACATTATTATTATTAGGCTTCTATTTCTTGAGCACCTGCTGTGTGTCACAGTAGCTGTATCAGGGAAGTATTCCTATCTTCCCAGTATTTCTGATGAGAAAATCCTGAGATGTTAAACCATTTACCCAAGATGACATTCTAAGGAAGAGGTGTTGTGAGAATAGGGACCCCCGTGTAGCTGACTTCTAGTTTCTTCTTGCTGCTTCAATGTGTGTGTGGTCCCACAGTCTGTCTACCCAGCCCTCTGAATTTTCTCCTCTCAAGGCCAAATGCCACTCTTTTCCATATGACTTCACCTCCCTGGTTGCGTGGTTATCTGCCCTGCCTCAGAGAACTGATTAACAAATGACTGATCATGCTCCTTAGCTCTGGAAAAATAGCTGTACTTTAATAAGGGCTTTCTGGAGGCACGGGGCCTTTGGGCCCACACTATAACTATTGTGGGCACTAGACACTTTTGCTTTGGTGGTCTTTTCCTTCAGTAAGAAAAATTCATAGTTATATTTTATAACTGTGTTGGTACAAAGATGAACTTAATGCAGGCTGGATTCATTATTATTATATTTTATATTTTTGTTTTGTTTTAATTGATTTTAGAGAGAGGAAGGAAGAGAGAGAGAAACATCAATGTGAGAGAGAAACATCGATAGGTTGCCTCTTGTACCCACCCTGACTGGGGATCAACCTAGTTATGTGCCCTGACCAGGAATCCAAACCAGCACCTTTTGGTGTGCGAGGTGATGCTCCAACCAATAGAGCCACACTGGCCAGGGCTTAGTATATTTCATTTTAAAAGAACTTAAAGTTAAAACATTTTCATGGGTCCTTAAAAGTATCACGGGCCTGAAGCACTGCACCTCCTATGCCTGTGTATGGGAAAGAGGACCTGGCCCTGAGCGGGTCTCCCTAGGGCCAACCAGTAGTGTGTGAGTTCTTGACTTTGTGCAGGAAAATTTTCACAACATGAGTCCATATAAATTTTAGAGGACATTTATTAAAGCTGGGAACAGTGAAACCAGAAAGTGCTGGGTAAATGAGCCTGGGTTGGACTGCTTTGGCTCACTAGAAGTCAGTGAAAAGGAGGCCTTGGGGACAGGTTTGGGGGATTTGCTTGGGATGAACTGCCACTGCCCATTGCTGCCCTGGTTGCAAGCCTCCTGGGTCCCTTAGAGTTTAGGAGATGCATGCCTGTGGGAAAAGAAGGGGGCGGAAGGTCTGGGCATGCTCTGGGAGAGAGAGCACATGCTGGGACCTTCGTTTTTGAGGGGTTTTACAGGCTGGGCGTTTAGGGGAGGATTAATAGAATATTCACCAGCTTTATGTGATGTATCAAAATTAGATTTATTCTCTTCATCTGTCCTTGGGTGTGGTTGGCAAATGGCACTAATTGTATTTCTGCCACCTATTTCTGCTTAGCTTAAGGTAATTTAAGCTACTAACCCTCTGGTTGGGGAGAAGAAGTGCAAACCATTTATTCTTAAGTGTCCTTGATTTAGGAAAGATAGTATTTACTAGATGGTTGCAAACTGCTTGGCATGTAGATTTGCTAGATGACTGTAAATTGCTGTTGAACTATCTAGACTTTCTAAAGGGCTGTAAACTGCTGTTTCCCTGTTTCGTTTGTCCTGGCTTCCTCGCCTGTCTCACCTGGAGATAAGTAAGTCCCTGGGTGGTAGTGGGGAATTTAGTGCTGGGATGAGGGGCTGATCTGGGAGAAATGGCTTTCTGGGTTTCTGTACCTGCTGAAGACAGAACCAAGGGAGATTCTTGAGGCTGGCTTTTTAATGTCACTCAGCTTTCATGAATGAGCTGAGGGTTCACCCCAAAACAATGGTCAGCCAGTGGTAGGCACACATTTACGGCCTGAGTCTCCATACGCACAGACTTCCTCAAATTCACCGGCCAGTGACCCCTGGGTGAAAGGTGGGTTCTTGACTTCGTGCAGGAAAAATTTCACAACATGAGTCCAGATAACAATTTCACAATGTGAGTTCTGGTAGGGCCAAGCTCAGGGGAAGTCACCCCTGCAGCCTGGGTCCTCAGCCTGTGTTTCAGCATTTGGCCACATGGCGGCACTAACGTGCTGGTCTGCTGCCCTGAGCCCCAGGTCTGGTTCTGCCAGAAGGGATCTCTGAGTGCATTCTGGCTGGGGTTTGCCCTGCTGTCTGAGGCCTGGGCCAGAACAGGGTGTTTGTCTAGAAGGCCCCCTGCTCCCGGCCACCCTCAGTAACCCTCACCATTTCCAAGACACTGAAAGAAATGCAGTTCCAGGAAAACATTGATCTGGGAGGTGGGGCTGGGCCGCCACCTCATGTGTCACCACTGAGCTGTGGCTCTGGGAAGGAACTCCCTGGGTCTTGTACTCCTTATCTGAAACACTATAAAGATCTCTCAGGCCGCTTCTGCCCTCAAGTTTTAATTCTGCAGGAAATACAGCAGGGCCCACACTGTTATGGGCCAGAGGAGCTGGTTTGCTGTTTTTGCTTTGCCATTGTCTTGGCTGGGTGGCCACAGGCAAGCCACTTTCCCTCTCTGGTTTTCACTTGTCTGTAAGAAAGAGGCCTTTCTATGGGCCACCAACCTGTTGGGAGTGTGCCTGGGACCCAGGTGACCATGGCCTTCCCCTCCCTCCTTCCCTCCCTCCCTCCCTCCCTCCCTCCCCTCCCAGACACTGGCAGAAAAAGGGGTGGCTGGGCCCTGTTAGAGGAAGGTGGATGGCTGGATGCAGACATCCAGGTGATCTGCACCTAAAAACTAGAACCTGCCACTTTGCTGCTGCTGAGGCCTGAAGGAACTGCTGAGTTCTGGGGGTGCAGAAAAGGCAGGAGAACCGAGCCCAGGGCACAAATACCACAACAGATCTTCCAACAAGAGCTCTCAGATGGCTTTGCCCAGGTCCCACTGCAATGAGTCCCATTACTGGTTGCTTTTATTTTTTAAAGTGCCTTCGAGATGCTGCAAATTCTCTTGTATTTAGACATCTGGTGTCTCCAGCACCTGGCCCAGGGGCTGGCAGCAGCACTCCCCTGGAGCACTGACTGAAATACAGTGGAACCTTGTTTATTGAATGTCTCCCATCTCCAACAATTCACTTCTCAACCTGACAACCCTTTCATGCTGATACAGATATGATCAGTCTCGCATCTCTCAAGTGACAAACAAAGGAGAGAATGCACGAACATGAGTCAGTTTACCACTATTAAAATCTCAGGATATTGTGCTGTGAATATTTTTGTGTTTTTTTGCTTTTGTTGCTGCTTATAATTATTGTTAAATTTTCATTTTTTTACTGTACATTTCCTTTCCTTTTTGTTAAATTTTCACTTACATTTCATGTCCTTTTTGTTTTGTTATAGATTAAACAGTACAACAGACATGTGCTGTATATAAGAAAGGTTAAAACGGAATCATTTGGGATCTGGAATGGATTAATTCAATTTACATTATTTCAAATGGGAAAAATGATTCGGTTTTCGAACAGCCTTCCTGAATGAATTAAGTTTGAGAAACAAGGTTCCACTGTACAGAGTTCCAGGCCTTGCTCCTGAGACTGATTTTGTAGCTCTTGGGTGGGCCCCAGAAATTGGCATTCTTTTTACCAGCTGCCCAGGTGAAATAATGCCATAGAAATGTTCCAAGTGTAATAGGCAGTTAGACATAAGCAGAGCAAGGACAATGGGACAGGTACAAAGGTAGCCAGGGGAAAAACTGGGAAAACAAGGCCTCGCCCCCAAGGTAAACTTTCCTCCCTTAGCATATTGGTTTGGATCCCCTGACCTTTCATATCACTGCTCATGTGGTTCAGACCCCTGACTTTTCCTCCCTAAAGATAACATCTAGGCCTCACTTGTATTTTAGCTCTTGGCCCTGAAAAGCACTGATGACCTGGTGCTGACCAATCAGTAGAGACCATGACCCTGAAGGAGCACATCTGGAAAGCTGAATATTCTGCTGAAACACTCTCCTGAGACCTCCACTAAGATTCCCATCTGCAAGGGAGAGATAAAAACCCTTAAGACAAAGGGTCAACTTTCCTTCTCCCTCCCAGGAGCTTGTCCATGCCATTCCCTTCCCCCTCCTCTTCCCTCACTGGCACGTATACCATCACCTCTAAGGGACACCATGAGACTTGCAACCAGGGAAGCAATAGGCACCAGCAGCTCGTCCTGGGCTAAGCCCCTGAACCTGTCTCCAAGGCCCCTTATCTTTGACTTTCCAGTGAGCCAAAGCAACTCAGCCTAGGCTCCCCTGTTGCTTCTTCTATGCTAAGACTGTCTTAGTTTTACTGTCCTGAATGTGATTTTTTTGTAGCCAATATATTTTTGCTTTACTACACTTTGTCTCTTGACTGATATCTGTTCTTCAAGAAGACAAGAACTGAGGGCTCATTGTCTTGCCGGTAATAAATCATGAATAATGTTCATTAGTGGGCGTTATTATTTTCTATCTTTCCTTTTTCTTTGGTGTTTCTTTTTAACATTTTTTTTTATTTTTAAAACTAATTTTAGAGAGAGAGGAAGAGAAAGAGAGAGAGAGAGAGAGAGAGAGAGAGAGAGAGAGAGAGAGAGAGAGATTAGTTTGTTGTTCCACTTATTTATGCATTTATTGGTTGATTCTTGTACGTGCCCTGACCAGGGATCAAACCCACAACCATGGCACCTGAATGACGCTGTAACCAACTGAGTTACCCAGAAAGGGCTGGTGTTTCTTTTGTTTTAAATTGCATCTTAGGACTGTGCCATCTTGAAGGGGAGAGTGGATGTTATTAGAAGCCTGAAAATCCCGGGAATCTACAACTACGACACCCAGCAAACAGCTGCAAACCCAAGAACACTGGTCCCCAAGTGGAATGAGCACACAGATTTGGAGGAGCTCTGCGCCTCCTCACAGAAAGGAGAGAGAGAACTACATAACCAGACACCTGGTGAGGAGAGATCATGGGGAGACAAAGAAACAGCCCACATATGAAAGAAAAGGAGGCATCACCAGAAAAGGAAGTAAACAAAATGGAGGCAAGCAACCTGTCAGAGAAAGAATTCAGAGAAATGGTCATAAGGTGGATGAAAAGAATGGAGGACAAATTCGACAATATGAGTAAGAACCAAGAGGAAATGAAGAAGAACCAAGAAGAAATGAGAAATGACATCGCTGCTGTAAAGAACTCAATAGAAAGCATCAAGAGTAGACTAGAAGAAGCAGAGGACCACATCAGTGAGCTAGAAGACAAGGTAGGAAAAAATACCCAAGTAGAGCAGCTTCTAGAAAAAAAAAATTAAAAAGCAGGAGGAGAGCCTAAGGGAACTTTGGGACAACACAAAACAAAACAACATCTGCATAATAGGGGTGCCAGAAGGAGAGGAAACTGAGCAAGGAATAGAAAACCTGTTTGAAGAAATAATGACAGAAAACTTCCCTGATATAGGGAAGAAAAAAATCCAAACAAATCCAAGAAGCTCACAGAGTCCCAAACAAAATGAACCCCAAAAGACCGATGCCAAGGCACATTATAATTAAATTGGCAAATACCAATGACAAAGCAAGAATCTTAAAAGCGGCCAGAGAGAGAGACAGAAAGTTACCTACAAAGGATCCCCCATCAGACTAGTGACTGGTGTTTCTCAACAGAAACACATCAGGTCAGAAGGGAATGGAATGAAATATACAAAGTCATGCAAAGGAAGGGTCTGAATCCAAGAATACTGTACCCAGCAAGGCTATCAATCAAAGTTGAGGGTGAAATCAGGAGCTTCACAGACAAAAAAAGGACTAAGGGAGTTTATTACCACCAAACCAGCAATACAAGAAATGCTAAAGGGTCTGCTGTGAAAAGAAGAAATAGGAAGTGAAGAAGGAACACAGGGGTAAAGAATAAAAATGATAACAAACAAGTACCTGTCAATAATAACTTTAAATGTAAATGGAATAAACGCCTCAATCAAAAGACATAGGGTAACTGATTGGATAAGAAAACATGACCCATATATCTGCTGTCTACAAGAAACCCACCTCAGAAAAAAAGACGTACACAGACTGAGGGTGAAGAGAGAGAAAAAGGTTTTTCAGGCGAATGGAAATGACAAAAAAGCTGCGGTAGCAATACTTATATCTGACAAATTAGATCTCAAAGTGAAGGACATAAAAAAAAAGATAAGGAAGGCCACTTCATAATACTAGAGGGAGCAATCCAACAAGAAGAAATAACTCTGGTAAACATATAGGAACCCAATACAGGAGCACCCAAATACATAAAAAAACTCCAGGAGGATATCAAGGGAGAGATTAACAGCAATACAATCAGAGTAGGGGACTTTAATATCCCACTATCACCATTGGACAAATCCTCTAAACAAAAAAATCAGCAAAGAAACATCAATCCTAAATGACTCACTAGACCAAATGGAATTAATTGACATCTTCAGAACATTTCACCCCAAAGCCACAGAATGTACATTTTTCTCAAGTGCACATGGGTCATTTTCAAAGATAGACCATATATTGTGTCACAGGCAAAGTCTCTTCAAATTCAAGAAGATAGAAATCATATCAAGCATCTTCTCAGATCACAATGTCATAAAACTGGAAATCAACTACAATAAAAACAATCCAAAAAAAAATGAAAACACCTGGATACTAAATAGCATGCTATTAAACAATGACTGGGTTACAAGAGAGATCAAAGAAGAAATAAAAAGCATCATGGCAACAAAAACCAATGAAAACACAGCAATCCAAAATCTATGGGACATAACGAAAGCAGTCTTGAGAGGGAATTTCATAGCTCTACAAGCCTACTGCAAAAAAACAAGAAACAATGGTAATAAATTACTTAACCCTACAACTCAAAGAGTTAGAAAGAGAGCAACAAGAAAAGCCCAGTGTAAGCAGAAGGAAGGAAATAATAAAGATCAGAGCAGAGATAAACACATAGAGACCAAAAAAACAATACAAAAGATCAACAAAACCAAGAGCTGTTTCTTTGAAAGGATAAACAAGATGGATAAACCTCTAGCCAGAGAAGAGAGAGAGAGAGCACCCAAATAAGATCAGAAATGAAAGAGGAGAAATAACAACACATCCCACAGAAATACAAAGGATTGTTAAAAAATACTATGAACAACTCTATTCCAACAAACTGGCAACCTGGAGGAAATGGACATATTCCTAGGAAAATACATCCTTCCAAAACTCAATCAGGAAGAATCTAAACACCCCAATAGGCCAATAACTATGGAAGAAATTGAAACAGTCATCAAAAAGCTTCCAGCAAACAAAAGCCCGGGACCAGATGGCTTCACAGGGGAGTTTTACCAAACATTCAAGGAAGAACTAAAACCTATCCTCCTCAGACTATTCCAAAAAATTCAAGAGGAAGGAACACTTCCAAGCTCATTCTATGAAGCCAGCATCACCCTAATACCAAAACCAGATAAAGACAACACAATGAAAGAGAATTACAGGCCAATATCCCTCATGAACATATATGCCAAAATCCTCAACAAAATTCTAGCAAATCGGATCCAGCAGTACATCAGAAAGATCATACACCATGACCAAGTAGGATTTATCCCAGGGATGCAAGGATGGTACAATATCCGCAAATGAATAAACGTGATACATAATATAAACAAATTGAGAGATAAAAATCACATAGTCATATCAATTGATGCAGAAAAAGAATTTGACAAAATCCAACACCCATTTTTGATAAAAACTCTCAGCAAAGTGGGAATAGAAGGATCATACCTCAACATAATAAAAGCCATATATGAAAAACCCACAGCCAACATCATTCTCAATGGGCAAAAACTAAAACCATTTCCCCTAAGAATAGGAACAAGACAGGGATGCCCACTCTCACCACTCCTGTTCGACAAGTACTGGAAGTATTAGCCATTGTGATTAGACAAGAAAAAGAAATAAAAGGCATCCAAATTGGAAAAGAAGTAAAACTGTCCTTATTCACAGATGACATGATATTGTACATAAAAAACCCTAAAGACTCCATCAAAAAACTATTAGACTTAATAAATGAATTCGGCAATGTAGCAGGATACAAAATTAATGCCAAGAAATCTATGGCATTTTTATACACCAATAGTGAACTTACACTAAAAAAGCAATCCCATTTCCCATCGCACCAAAAAAATTAAGATACCTAGGAATAAACTTAACTAAGGAGGTAAAAGACCTATACTCAGAAAACTACAGAACACTGAAAAAAGAGATAGAGGAAGACGTAAACAGATGGAAGAACATACCATGTCCATGGATTGGTAGAATCAACATCATTAAAATGTCCATACTACCCAAAGCAATCTATAGATTCAATGCACTCCCCATTAAAATACCAACGGCATATTTCACAGACCTAGAAAGAACTCTCCAAAAATTCCTCTGGAATAAAAAAAGACCCTGAATAGCCACAGCAATCCTGAGAAAGAAGAACAAAGTAGGTGGGATTTCAATACCAGATTTCAAGCTGTATTACAAAGCCACTGTTCTCAAAACAGCCTGGTACTGTCACAGAACAGACATATAGAACAATGGAATAGAATAGAGAACCCAGATATCGACCCAAGCAACTATGCTCAATTAATATTTGACAAAGGAGGCATGAACATACAATGGAGTCAAGACAGTCTCTTCAATAAATGGTGTTGGGGAAATTGGACAGATACAGGCAAAAAAATGAAACTAGACCACCAACTTATACCATACACAAAAATAAACTCAAAATGGATAAAGGACTTAGACATAAGACAGGAAACCATAAAAATACTAGAGGAATCCACAGGCAGCGAAATCTCAGACATATGCTGAAGCAATTTCTTCACTGATACCGCTCTTAGGGCAATGGAAACTAAAGAGAAAATAAACAAATGGGACTACATCAAAATAAAAAGCTTTTGCACAGCAAAAGAAACCATCAACAAAACAACAAGAAAGCCCACTGTATGGGAGAACATATTTGCAAATGTTATCACTGACAACGGTTTAATCTCCAACATTTACAAGGAACTCATACAACTTAATAAAAGGAAGATAAATGATCCAATAAAAAAATGGGCAACGGACCTAAATAGATACTTTTCGAAAGAAGACAGAAGGAAGGCCAAGAGACATATGAAAACATGCTCAAAATCACTAATTATCCGAGAGATGCAAATCAAAACGACAATGTGGTACCATCTCGCACCTGTCAGAATGGCTATCATCAACAAATCAACAAAGGACAAGTGCTGGCGAGGATGGGGAGAAAAAGGAACCCTCGTGCACTGCTGGTGGGAATGCAGACTGGTGCAGCCACTGTGGAGAACAGTATGGAGTTTCCTCAAAAAACTAAAAATGGAACTCCTATTTGACCCAGTGATCTCACTTCTAGGAATATATCCCAAGGAACTAGAAACATCAATCAGAAAGGTTATGTGCACTCCTATGTTCATAGCAGCACAATTCACCATAGTTAAGATTTGGAAACAGCCTAAATGCCCATCAGCAGATGAGTGGATTAGAAAACTATGGTATATCTACACAATGGAATACTATGCTGCTATAAAAAAGAAGGAATTCTTACCATTTGCACCATGGATGGACCTGGAGAGCATTATGTTAAGTGAAATAAGCCAGGCAATGAAAGAAAAATACCACATGATCTCACTCATTTATGAGGAACATTATAACCTGATGAATGGAAAGATAGATACAGAGGCAGTAAAGCATCGAACAGGCTGTCAAATTACAGCGGGAAGGCTGGGGAGTGTTGGGGAGCAGGGGAAAGAGATCAACCAAAGGACTTGTATGCATGCATATAAGCACAGCCAATGGATACAAGACACTGGACAGGGTGGGATGAGTGCATGAGACAGGGGTTTAGGGGAGGCTGGGGGAAGGTCAATGGGGAAAAAAAAAGGAGATATATGTACTACTATGTGTAATACTTTCAACAATAAAAAAAAAAACAAAGAAGAAGATATCTAAAATAAATAAATAAATAAATTGCATCTTAGTTCCTCGGAATTCTGGAAGGAGATATGCAAGAATAGCCAGTTTTTAGAGTCAGTCTTTTCCCATCACATGTTGTCTGGGGAAGTGTTCTGGGCCTTTCCCGGGCTGGGTCACTGTGGAATGCTGGTGGCACTGAGTACCCCAGGACCCCTCACGCTCCCGGCCCTCAGGCCACAGCCCTACCAAGGGCTGGGGAGCTGGGCCACCACTAGATGTACCCCTGAGAGCTGGCCAAGGGCATGGCACTTCGTCCAACCTGGTGGGCCTGGGAGTCTGGAACCTAGATCCCGCCCTTCGATTACTCCAAGCATCTGAGAAACACTTAGTTCAGAGAGACAAATAACATCTGTGCTCAGAGCACATCTAAGACACAACATGAAGCCTCGAAAGAGAGGGCTCCCTCTTTGGGATTTCTCCCTTCTCCTCCCCACTCCCTTGATCGACCTCCCAAACCCAGAACCACTTCGTAGGCAGCAGTGATGCTGCTGCCCCTCGGGGATGCAGCCCCAGGTGGGCCAGAGGCACCCGCCTGCAGGCACTTCTGGGACTCTTGTCCGCCCTCTGCCCACTGCTAGGCAGGGGTCCCCAAGCCTCCTTCAGGCTTCCGTCCTCTTGGTAGGACCCTGCCTCCCCCACAGCTTAGGCTTCCTCTCCCTCTCCATAATCTAGCCTCCAAAACCAGTCATAACAAGCTCACAAAAGAGGCGAGGGGGGAAGTTAAAAAATGTGTCTTGGCCTCAAAACCCAGAACTGAATTCACTTTCAAACCATTTAAGACTGATGAGGCCCTTATGTGTAGGCTGAGGGCGCTATTTCCGTGGGTCTCTCTGCCTCAGAGAAAGGTCTCTGCTGGGGGGAGGGGGGAGGAGTGGGTATGGGGCACCAGGAGGGGACTGTCCCTGCAGAGCCGGCTGAAAAATTAGCTTACTTCACACATGGGACTCAAGGGGAGGAACTGGGATAAGTGTCCGACCTGCTTTTTTTTGTCAAATCTGTCCCCCCTCCCCTTCTTCCACTGTCCAGCCAACCCCAGCCTCCCTGGAGAGCCGTGTCTGGCTCGTGAGTTTCCTGTTAACTCTGCACGTGTGTGTCTGTCCCAGGCCTAGCAGTTCAGCCTTTTCCTCCACGCTGAGAGCGGGGCCCGGGCCTCCAGCCCCAGGCCCTGTGCCTCCTTCTGGAGCAGAGCCCGTTCTGTTCTCACCTTTTCCTGGAAGCAGCTGGCGGGCCCTGTACTGGGATTGGAGATGTTGTCCAGGCACTGAGGTGCCCTCGCTGCTGGAGTGCAGTGCCAGGTAGAGCCGGAACGGAATGAGCTGGACGCTTAGCTACTGCTGCTCCGGTTTGTGAGGCTTGAGGGGTGGGTCCTCCGACACAACAGACTCCCTCTTCTCAGCGCTTGCCCACGAGCACTGCTGCCCCGCCATGCGTCTACTACAGCAGAGGTGGGAGGTTTCATTCATTCATTCAGGCACTCGTCCACCATTGCAGTATTTCTGTCCCAGGCTCTCTCGTAGATTGGCAGGCAGCCGTTCCAGACAGAAGGCTGGAGAGACTTGGGCTCTGGCGGCAGCTCTGAGCTGCAGCTCAGCCAGGCTACAAAACCGTAAGGAGCTGGAGTACTGGACCCTGGGCCAGCCGGGCCCACAGCAGCAGCTGCGACTGATTACTGATGACTGTGCTTGCAGAAAGCTCGGCTACCTCGGGGTCAGGGCCTTCCTCTTCCAAAGAGGAAATTTGGATGCTGCCCACAGCTGTGGAGAAGTGTAGGCCTGAATGGTGTAACAGAGTCAGCTAGGGTCTTGCCTCCACGGCCGTCTCCTGTAATTCTGCCCACCTGCACCCTCCAGGGACTCAGCCCTTGAGGACATAGTCGCCCATATTTCTGGGCCCCTTCCTGAACACTAGACACCCTGAGGGCTCAGGCCAGCACATCCCTCCTCCCTGCCATGCTCGGTGATGAGGAGTGGGCCAGCCTCCTAACTGAGCTTGGCCCCTTGCACAGCTGTGTGATTCTGCATGTAATTTATCCTTCCGAAGTCCGGTTTCTTTATCAGGAACATGGGAATAATTGTAGTTCCTACCACCAAACTTCTCAAAAGGCTCATTGTTATTCAATTTCCAGACAGTTTCAAAGCCAAATGCATGAGAAACAGATCATTTTATCTCTCTATATAAAAGCCCAATATGCAAATTGTCCCTGCAGGAGTTCGACTGGCAGATCGCTCACTCGCTATGACATGTGCTGACCACCAGGGTGTGGCGCAGAATGAAGGAAGGCCCTGGTCCACAGCCAGAAGGCCCCAATTGGCCTTGATCGCCGGCCAGGCCTACGGACCCTACCTATGCATGAATTTTGTGCTCTGGGCCTCTAGTGGTCTTATGATATGCCAGGTGGGGATCTAAGTGTTTTACACACATTATCTCATTAAATCCTCAGACTGACTGCATGGGGTAGATATTACTGTGATCCCTAGTTTGCTAATGAAGTAATGGAGGCCCAGAGACATTCCAGGAATGTGCATAAGGTCACACACCTGCTAGTGGTGGCAGAGTGGGGATTCTAACCAGAGTGGGACTTGAGGAACCACGATCTTTGTTTCCCATTATTGAGATACTAGAGGCCCAGTGCACGAATTCATGCATGGGTAGGGTTCCTAGGCCTGGCCAGCAATCAGAGCCAATTGGGGCCATCTCGCCCAGTCCCAATTGGGGCTGTGCCAATCAGGGCCTGCTGGCTGGGGGGAGGGACCAGCCGGGGGGAGGGACTGGGGGAGGTTGGCCAGCCATGGGAGGTTGGCTGTGGGAGCGCACTGACGACCAGGGGTCAGCTCCTGCATTGAGTGTCTGCCCCCTAGTGGTTAGTGTGCGTCATAGCGACTGGTCAACCAATTGTTCCAGTTGTTCTGGTCGTTCCAGTCGTTCGGTCATAACGGTCGCTTAGGCTTTTATATATATAGATAACTGACATGCAGGCACACCTCAGAATACTATGGTTTTGGTTCCAGATGACCATACTAAAGTGAATACCACAATGAAGTGAGTTGTAAACTTTTTGCTGTTGGAGGGTCTTGTCTTCCATTTGTAAAAGCACCTGTGACGTGCAATAAAACAAGGCGTGCCTGTATAACACTGTGTGAATTTAAGTTGCACAACCTCACAACCAAGCTCCACAGTGTCCTGGATGGAGTTGTTTAGGGAGCGACAGTGCCTCCTATCCATGTCCACCCCAGTACACTGAAAAGAAACCCACGGAAGGAAGCTCACCACATACAGCCAAGGGCGGGCAAAGGGTCTCCCCGAAGCCTACATGACTGTACTCCCAACAGTTGTACTGCAACTCCTACCAAGAAAACCTTCCTTCTCCCTCGCTCCCAGACTCCTATATCCAGACAGAGTGGGGGAAGGCATAAAAATGAAAAAATAAAATGAAACATGCCTCTCACACACCCAACCCCCTTTATTACAGTTATCTGAAGGATAAATAACTGGTAAAGACCATACGAGTTTAAATTCTGGCTCATGTGGTCAGACGTGCACCTGGTCCCTAGGGAGAAACCCAAAGCACGGGAAGAGTGGAGGGGGAGCACATGGAAATTTGGCAGGAACGCGCAGACTGCTGTTCGTGGCGGCAGCCAGATGAGGAAAGCTGAGATGGTGTGAGCAGAAGTGGCTGGAGGGAGAGGTCTTTCCAATAAATTACAGAGGGATCTCCTTCCAAGGGGCTGGGCATCTGCAGACATGATCTCATCACCCCCTTCCCCCATGGCGTCGGATGTGGGGACTGGGGCCAGGGGTCTCTGCCCAGTCCCAAGTCCAAAGACTCAAACCTTGACTCTCCCAAGAGACCTGGATCTGTTGCTGCCCACTGACAGCAGAGGGACTGGGAAATCTCCCCCACAGCTGTTACAGCAGGTCTCTCTTAGCTTCAAGGGTCCTTAAAAACACTTGAATTTCCACAGGACAAAAACAACTGGAAAAAAAAAACAGTTATGCAAAGATAATTGTTTCATTCTCTATCAAGAGGGTGATTGTCTCATTTGCTTTGGGAAGAGGAGAGGGAATAGGACCCAGCTGCATTAGTCAGGGTACTCAGGAGAAACAGAACTGGTAGGATATATATAGAGATACAGAAGGTTTTCATACAAATTGGCTCACACAATTATGGAGGCTGAGAAGTCCCACAGTTTGCCGTCTGCAAGCTGGAGGCCCAGGAGAGCTGTGGTGAAAGTTCTAGTTCAAGTCTGAAGGTCTGAGCACCAGGAGCATTAGTATCTGAGGGCAAGCAAGTTGGATATTCCAGCTCAGGGAGACAAAATTTGCCTTTCCTCCACCTTTTGGTCCTCTTCATGCTTTTGTTCTATCCAATGGGTCGGGTGCTGCCCACCTGCCTCGGTAAAGGCCATCTTCTCTACTCAGCCTAGTGATTCAAAATGAGTCTCGTCCAGAGAAACCCTCATAGACACACCCAGGAATAATGTTTATCAGCTATTTGGGCGTCCCTTCACCCATCCAGGTTGACACATAGAATCAACCATCATACCAGCCGTGTGGAGGGCATTGCAAGGGTGCCTGGTGCTGTGGGTAGAGAGCATTTGGGAACTGACTAAGCAATGTTTCTGGGCCTCTTCTATGCCATTAGCACTTTGGGAGATGCTGGATGGATACAAATATGAACCAGAGCCAGATCTCGTCAGCAAGTGAGGTGCCTGTGTCATGGCCATAACAGCTGTGAACCTAGTAGGCACTGAATGAATATATGGAGTTAGTTCAGAAGAGAAGTTTGGTGGCCATAGGTGGTCCAGCAAAGCTTTGTGGGGCCATCATTAGCAGCTAGCTCCCACCTTTCAGGTACCAATTGTGCTACATGATCACTATACACCATCCTGTTGAATCTCTATAACAACCCTGGAGCTGCTTAGCAGCACTTGAGATAGTACCAGGCACTTTCCAGTGATGCTTGAGAGAGTGGTTGACAAGTTGCTATAGCAAAACAAGGAGATTGAAGCCATAGAAGAAAGTGCTGTACTACCAGTTGCTGAGGACATGAACAGGGGAATCAGATGCAGACCCCAGTGCCCCAGGTGCTAAGAGTCCAGGTCTCAGAGCCAGACAGCCCAGCCTGGACCTGGCTATGTCTGTGAGTGACAGTGCGACCTTGGGAAGGTCACAGACTCTGCATTGATTTGCATATGGATATAACAATATTTAATTTAGAGGGTTGTTGGGAGGATTAAATAATATAGTGTATAAACTACTTGCTCAGCTCAGGACTGGCCTATACATAGCAATTATTCAATAAATTATTTCATGAGCTCCACGCCAACGCTGGGTCTGTATGTGCCTCTTACTAGTAGATTTGCCTTTCATCTCCTGAGGTAGCGTTTTATCATTCCTCCTTTGGTACTACTTCTCCCTAAAATGTTGGGCTAGGTTTCAAAGTCTTCCCACATCAATACAAAATGACACATATGGAAACCTAACTAAAGCTTTTTAACACAGACAATCATGATTTTGAGAGAAAACAGACCTACTTAAGTTGCCAACATAATTTAAGTTAGAACTTGGATAGACCTTGCTACCTGTGGTCATTGAATGACACTACAATAAGTGACCAAAGGCTTTACAGACCTCACTTCATCTAAATATTTTGAAAAAATAATAAAGAGGTTAGGGCTAAAAACAAATTGCTAAAATATCACGAGAATGAAAACCAATTGCTAATCAGGCTCCTATTTGAATCTGTTATGATAAAGATTTGCTAACTTAACTAAGATTCTCTATCTGTCATTGGGCTATTATGGGATTGTATTGACTGAATCTGAGCCGTGGCTCTGAACTCTGAGGTCTGGGAAACTCCACACTTCATCCTTTATGGATATAAGGAAAGCAGAGCCCTTACCCAAGGCAGCCAAAGACCACCCTGGAGCCTGGCCTGGGGAACCACGCCCCAGTCAGTTAATGGTTTGTCCTTCCTTCCCTGATTTAGGGCAGAAGTCCCACATTTGGGATGATTGGGGGAAAGGGAAGCAATCAATTTCTCTGTAATCACGGAGCTGTGGTCTGAGATAGATGTAAGAACGTGACATTTTCCAAGACAGCAGCGTCTCATTCCCTTTGCTGCCAACTTAAAGAAATTCGAGGAGCCTTAGCAGCTGGGAGCCAGGAAGGCGCCTGTGGCTGGCGTGGTGTGCAGCTAAGAAGCAGGTGGGGATGGGTTCGACCCTACAGAGAGAAGGACCTGCAGCAGCCACTCCCATGCAGCTCTCCTCTTTTCCAACTGCTAGTGTTTATTTTGGCTCTGGGCAGCAGACCCCTCTGGGGAAAGAGGAACCTAGGGGAACAGGGGCAGGGAGGGGGCATTTGAAAACCGCAGGGTTAGTGATGAGACAGTGCAAAACAAACCTAACCAAAATACTAAGCTTAGGGTGGGTGGGGCGTGGTGGTTCAGGACTGTTCCATGACTGCACAGAGCTAAACACACCCAGACTCCTGGCTCCTGGCAGACTTCCATTTCCTGAAAAACCTCCGCAGAGTGATCCTAACACTTTAGTTAAATGGCCATGATAACTCACTCTTCCCCCCATAATCATAAGTTTTGAAGTTGATGAATTTGCATATGATAAGGCTTCCTAAAGACCCCTGGAGGTTTCTGCTCCCCTTCCCAGCCCCATATGGGCTCTCAGGGCTTGTGACCGCATGCATCTCATGGCTCCAGCAAAACTGGGCCTATGTCTTTTTCTGGCATCCCCAGGGACACCACCCAAGCTCTGCCATTGGCTGGGGCCTCCCAGAGCCTGCTCACCTGGAGTTCTAGGGAGAGCGAAACCGGTTATAACCGGTTATAACCTCCTGGACTAGAGATTTCAGCCCATCCTTGTAAACTTGCCTCTTTGTTTCCGTCTGCTTGAGGGGAGGAGGAGGAGAGAATTGGACAGGTATCAGGTTGTCTTGGGTACTGAAGAAGCATGTTTTCAGGTGGGAGGGACTGTGAACGATCAAGGACTGTCCCTCTGGGAGGCGTCTCAGTCTCCCACCACAATTCTGCTGGAACCGGAAACGCAGACTGTCAGCACGGCTTTCAGGGATTTCACAGATTGCCTGTTTGTCTACATTTCATTTCCAGACCAGCAGGGCTAAGGGCTCTGCCTGACCATCAACCAACCATTTACTCACATGTTCGGGCACTGGGCCTTTAGGACCATACGTGGGTAAAAGGTCAGCAGTCACCCTCGACTGCTTCCAGGGTGTCCCCCACTCCCTGAACAAAATAAATCACAGAAGCAAACAAAAATCCTTCCATTGCCCGGACCTTAGCTGTTTAGGAGGAAGATTCTGCCTTGGCCAATGGAGAAGCTGCTGGATGGAAGGGGGTTGTGAACACAGGTCTTCTCTCTGATTCCTGACTATGTCATCCTGTGAGATGGTTTGCTTGTGAGCTTTAGTAAAGAACATACAACATGCCAGGACTAAGACTGGACTCAGAACTTCTCCAGGCCTCACCTCACTCCTCCCGCGCTTCTGTAAAAAGGCCTCAGATCTCTCCAGCCCGGTCCTGGACCAGGGTCACCACCCTGCAGAGGCCATCTCTTGGAGTCTATGCTTAAGAGAGCTTCTTTTGGGTGACCAGTGGTGCGTGGTCAGGAAATGGAGTCACAAATATGATTTTAATACAGTGAGCTGTTTGGGGACGCTGATGTCTCATACCCAGCACTGTCTTCAGACTCAAATCAGTGAAGATGTTCCTCTTTGAACTGTTCACTTGCAAGAAACAGCAGTCAGGGTCTCAGCTTCCCTTTCCCCAACATGACATGATGCTTTCCCTCCTGGCTGGTCTCAGTGTTTACCTTAAGGTCACAAATGCTGCCATCTCAACATGACATGATGCTTTCCCTCCTGGCTGGTCTCAGTGTTTACCTTAAGGTCACAAATGCTGCCATCTCCACCTTTGTATCCTCAGGGCCTAGCATAAAATCTAGTACAGAGTAGGTTTCTAAAGTGTTGAGTGAATGATGAATGAGGGGCAGGAAATGACAGAGGGAGAGGAGGAAGAAGAGGAAGGACAGAGAAGTTACCTGCAGGGGGTGGAGAAAAGATGGAGTTGGCAATCTGGATGGTGAAGATAAAGAGCCTGTTTCTCTCAGCCTTCTGATGCTCTCCAGACACCCCACTGATTCCCTTTCTTCAGTCTTTCCTGGATATTTATTTACGAAGCCAGGGAGAGAGGCAGTGACCCAGAGACAACAGGATTCTCTTCTCATGGCCAAGAGTCAAACAGATGGCTGAGGGCAGGGATAGGGTTACTGGCCTTCAGATACACACCAGGTCCTCATTCAGGACGAGGCCCGGGTTCTGGACAGCTCCAGACAGGCCTCTGTGCTAGAGAGGGCTGGTGCAGAGAAGTGAGTCATGCCTTCTTCATGGCACAGCTGTTGCCTTCCAGGAAATGGTGCATGTACACGTAGGTGCACACACACATTATATGCACACCAATAGTAGAGCTCATACCACAAGACAGGCCCAGTCACAGTTCCTCCAGCCCTGTTACAGCAGGGCCTGGGGTGTCTGAAAGGATAAGACCAGGTGGACCAGAGATGTGCTGAGATGCGTCTCCCCTTTTGTGGTGCTAACGTGATCAGGATAAAGACTCTGGTCACCTGGTGGCTCCCGCACTGGTGAGCAGACATGAAGAATATGTGAGTCCACAAACATTTCAATTACTGGGATGCTGTAGAGACTGTAAACAAAGCCTGAGGACTCAGAGTCTGGAATGGATGTCCTTTATGGTTATTTCTGATAACTCCCGGGCACTTCAGTGGGAACCTGGAGAAGTCATCATTCGGAAAATTGATGGCCTCTTTGCTGTCAGACCCTCATTAGGCACTGGCCAGAGTCAGTCACAGACACAGGGGCGTGCAAAGAATTTAGGAACTGTAACTCAGGCTCTATGCAAACCTGGTCACATCCTGCTGTTAGGAGGCTGTCGAGGATGGCAGACAGCATGGACAACAAGACCAGCTGTCCTTTAGAGAGAGAGAAGTGGGACAGATCATGGAGGCCTGGAGACAGGCAGAGGAGGAGACCCGGGCATAGGAGAGCTGGACTTGGCCCTCAGTTCTGTCACTGACTGACAATCTGGGGAGGAATCACTATGTTTCTTGGGCCTTAGTTTTCTCTTCTTTAGAAAGAAGGCACCAGCCTGGCTACCATCCTTGCTCTAACCTGTCTAGTGGTCAATTAAGAATTTGAGCAGGACGCACAGTCATGCAGAAGAGAACCGAGGCTGAGACGTGACTCAGTGTCCCCAGTCTGTGGGCTGCATCCTGTGGACTATCAACTGTTCCAGCGCCTTCTTGTCCCCCTTCCCTTCCTCCTCGCAGTACATTCTAGGGTGCAGACCAAAGTCTTGCCTGGACCAGCCCCCGCCCCCCAACTCTGAGGACACCGGGGAGGGTCCTGATGGCCATCGCTGTTGGACCGATAAATAAATGAATGGCATGATGATGGTGGGGAGGTGACAGCACCTGTCTGAGCCTGCTGCACATGGTCCTGACAGCATCCTGGTGACTAAACTGCTCAAAAGTGAACCCGGAAGTTGCTGGGTGGGGGCAGAGCTGAATGAGCAGGCATTTTACAGGCAGGCCCGGGGGGGACTCACGGATCACAGAGGCAAAAGAGAAGTTCGAAGTGACCCACAGGCTCAAGTCACTTTAGTCTTTATTGTGGCCTTTCTCTTCTTTTCCAGCTTTCTCTCTCTCTCTCTCTTTCTGATTCTTTTGGGATTTGGAAGTTCATAACATCCCTCCAGGCTCACTCACTAACTTGGGTCTTTCTCATTCAGGCCTACCAGGGTCAAGGAAATATGAAAGCCTAGATCATGCTGGTTTTTTTCCTGAATGTTATTGAAGAGCTGGAGGGGAAAATAGAATCTTCTTTTCCACTTTCATTTTTTATTTACTCTCATAGTCTGTCTCTCCCTCTGTCCTCTTCTCTCTTTCCCCAAGCTACAAGATGATAAGATTAAAAAATGGAAACAGAAAACTATAATTAGACATGTACAGGCAATAATTCTGCTTTGGGCAATGGAAAAATAAATCATACCCACATTTCTATTTTTCCCAGAATCTGAAGAACAATCTTGGCTAGTTGGGCAGTTGGCTATTCCTGGGTACATTTCAGAAATAACTCATGTTTATTTATTATTGGATATTTATAATGTGTTTCAGAGCAGGTTTCCAATAACCCCACGAAAGAGCGTGGGCTCCAGCACTGGTAGGGCTAGGGTAGAAAAGGAAGGATGGCATCACTGCTGGGGAGGACACCCCTGCTGTCTCCTCAGTATTTCTGCTTGCTGAGGCCACAACATGGGGCAAGGTGTGGCTGAACTGAAAAATAAGGCTCTGAGCTTTGTTTCTCGGCTGAGGCTTCCTTAAAAGGGCGTCAGTGCCTAAACTGGATTACTCCTAGCATTTGATGGAGTGTATTCTCTCTCTCTCTCTCTCTCTCTCTCTCTCTCTCTCTCTCTCTAGGCTCAGGCAGAGATTAGAGGTGACATTTCTGGAGGCACAAAAGGATGGCAGACCAGGAATGCTGAGGGCTTCCAGGCACTGACATCACCCCCCTCCTGGCTCTGGGAGGAGCCCTCTGACCCCCAGGTCTTGGGGCAATTATTTTTAGCCAGCAAACCCATCCTGTGGCATTCCCATGGTGCACTAAAGGGAGCCGGAATTTCAGGGAGGGCCCCTTTGACTTCACTGAGCTTCTATCTCTGCCTCCCATGGAGAAATTAGAGATTGCCAAGGATGGAGTCCTTGGAGCCCTTCGGTTCAGCATCTTCATTTGGTAGAGGTTGACTGGCTTGTTCAGGGTCAGACAGCCAATTGTAATTCTGCCTTCCTGTACCTCCACCTTATCCCTCCCGCTCTTTGTTACAGCAGTTCCCAAATAATTTGCCATAGATTAAATTCAAGCTGAAAAATCTTAAAAACATGCTTCATTAATTCATTAAAATACATTAATAAACTCATTGAGTGTTACAATAAAGTATTTTATGACATAACTGAGTGTTACAATAAAGTATTTTATGACATAACTATGTTTTCCAAAACAAAAAAATATTAGTGAGAAGAGTGGCATTATTTTACAAAATTTTGAAAATGGTTTGAATGTCTCACTTAATAGGTGACAGTGGAATTGTTATACCTACTTTTGTATTCTATCAGTTGCATTTGTAGCCTCTGAAAAACTCTACCATGAGACAGTGACAGTGAAAAAAAAAACTTAATGTCTTTGGATTATTTATGAAAGGATTTCAGGGGTCCTTGTACCACACTTTGAGAATCATATCTGCATTCTTTTTTACTTTTGCTCATCCAACCACTCAAGGAACATTCACTGAAGAACTACTGAACGTTAGGTTGAAAATGTAGACAAATGTAGCATAGGTGAATCTCAGTCCAAGAACTCGGTTATTAGAGAAATGGGGCTGAGTTTAGTTTTCTATAACAACAATCAGTAATATCTGATTTCACTATCTTTTACCAGGCTGCTGCAAATTTAACCTCAATAGGTATTGGGTCCTCCCCATCCAAAGAATGTAACATATTCTGAGGGGCTTGAATAGTGCAAGAGCTTTGGGGGCGGGGCCTGGCCCTTGATGCTCAGCACACATGGGAGCAGTTGAGACACCCACTGCCCAGTCCCACGGCCACTCTGGCTGGAGGTGGGGGGACATGTACTCAGGTATCTACCTTCTCTCTTCCTCAGCAAGAACATAGGTGCAGGTTCCCCCACCCTCTCAGGCCCCCCAAACTATAATTCTTTCTCTCATTCCTTCTTTCTTCCCTTGGTTTTTTTCTCACAAGCCAGATGAATCTTTTGTCGGGGGGAAATTCTTTTGCTTTCAAGTTTCTTTAAGATCTTTTCTCTCTCCAATTCTCCCAACAAACGCAAGAAAAATGTGCAAGCTACTTCTTCATGCCTCGTGCCTCCCTTGGGATTAAATGAGCTAATAATAAATTGCCTGGTGCACACTAAGTACCCAGTAAATGTTGCTATTAATATTCTTGATGCTTTTACTTGGGGATATCAAGGCACAAGCTTGAATAGGGAAAGGGGAGAATTCAGGAAGAGGAACCCTCCAGAGTTCACACTTCCACATGTCCTGTAATGCTGCCGCCTGGTCCCCTCTTCACCAGCTGCCTCAGGAGCCTCTCAAGGCTGAAGTGAAGGACTGAGAAGCGTCCCCAGGCCCCTTTGCCTCTTCAGCCACTCTCCTCGGAGATTGCACCACATGTTTTATTTATGGAGAAGCTTGACCTGGGTCACTCCGAGATGCCCAGGAGGTGGGATCATCCTGGAATGTGAGAATCATGGAGCCTTTGGAAGCTTTTGCAAGTCCTGGGGTCCCCAATAGGGGTGGGAAAATCTGCAGGGACAGCCTGGTCCTCTCTGGCAGTTCCATCCTCCTTCAGGGGACCACCTGCTGGCCTGGGAGTTTTTAGTGGCAATCTGATGGGTGCTGTCTGCCCGCCC
Organism: Ia io; assembly: GCA_025583905.1. Lineage (NCBI taxonomy): Eukaryota > Metazoa > Chordata > Mammalia > Chiroptera > Vespertilionidae > Ia > Ia io. Next base: position 85,842,150 of record JAJQQW010000002.1, on the reverse strand, counting down.
CAGGCCATTTCTGTGGCGCAGGCAGACCATGATGGTCTGTCTTGTAGGCAGTCAGTAATGATTCACGGAATGAGAGGTGTGAATGGCAGAGGGAGTTATCTCCATGTAGGCTGAGAGCGTTCTCTATGGGACGCAGGTGGAGCTGCCACTTCCTCTCCCAACAAAGCTGGAGCCCATGGGCAGATGGTCTTCACCAAGACTCATTCTGTTCATTGTTCCCTTTGCCCATCCGGATGGGGCTGTGGATGCACGCTTACTGCTAGCAGTGTGTGTGTGTGTGTGTGTGTGTGTGTGTGTGTGTGAGAGAGAGAGAGAGAGAGCGAGAGGCTACCGTAAGTCCACAGGCACACAACAAAGTGGAAAAAGGCGTAGGATGGAGTCTCTTCTTTCCTCCTCCTAGGCTGTCAGCCGCAGTTCCCTCCACCAAGCCTTGGGGGTAAGTGTGGGTGATATACGGTTGCAGACATTTAAGACTTTTTCTCAGGGTGTGACGGTCATGGCCAGGTAGGTATCCAGCCTGATGAGAGCTGTTGCTGAACTTCCTTATAAGTCCAGGCTGTTGACAGGCAAGGGCCCCCAGCCTCCCGTGCGCTCAGGACAAGTAGGTTCTTGTCATGACTGGACCCTGTGACTGGACTCCACACTCCTGTGAGTCTGGGCAGCTTCATCCTTCTGTTCTCCGGGAGCGGAAACGAAATGAGCAGGTTGGGACTGGTTCCAGGTCTCCTCCGCCAGGTTAAGAGCAGAGAAACAGGATTAGGACTCAGTCCCACAGCCCCAGGCCTGGGCCTCCTGCACAAGCCTCGCAACTTGTGGGGGCTCAGTCAGGAACCATGGTGGATTGCAGCTCAGGAAAAAGCCCCGTGCTGTCTGGTTCTGAGCATACTCGCGTGGGGTGAAGCAGAGGTGAGTCAAATGCCTTCCGAGGAGGAAATGACTTATCAGGCTGACCTTCCTCGCTGTGCATCCGTCACTTGCCGAAAACAAAAGAGGGCAAGAGAGAAGGTAGTTTGCAAACTCCTGGCTGCCAAGCTTTCCTGGTATTTGAAGGAACTGTTGCGGCTGGTGAACTTCTGTGGAGGAGCTGGGGTGCCTTTTAGCCAAGTCAGGCCTGTTCTCTTTTGTCCCTGTAGACAAAAGGCTATTCTTCGTATACTTTCCAGGGTCCCTTCTCCCCTGGTGTAACCTCGGCTCTTCTCCTGAGCGTGGGGGGCGGTGGTTATCTTGAAGGCAGAAAATAGTTGCCAAGGGGCTGGAGACCCTGCTGCATGGTAAAGTAGCTCTTTATAGGCCTTCACGATGCAGCACTTTGCAGGTTCAAATCCCAATTTAAGCCCGTGCCCAGGGGTTCTTGTCACCACAGTTAAGGCTGTCCTAGGTTGTGGACTTTAGGAAGGCACAGGTCTTCCTGTCTGCTGTACTCTGTCTGCTGTGCTCTGGGCAGCCCAGCACCCTTCACTCTGCGGGATAGTGGTTCTCAAGTGTGCACCACTTTGCTATGATTTTATTTCTACACCTCATACAGATGCTCAGAGTCCTAGGAAGTGAAAGATGGAGGGAAGTCCACATCCTCTAAACCTTTAACCTGACAGAAGAGGAAACGGAAGCTCAATGACATGCCCAACTTCACAGAGCAAATTCATGGAAGAACCAGGACAAACTCCAGTTTCTCTGTGGCTGGTTCCCTGTGTGTTTTATAGTCTCCATAAGGCCAGTCAATAACAACTAAAATTTTCACATGCTGTTATGAATAATAATAATAATTAATAATTAATAATAATAATAATAATGGCATAACTCTGGAAATTACTCCTTAAGTTTGGGTTTTAAGTCTCCATTGCCTGACACTGGTAAAGTTAGGTTTAATGCAGCTTAAACTTCCCGATGCCACGGTTTGCTGGTAGTGATTAGGCATTTGTATGTTGGGAGTGGATTTGTCTCTGCAGTTTAGAATCTAGATTTTCCACTCGCTCTGTTCTCATGGTGAATGTGGGCTTCCATCTCCATACAATCTGTGAACTGTTCCACGGCAATGAGATTGTCATCATTTCACTTCACACCCCCATCGGTAACACAAAGGGCTGTAATTGATGTGGTTCAGAGACCAGAGCCCAAGCAATAAAAATGAATCCCTTATGACAGTCTGCAACGAGGCACATGCATCCAGCGTCTGGTTTTAATGGGAGCGGGAAATCGCTAGCAGATGACTGTACCGTCCACAGGGCTGGAGTCTGGCCTTCCAGCTAAAACCACGTCTGATGGCAGCTCATGGGGCCCACATGTGCCCCACAGACGTGAGTTATTTACAGGACGCCCGGAGCGTGTGGTGCTGGATGTATCGCAGCAGGGGCTGCGTGTGTGATGGCTGAGGTCATCGTTTTTCATTTCAAGCTTTAAAGACCTTTGGTTTAAAAAACCCCAGTGACTCCACTGGGATTGGCTTTCAGAGAAGAAAAACAGCCCCCAAGTTCCTTTCCTGTCCAAACACCGGTGGAATCAGCACTTACATCAGTGGCCTCCACTTAGCCCTTTTGGGCAGAGAAGGTCCTGCATCCTTCAACTTGCTCTGGGCGACGTTGTCTTGAGTCACAGATGTTCACTATGAACTCCCTAAAAATATGTCTGATGGGTATGCACCCAAGCCAGAAGGCACAAAAACTGCTAAGAAATTACATCAGGGCTCAGAAACAGGCATTTCGGGGCTTTGCAAGAGGACTTTGAGTAAGCCTGTTTCTAGCAGTTTCCTCATTTGTAATATATGAGTGGTGGTGGGACAGGGGAACAGGCCAGATTATTCCTCCATCCCCCTGGCTCTTAACATGAGGCGAGGCCCTGAACATATTCAGTCTGTTTAGTCTATACACCACCTCTCCCAGGATGGATGCTTTCTTGAGGTTGAAGATCACGTTGGGGTGCACATGATTATTGTTCTACATCTTCCTGCCCTTGTAGGTTTACTACCTGCTGAACCAAAGAGATTAACCCAAAGATGGGGAGGTTATTAGAAGTATTTCAAATATGCCTCATTCTCCACACTCTATCGTAGATACACTAAGGAAAACAAAGGTCAAATAGGGAACAATAATGTAAGCGATTATGTTGGGCTGAGGGGATGGTCAGTCTAGGGCAGTGGTCGGCAAACTGCGGCTCGCGAGCCACATGCGGCTCTTTGGCCCCTTGAGCGTGGCTCTTCCACAAAATACCACGTGCAGGCACGCACGTACAGTGCGATTGAAACTTAGTGGCCCATGTGCAGAAGTCGGTTTTCAGCTCTCAAAAGAAATTTCAATTGTACTGTTGATATTTGGCTCTGTTGACTAATGAGTTTGCCGACCACTGGTCTAGGGCCCTGCCTTTCTTGACACAGAGAAGTACAGATGGAAGGATGATAAATCCAAAGGACGGTGCGACAGTAACAGGTATTTTCTCCAAAGGGTAACCCTTTCCAGCCCTCTTCCACACAGAAAGAGCTGTCATTGTTACCAAGCCACCTATGATCCTGGGCAACAATAGCACAATCTAAGATAAACATACCCTGAATCGATGCTCTATTTCACAAATTATAATTTAGCAAAACTTTGCTCGTACAGAGAGAAGACTGGAGAGACAGTGTTACTGTGGGTGAGAAGACACATGATTTAACTTTCTTCTGTTGTTCATTTGTGCTTTCTAAATTTTCAGCCATAAACACAGATGAATTAATATGGTAGTGAAAAAAATTTAATACCATTTAATTGGTAATTTAGAAACGATAGAGGCAAGGGGAGTTTTTCACAAGGGGCCTCCTGCTGCCTCCAGCCACAGACTCATGCTCAGTCTTCCTCCCTCTTCACTAGGATTTGGGCAGTTCTCTCCCCAAAGCAAGAATTTCTGATTTCTGGCATTGATATCAGCACCTCTCATAGAACCATGTTTCTCCATCCTTTATAACAGTCAGACTTTCCCTGACATGCACACCAGGTGAGTTCTCCCTCCTTTCGTAGCTTCCTGTGGGCACTGAACTGGATTCTTTCTTGTTCTGTCCTTGCAATATTTCAGGTCTGTTTGTCAGCACGCCACCCCAAATCTTCAAGCAAGCCTCTTGAGAGTGGTAATTGTGTTATCTTCCCTTTAAATTCCTTTTTTGGTTTGTTTTCTAGCTTCATTGAGATATAATTGACATATAACATTGCATAATGTTTAAGGTGTACAAAGTAGTGATTCTACATATGTATATATTGCAAAGTGATTACCACAATAAGATTAGTTAACACATCCAAAAATACGTAATGCTGCCATAATTCGTGTGTCACCCTTGCCCAGAAGCCATGCGATTCTTCTCTGGATTGTTCCAATGTTAGCACTTAAGTTATTTCTAATGGTCTCGCTTGATGCTTCATATACGTTAAACATTGAGCTATCAATGCAAAATTCCATTGTGATAGCATTCTGCCTAAATTCTGAGACTCTATAAGGACTTCAACGCATCCTGGTTGACGTTTACTAAATATGACAGAGAAAGAGGCAAAGATTGAATGTGGGCCTATGACACCCGTGAGCAGGCAAAATAGGCAGGGAAGGAAAGGCATGAAACTGTTTGCATCCGCCTCCTGGGTGGCCGAGGAGCAGTTGCTGCAGGTGTGGCCTGGAGGGGACCTTGATGGAAAACACAGCCACAGCCAGGCTGACTCCTCCAGCAGACTCACTTATATGACAAGCAGAACCGGAGGGATCTTTCTGAGGCACACCAAGCAGGAACACAGCCCGAGATCCGGTGACAACAGAGCTTCAGGTTCTGACAACAGAAGCCCTTAGCCATGGCGGAGATGTGGTTTGGAGGCTGTGAGTCTCGGTCACATTGCAAAGGATGTGACTGCAATGGTGTGAGTGTGCACAGGCCACACAGGGGCTGCAGCCAGCCTCCCCTTGCAGCTGGCCCAGCTCATGGCTCATTCATCTCCCACAGCTGTCAGGGCAGAGAACAACAGGTGAAAGCAGGCCCTGCTCATTGTTCCCAGGAAGCGTTTAGCTACGCCTGCCACCCCCTCCGCATGTCCGGCACAGACCTCCAGCTTAGAGCTTTCATGCTGGGAGGCCAGCTCTCTGAGCCACTGTGACCCAGAAAGCTTTCGTTCAAGACCCAGCCCTAAAAAGTTCCCCATGTCTGGGCCTGGGAAGCTACTTTGGGGCCTCTCCAGGGGCTGGATGAAATGCAGGGACAGGTGGGGGCAGTCCTTGGGGAGCTCAGCGGGGGGTGGGGGGTGGGGGGGTGAGGGCGGGGACGGGGGGGGGGCTTGCTGAAGGCTGTAGGTCAGAGAGCACATTCCACCTGCAGGCCAGAGTCCCCCCCCCCCCCCCCATCACCCCCCGGCAGCCTGGGGCACTTAGTGTTTCAGTTTGTCAGTTAGCCTCCCAAATCTCAAGCAGTATACTTAGAGTGGTGATTGTCACCTTCCTCGTAAGTTCTTTCTAATGGCATATATTCAGCACTGAGAAATAAATGCAAAATGCAATTGTATTTGGACTGCACTGGTAGCATCCTGCCTACATTCTGAGTATCTGTAAGATGAAGACTTCAAGGGATCCTGGCTGAAGTTGGCTTAATATGACAGAGAAAGAGAACGTTCTGAAATGTCAGGGGACTCCAATGAGGCAAAACATGCAGGAGAAGTAAAGTGGGGGTGTGATAATGAGTGGGTACAGAGTCACAGGTAGGTGGGAGACTGGGAATACATTTTGGAGAAGGGAGGCAGGTAGGCAGGGGCTGGGCCCCCAGGTCATAAGAAGGATGATGCTAAATAATAGAAAGCGGGTGTGAACCTAAGCTTGGCATCAAATCAAACTTGAAGTAAAACCTGCGACTCCTAGCAGCAAGGCCTGCGCCGGTTGCATCAGGGTCTGAGCAGACCCTTTCTGTGCACGGAGGGGTCCACAAAAGCAGCCAGCGCTTCCTAACGGTGGGGATGGGAGAGGCCCATGGAGGGGGGATGCTGGGGCTGGGGCCTGCCACTGGGTGGACAAAGCTTTCTTCTTTCATCCCCAAGGGTTTTTCTCCCTCCTCCTTGGTCTCTCCAGTCCAGCTGACAGTTCCCAGCCCCGTCTACACATAAACAGAAAGAGAGTAGTACCCTGGGACAACTTACCCCCAAACGCTCTCCACCAGCGTCTGAAATTCCTGGCATGAGGCTCACTCCTCATGGAACCACTTAAAAAGATGCCATTTAATTAGGCTGCTGAAGTCATCTGAGTGGGCAATTAGCAAGCATCCCTTTATTAGATTTTCTAGTCTGGAATCTGTGAAGTCATCATTTTCCTCTCCTCCTCCCTCCCCTCCCACCTCTGAACCTCTGTCCCATGCCCTGTGCCAAGACAGGGGTTTGCGTTCAGTTCAAGCCTCTAATCTTCCCTCAGGCATGGACAACGTTGGGAACTGTGGTGTCCCCTTTCTGGAACTCTGGAACTACTCTGACTGTAGCAATGCTTGTGTGTTTCTTACCTGTTGTGTTGTAATGCCATACATTTTTTTACTCACATAGTCTATCCAATAAGAGGGTAGTCCCATTGTGGTCAAGGCCTGTGTCTCATAAGATCAAAGCCTTGGGACATCTGTGTCACAGTTTCTCAGTAGAGTCAGTAGACTCTGAGTTATTATCATAAAACTGCCATTCAAGGCAACATAGGTCAGGTAAGTACCAGCAGGGCATTTCCTCCTCAGACATGGCAGGTCCTTGGAGATAATACAAGGATGTTGAGAATAAGGCAGAAAGAGTGCTTGCTCTGAGGGCTGGTGTTGCATGTCAGGGTCTGGACCATGCCCACCCAGCCGGGGGCAGACGGGAGCCATAGGAGCTGACTCATCCACAGCTGCATCAGAATCTCAACATGTGGGGCGGGGACAGCAAGACTGTTACAGATGATGGTTTGCAATAGAAGAACCTTCACACCTTGATTGTTCCCTATGGAACACTGTGCCAAGGGACCTCTGTGAACACCAGGCAGGCTGGGTGTTGGGCACAAGCTTTTAGCCTGTAGGATGGGAGCTGTCCTAAGGGCCTCAGCAGGGGGTGGATGGCCCGCCAGGACAATGGTGCCATGGCCACTAGAGCCTCACTTTGCAGATCTCTGACCTGCCTACAGGGCAGAATCTGCCCCCTTGGAGGCGTAGCTCATCTGCTCAGGCCACCCTCCCCAGGCAGGAGGTGGTTAGCTCAGTGAACCTACAGGCTATGAGATGCTCCCTGAAGTCGTGCCACCTCCACCTCCTGTACCTCCAAGTGTCCTTCCCTCTTCCTTTTGCTCCTATCCTGGCTGATCTGGCTCCCCCCTGAGCTGTCCTCTCCATCCTCTCCCTGTACTCAGTGCCTCCTGAGTCACCACACAAGCATGGGGGAGCCATCCTGGCTGCCCAATAAACTGGCTTCAAAATAGCTTTGCTAAGCCCACTGGGGACACCCAGTCTCCTGGCTCCTGCTCCCCCATGTCTTCATCACACAGCCCCAGCTGTGCCCATGGAGAGGCTGTCACTCAAAGGCCTGGAGTGCATGCTGACCCTCTCTCTAGGGCACCTCCCCAAGGTCCCTCAGGTCCACCTTCCTGGACCAACTATTGCTGTGTGTCCCTTGGTTTTCTTAAGGGAAGGCAGCTCTTTCCAGGAGCATCCTGGAGTCTAGCAGAGGAGATAGGCTGGGGGATAACAAGGTGATTTCCTCTCACAGAGAGGACATCTTTGCTAAGTTTTGGGTGGGTTCTCCTTGGAGTGGAGAAGTGACTACAGGATCCTTGCTGTCATATCTGCCTTTAATTACAGGGCTGGGACTAGGGTGAGGCAAGCAGGGTTCCCTGGGCCCCAAATTCAGAGGCTCTCTCACTCAAGTTTGTGTAATTCCCTCCTCATGTTCCCTCCCTCGCCTGCATAGTCACCTCACTCCACAGCCTCATGTTCAAGGGAAAAGAACTGGGATGTGTCAGGGTGGGCACCATTCATTAGCTCACTCTCTGGTCCTGGGTTTCCCACCTATGAAAGGGGCACAAGGACACCCACCCATCTACTTGGCCCAGTTGCTGTGAACACACAACCTGCCACTTGATGGGGGCACAGAGGTGTTCGCACACTGCAAAGTGCCCCAGCTTCTGGAAGGGGACACAGAAACGTCCGACCACAGAAAGAAGCAGTCTGTGTGCCGACTGTAGAGAAGCAGAGAGCAGTGGATGGTGACTCCCCCTCTTCATTTTCCCTGGAGTCACTCACACATCTATCCTTGCCCAGCGGTCTCGCTAGCAAGTATGTGAGAGGATAGCCCCCAGCCCGCTGCAGGGGTGGGCTTCCATCTTCTGTGTTCTTCTGGGCAGACCTTGCTCTGTAAATGTCAGGGGCTCCCCCCAAAAAAAACTCAGGTGTGAGCTAAACGTCCATCCCCAGCAGCAATGGGTCAGGGATGGGAGATGCGTGCCCCCCACCCCCGCCTCATGAGATACAGAACAGGGTCCAGCATGGTGCGGCCTTTGCTTGCAAAGTAGGTGCATGGGCGAAAGGCCAAGTCGCCTGAAGGTGCATCCTCTGTCCTTCCCCAACCCTGGGGGCTCAGGCCAGGCAAGCTGCAGGGATTGTAACTGGGAGCCAGATGTAGTCCCCTCCCAGTGCAGCGTCTCTGGTGAGGATGTGTCACCCAGAGAAGAGAGGGTGCTACTTTCTGAGCTGCAGGCTCTGCAGAGAAGTCCAGAGGCCAGCCTGCCTGGGGACTGGAAGAAACATGTTTTGTGCCGCTGCCCAACTTCCTCCAAGAACAATGCAGAGAAGATGCTGTTTTCCGCTGGGGAAGCTGGAAGGGTGTGGTGATTACAGGTTGTGGAGAGGTCAGGCCGAGGGCCGCCTGCCTCTCCTGGTGGAGCAGGCATCACGCTGCCGCTCAGCCTTCCCAGGGCCCCTGGAACACGTAGCTGGCTGTCACCATTCTTAAATCACCTGGGCAAGCTGTAGGGGCAGCCGCTCGGGTGGAGAGGAGCTGGTTATTCCTGCTATCCAGGGCTGCAGTTTCCAATTAGTGAATGGCTTCGAGGTAAATGACACTGCTTGGTCATTGCCACAGTTATTAACAGCACCACAAGCATTGGTTGATTGCCTGCAGTACCCACTGTACAATGTAGAAGACACTGTCTATGCCTTCTAGAAGATTCCAGGCTACTTAGGGAAAATGCAGACCAGCATGGCGTACTGAAAGGCAGGCAGCATGGTGGGTTAGACCAGTGCTTGGCAAACTGCGGCTCGCGAGCCACATGCAGATCTTTGGCCCCTTGAGTGTGGCTCTTCCACAAAATACCACGTGCGGGCGTGCACATACAGTGCGATTGAAACTTCGTGGCCCATGCGCAGAAGTCGGTTTTCGGCTCTCAAAAGAAATTTCAATCGTTGTACTGTTGATATTTGGCTCTGTTGACTAATGAGTTTGCCGACCACTGGGTTAGACCATGGATGAACTCTGGAGCTCGCTGCCTGAGTTTGAATCCCGACCTGGCTACTTACTGGCTATATACTTTGGACATGTTACTTAACCTCCCTGTGCCTCAGTTTCTCCATCTGAAAATGGGGATGAAGATAATAACAGGATCCACTTTGTTGAGCTGTTAGGAGGATTAAAGGAGGAGGCAGTGTTTGCAAAGCTCTCAGAACAGCATCTGGCATTTTATACAGACAGTGTTGGTAAAATAAATAACGTAAGTAAAATAAAAATGTGTCCAGAACACATGGGAAGAGGCTGTACTCAGCTTTTCAGATGAGGTTTGGTAGTTTTCCAGCATGCGTTTTGTTTTTTAACCCCAGTTTCAGTTACTTCAAGTGTGTTTTGGTTTGTGGGAGAAGCACATAGGAAGAAATGTGATTCCCAAACACACTAAACACCACAGCCCTGCCCGAGAGCCTCTCTCCTAGGAGAGGTGGCCTACATTCTTGCAAAGCTTAGTGTGGTCACTCCTCTGACAGCGAGGGTTCCAGGCTCCCGAAATCAACGCAGCCATTTTGGCGAAGAGAAATTATGAATGAAAAAAGGTCTGGGCTGAGATAGTGGGTGGTGCTGATTACAGACAAATCTTCTAGGATTTGAATGAGATCAGCATTTACTTCCCTCTGGACAAGCAGATGTTTCCATAATGTTATGTCCACATTGGGAATTGGCCTCTCCAGTGCTCCTAAGACCCAGTGGGGAAGAAAGGAAACTCAAGCTAGAGAAGGGAGATAAAGATAGAGGCTTTCCCCATTCTTTCCAGGACAGTTGGCTGTGGAGTTGGGTGGAAAATGTACTTTCCTGATAGCCATGGACTGAGCCTCAAAAGAGTGGGTCCTTGTGGACCGGCCGGAGGGAGGGGCAGCCCACTCATAAGTGGGTCCCACCAAGGGCAACAATGTGGACTGGGGGCTTGTAGCCTCAGGCTGTCCTGGAGAGCGAGAGGGTCCCTGATCCCTCTTACTGACAGGGCTACCTTACCCCTATGACAAGAGTGGCCAGGCACAGCCTGAAGACATCAGGGCAACGAGGAGTTTGGAGATTGAGTTGTCCAAGCATATTAAACTGGTCCCTCCAGGCAAAAATAACTCACCAAGCTTCTAAAAGCGCACAGCCAAGTCACTAATACCAGTAGCAACTTATAAGTATTTACTTATAAGCATTTACTGCACGTCAGGCCCTCTTTCAAGTGTTTTATGTAGCGTCACTGACTCGATCCTTGCCAAACCCTAGGAAATAGGTAGTGTTATCGTCTCCATTGTACTAGTATAGATGAGGCAACTGACACGCAGAGAGGATAAGTAACTTCCTCAAGGACACACAGCCTATAAATACCAGAGCTAGGGTTCAAGCCCAGCTACTTTGGCTCCAGAATCCTTCCTCTTAACCACAACATTAAACAGCTTCTGAGTTACACAATTACTTACTTGCATTCCAAATACAATCCTGGAGCCTGAATTTCAATCCCATCAGCCCCTTGAACTTCTAAGACATAACACACTTTACCTGAGGGACTCTCAACCCCTAGGCATGCCGGGAGCAGCTGATTAACAAGCACATGGTGTGTTCTGGGGACATTTACTCTGTAAGATGTCATGAGTGATTAGCACCCTCAAGACAATTTCTGTGCAGCCAAACTTCCCATTATCTCAACCTAATAAAGTCTCTTTTATGAATACAATTCAGTCGTCAAAGCATTTGAGCGCTGACTAGCAGCTTTGTGTCACCTGTGAATCTAAAGGCATGTTTTCACTGAGTCACTGATTAAAACAGTGAAGGAACAGGATGGGCAAAAACACCTTTTTCAGTTACTATTTAATCAATGATAGATCAGTCTCACTGGATTTCCTCAGCCCATTCCTCCAAAAGGTGTCCTAGGGAAGTTCCTCAGCCCTGCTCCTCCAGCTGCTTCTCTTTTAGCTGAACTGCTTCTGTGGCCCCCTCTTTACCTTTCTTCCCAGATCCTGTTCCCTCCCCTTACTTGGAACGGAGGGGTCCTTGGGGACAGGTTTTGAAACTAGAGCTGCTGCCTAGCACCCTTCTTTTGTCTTCAAAGCCAGTGGAGCAGAATAAACCTGCCTGAGATCGCATTACAGTTTGAGCTTTGGGAGGCCAGGGGCCATCAGTAACTGCTGCCAAGGCAACCAGTGGTGCAGAAGAGACCAACAGAAAAGGGCTGAGGCTCTGGCCCCGCCTCTGGGTCACAGAGTTGAGGGGAGGCCAGGGATTGGGCAAGGTCCACTGTTCAGGAGAAATTGTTCCAAATGCCAAGTGTGGTCCCACTGCTGGCTCTGCAATCAGCCCCTCCCACAGCACCCTGTGGTGGTCCTCGGACAGGAGCTCCTGCGCGGCCTGGTCAGTGACGGGCTCTGAACTGCAAGGCCGGGGACCTGACGCTGGAGGAATGGCAGAGGACGAGGGAGGGCACCTAATGCCTCAGACCACAACAGTGTAGGCACTGTGATTTTTGGTTTTCTGTAATTTGCTTTAAATTGGGTATTTCACTTTGTATACTTTGCATTACTTAGGTGGGCTCATTTGGTTCATATGTATACCCTTTACCACCATGGAAATGCTGAGGAACAAAGTGTACATGTCTGCATGTGTGTGAGCATGTCAATGTGTGCCTGTGAGTGTGAGGGTGTGAATGTGTGCATGTGTGATTGTGTGTGAGCATGTAAGTGTGTCCCTGTGACTGTGTGCGCTTCCACATGTACCTGTGCCTGTGTGCTTCCCTGTGTGCCTGTGAGTGTACACACATGCATGGGCACACACAGGGCGCGGAATGCAGCAGAAGCCAACATGGGCTCAGAGCCCCAGATCCGAAAGCAGCAGAGGAGGAAACAGAAGATGCTCTCAGAAAAGGCCGAGTAACCCCACCAGAAATGCTCATATTTCACAGAAAATCCAGGAGGTCTGGTCTCAGCTCCCCCTCTCTCCATAGACTCCTGACTGCCCCTCCTGGTCCCCACTGAGGGGAAATGAAAACAAATGTCTGGAAGGAGGCCAAGAGCAAAGTAAGCTGTCTGGAGGAGGCCATGGCCTCTTCAGAGGACAAAAGCAGGGGTGGGGAAGAGAGAGGAGGACGAGGAAGGGGGAGGGAGGTTAAGAGGGAGAGAGAAGACAGACAGACACCAGCAGGCGTGAGGGCCTGGGTCAAAGGGGAGAGGGCACTGGGGCACAGCAGGCAGCAGAGCCCACTGAGGTGTGGGTCTGGCTTTGCCCTGAGCTGCTCCAACACCCCCTGAGGCAGAGACCACCCTGTCCCCACCTGGCAGAACTCATTTCTGAGCGGATCATTCAGTGGAGCAGGACCTTGCTTGGAGGCAGATTGCAAACAGGGACAGCTGTCCCCTCAGACCTTGGCCACAGCCACCAACAAAGCAGGCTGGGAAGCCCATGGTTCCCTCAGGCAAGGTGCACGGGCTCAGGCACCTGGTCCAGGTTTCAGCTGGAGGGTGTTGGATGTGAAAGGGTGCAGCGTGAAGAGATGCTATGACAGCCAGGCATCTCTTTAGTGTCCCACTTGTGGGGAGATGATAAGACACAGTCTCTGCCCTCAGGGGTCTGCCGCAATAAGACAGAGAACACTGCTGGGTTGGCAGGGGCCATGGGACCTAGGAAGAGAGGGCATCATGCTGACACAGGACTGACTACCTGCTTCATACACACTTGCTTGTCTAATCCTATGGGCATCAAGTTTTATAAATGAGGAAACTGAGGCACTGAGATCTTACATGCCTCTCAAACTCAAAGTCACATGGCCAGTGAACCTGATCTAAGGCAAGCCATGCTCCTAACAACTGCCCATCATGGCCTCTGGAAGTGGAGGATCAGAGAAGACTTCTCACGGAGGGTCTTAGTGGGAGGTGTTCAGGAGGAAGCAGGCATGGAGAAAGGGGACAAGGAGTCGTGCAGGCGTGGGCAATGAGGAATGGTGTGCCAGCACTCCTGCCACACAGGGTGTGTGGGAACGAAGCTTGGACACGAGGAGGAAGTGTCTGAGTGTCCACCTGGGTTGGCTGTGTATCTGAGAGTTACCTAATCCGTGTCCTTATGGTCACAAGACGTTTATAATGGTTCATGAAACAGCAGTTCTGATGAGCCAGCAGCTGGGCATGCTGCCTGAGCACCTGGGATTCTGAAGAACATGTCAATCATTAACCAGGTGGCCCACCTGGCTGGGAGGCTGAGGCTTTGAGGAGCAGGTAAGAGCCACAGGGTCATGATGGGAAAGAGGCCCAATTAGCTGGTGTGACCTTGGGCAAGCCTCTTTCTCTGTGCCTCCGGTTCCTCGTGTGTGGCACAGAGCCAGTAGCAGTGCTGGCCTCGCAGTGTTGCTGAGGGGATTGAACAAGTACATAGGTGTGCACAAGAGACGTGCTCTCTATGTGTGGGGTGGTATTGTCACTAGCAAGGTCAGAATCCTGGTCCCGGTCTTGTTTCTGACTCTTAACCAGCTGGGTGATAATGCTACAACCTCTCCTCCACTCCTCAGTCCTCTCCAAAGTCCCCATTGGTCCCTTATGCTGAGGCTGAGACTGGTTCAGAGAAGTCTGACCTCAGAGGGACATTGGATCATAGCGGTACACCCAGCCTGCTCTGCAGCTGGCTCTGCAGCAGGCGTGGGCAGCCTGGAGCTTCCCTCACCAGATAATGAAATTCCTGATAGATTTCTCAGGCAGAAGCACACCGTGTGCCTCTCACTGCAAGAGGGAGAATCTGCATGGTGTCCTCAGCCTCCTCCAGGTTGACCTCAGAGCTGGGAGGGGAGTTCTCATGGGGGTGAACAACGCAGATTGGGCACACCCTACCCAGTGGGGGGAATGTTCTAAATGAGACAGGCACAGAGTCAGCATCTTACACCAGCGATGGGGCCTCTGAGGCACATTGGAGGCCAGATTTGCTGTTGGGAGCAATTTAATGGGCCCCTGGACATCCTAATCACAGCTGATCACCAGGGGTTCCTGGGGTTGCAACAAAATCATCTCCTAAGGTTGTTGTGAACATTTTCTGAGGTAATGCACAGAGAGCTTAGCTCACACAGGCTCTGGGTTGAACATATTAATTTCCCCAGCTTTCCGACCCAGTTATACTCACTTAAATACTTACATATTCCTCTGGCTTACAAGTCTTCTCCTTCCCGTTTGCTGCACTATCACACGGTCATGATAAAGTACCAGTTACACAATAAAAACATCTGAGATAGAGTGCGCATGCATAATTATGAGTCTCAATTTCTTTTGGCTAGTCACTTGCTCGTTGCATGGTTTCTCTCCCTTCATGTCTAATTTCTGTCGGGGGCCTGGCCTCAGGTTCTGTCCTTGTTTGAACAGTGTTTATAAGGCAGCTGAATGACTCAGTGGTCTGTCATCTGCTTGGCCTCTCGATGTATTTAATCTCCCTGAACTTTAGATTCTGTAATGCAGGCAGGCGTGGCACAACTAATCAGGTCCAGACTTTGAGGTCCTGAAGCCCCATGAATAATTGCTGCATACTCACGTCCCAGGGAGAGGCACGAGGAAGCATGGAGTGCTTGTGTGGAGAAGGGATGAATGTGAGTGGGGAGAATGAGCTCAGGCCCACCAGGACTAACTCACAAGGAGGCCCAGAGCAGCCCCTTCTAGTGTCAGGGTTGCAAAGAGCTTGTGGGGCCTTGGTCTGTCTAAGGACCAGGCTAAACCAGAGAGTCTGGTTGTTTGTTCAGAGGCCTGTAAAGACACAAAGGTGACAATGAGAGAGAGGCGAGAGGGCTGACATGTCTTCCTCAAGCCTGGGAGGCTCTGCCCCCTGTGCCTCATTCTCTCCCCCCCGCCCCCCCAGCCTCCTGCCACGTGCAAGGCCCAGGCAACCCTGCAGCTCTGTGGAAACCTGGATTATTGCCCTCAAAAAGGCCACTGCTGTCCTGCCTTCCTCCCCCTCCTGGGGGAAGGAGTTGGCACAGATCCTACTGAGCTTGCTGTCCTCTGAGGAACCTCTCCCATTGCTCCAACCCAATTACAGGAAAGATAAGAGCAGCTCCTTTGGGAGGTGGGGGGAAGGGTGCCCTGACCTGGACCAGGAACCCAAGTGCCTGGCCCTTCCCCATTGCATAAGCACAGTGTTTCTGAAAGAGCTCTGCTCCGTGGCCTGCCCTTATCAAGTCCACGGCCTGGAGCAGGAGAAATAAACAACACAGATGGAACTGCTTTCAGGATCTGTGGTTATTCCCCTGCCCCCCTGCCCTGAATCTACTGTTAAGGGTGCATTTATCCAGATGCAGGATTTTCTAAAGCTACCCTTGGGCCCCAGGTGCGGAACCAGATGTGACTAGGTGTACCCACCTCCACAGGTGTGTGGGCAGGAGGAACTCTTTCTCCTTTGCTCTCAGATCCTACAGGGTTTGTGAAAACTTAGGTCCCGATTATGACCACAGCTCAAGTTCCTCTTCCTCTGCTTTGAAAATCCTGGGCATAGTTAGCACTCAATAAATATCAATAAACTTGTATCAAATCTATAAAAAAAAGTCAATAACTTTGGCACCCTGACTTTGTCCCCACTCACCTAAAGAAGAATGTAAGTCCAGTGCATGCTGCTTATTAGGTGTTCAATTGATACTTGTTGAATTACTCCTGCTTCAAGAATTCTTTCCGCTAGCCCCGCTACCTGAGAGTGACAACTGCCAGTGACTTGTGGTTCCGAGAACAAAGGCTGACTTGGGAACACAGGGTCCCCATGGGCAAGGATGTTGGTCTTTATACAGGAGAGACCTGGAACTGGGCCTGGAAGGCAATGGGCTTGAGTCTCCAAGCTTGGGGGGTGCACAATCCCCCCACCCCAACAAACACACCACCTACATTAACAAACAGGCACAAAATACATGTTTGTGTAAATGCATGTACAAAAATGCAATGAGTGTAAATAACATATTTATTAGTAAACAGAACTTTATCTACAGAGTGATAGTTTCATGCCTGGCCTTTGCACCTGCTGAGTCTCTGTCTCTGCAGTTCAGAGAGGTTGAACAGTTTGTTCTAGGTCACATAGCTGGCAGAATGGAGATGCCTCATTGCCTCGCCCCAAGTCAGATGGAGGTAAGAACAATCCAAAGTCTTCTCACCTGTTCACACTGAGAGCAGAGGTTGCAGAAGAGGGAAGAGAGGAAGACAGGGTAGTTTGTCCCCCAGCAACAATGGCAGTTAAGTTCACCAGGACACGTAGGACCCAGACTAACTCCAGACTAAAAGGGAGAGGGTTTTGCAGACGCTCCTTTCAAGTCCAGAAGTCAAGTACACACCGAGAATGTCTGTGTGCAGGGTGCTGGTTGGACCACATCCCTCTTTGAGCCGAATGCCCAATTGCTAGAAGACAGACTGACAGAGATGGAGGAGCTTGAGGCCAATTGAAAAGAAAAATTCAACTCAATTTAACAAGTGTTTTTCTTATATACTTATTGTGGGCAAGGCTTGGTGCTAGGCACTAGGCATCTAAAAAAGTAAGACGGGGTGGTTGACAAGGTAGTGAGGGAGGTTGACAACGTCAAGGACAAAGAATCAGAATGCAAAGCCCTGGGCATTAGGCTTCATCTCAATGCGGCCCCACAGGCCTCCTGGTGCCATTAGCCCAGATGGAGGCCCTGAGGTTGTCTCCCATGCCAGGTGGTGCCTGTGTAGCCCCAGCTCCCAACCCATCGTGTGTGATAGAGACCGACAAGGAATGAGTAGGGCTCTCAGCCCACCCTCTCCTCCAGGACCAGCCTGGCTGTATCAGCAGCCAGTGGACACCATGCCTACGCTTGGTTATGAAGACAGTACGCCCTCACCTTTCCCACACCCCTCACTGCAGTAGCAGAGACTGCTCCTTCTAAAAGTACTTGTCCCCCCACTCTGTTCCTGAGGGGGCAGGGGAGATTGTCAACTGAATGAAGCTTGGCTCCAGCACATGACACCCTTCCTCTGAGTATTTTCTCATTCTGGGCCCCCAAACAGCTCTCCCCTCTCACTTATCCCACTTTCCCTTGACTTCTCCCACCCAGGTCTTCATACAGTGTCCTAAGGCCTCATCTGAGATGCCCAAACAGACTTGTTTTCAGATCACTGGGTGGGCATCCTGATCCCAACCTAAAGACTGTTCCCAAAGGTTTAGGGTGCGGCCTGGAAATCTGTATTTTCAAGACAGTCCCAGGTGGTCTAGGCTGCCAGCAGGCTGAACCCTCTGCTTGAGGATACACTTCTGTGCTAGGCGTCTCAAGGGAGCATATGGCTGGGCTGCGGTTCTAGGGTCAAGCGTTTTCAAGAAATTTTGCCTAGAGGAAGGGTGTGGATGGAGGTGGAAGAGGGCATAGAGGGGATAAACGGTGATGGGAAAATAAAGTAAAAAAAAAAAAAGAAATTTTGTCTATGAAATTCTCCTTTTGGGGAGAATTGTGATTATGGTAACATATTAAAAGATTGGATGGGCCTTGACAACAGATTTCTATCATCTATATATATAAAAGCCTAAGTGACTGTTACTACGGAATGACTGGAACGACTGGAACGACCGGTCACTATGACATGCACCAACCACCAGGGGGAAGATGCTCAATGCAGAAGCTGCCCCCAGCCTGCAGGCCCCAATCACCAATGGGGCCTGCCAGCCAACCTCCCGGTCCCTCCCCCCGGCTCACAAGCCCCAATCACCTTATCGGGGCCGGGCCCTGGGCTGGGACAGGGAACCGGGAGTGGGTGGCAGTGGACATAGGTGGCGAGGGAAGGAGGAGGCGGGGAGGTGGGGAGGTGGGGAGGTGGGGAACCTGATTGGCCCTGATCACCAGCCAGGCCTAGGGACCCCACCTGTGCAAGAACTTCATGCACAGGGCTTCTAGTTTAGAGATAAACAAAGAAGCTCATTTGATGAGCAGCTGAATTCACAGCAGTTTTTCTGGAACTGGTGTGGGAAGTTCTGCTTCAGGGCTTTTCTTACTTCTTCCCTCCTTTCCATCGAAACACACCCATAGTGTACCTACCCTTGGTATAGGTGCCATGGGGAGGAAGGGAATTGGGGCTAGATAAATGAGTCCTGGGGAAATTATTAGCTTGTTCATAGGTTCCCAACTTCACTGGGAAAATAATTCTGTGATCCAGTGAAAATATTTGTTTCCATCAAGCTTTTGAACTGGTGATCCTAACCTTGAGACTAGTGAAGGGATTTGGGGGAAGGTGGGCTTTTGAGAGCATAGGATTCATTAATTCATTCAACTGACTAACTGTCAGCAACCCAAAGTTGACTGAGAGACCACTGTGTGTAGAGAAACCTGAAAGGCCCAGCTCAAAATCACACTACTGTAGGTGAGACCCCCAAATGTGGTTGAATTAGAAGTCAGGGTTCTAGTTAGGATGTGACATTCAGAAGAGAAGAGAATGGGGAAAACCAGTCCTGAGCAGCTGAAGAGCAGGTTTAGCTTGGTGGAGATCTCTCTTGAAGATTCCATTTTAGGGCACTTTAAAGGGCACTTTAAATGGGCCCATTAAAAAAAAAAATATATATATATATATATATATTGATTTCAGAAAGGAAGGGAGAAGGAAAGAGAGAAACATCAATGATGAGAATCATTGATAGGCTGCCTCCTGCTTGCCCTACACTGGGGATCAAGCCCACAACCCAGGCATGTGCCCTGACCAGGAATTGAACCGTGACCTCCTGGTTCATAGGTCGACACTTAACCACTGAGCCTTGCTGGCCAGGCTAAATGGGCCCATTTTAAAGGGGCACCAAGGTAATTGTTATAGTGTCTGGAGTCAAACTGTCAGGCTTAAATCTGGGGTTCAGTGTTTGTGTGCAGAGGTGGGTTATTTACCCTTGTGTGCCTCAGTTTCCTCACCTGTCAATGGGATTGTTATAAGAATTAAATGAGATAATGAATACTAAATGCTTAGAAAAATACCTATTTATAACAAAGGCTCAATAAATGTTAGCCTTTATTACTATTAGTGTTTTTGTCAAATGGGAGTACAATTTATGAGGATTTGGGCACTATCTGCAAAGCACATACTCAGACGACAGGGCTCTGTGGAGAAAATGCAGTTGCTCTTGGGGTCACAAGAGGCCAGGATTGCAGGGGACTAGAGTCCCAGTCCCCTCAGCAGTGAGGTCGAGGTTGCAGGGGACTGGAGTATCAATCCCCTCAGGAGTGAGGTCATTTTTTAAATCTGAGCAATAGACTTCATTATAACTGCCAAGTGACATTAGGAATGACCTCATCTTTCAAGAGAGATTTCACCTCCTCCACCTACAGCAGGGGGTGTAGTTTTACAATTTAGGCTCATTAATATGGCCATATATTCATAAAACATGTGATAGCATTCATATCACAAAACAAAATATGCACACATATCAGAAAAAGGATTATTCCCTTGTACCATGATGAAAAAATTAATATTGGTGTTACTTAATGAGCTGAGACTCTTAAAACTATTACTTAAGGAGTACAAGTTTTGAACAAGGTGGTTTTCCCCTTGTCACTGGGCAAATATTTACAGATGGTTACTTTAACAAAAGTTATTTAAATCTATACTTTCTGAGTATTTTTTGGCTCACAAATATCTTAATGATATCTTAGGGGATCAAATGCAACATGTTTATTTCCCAGAAGATACTAGTATAGCAAGGTTTGCAAGGTGACCTTCATTCATGCCTATCTTTTATAGATTTATGGCTAGTTTTATTTTTGGGTAAATTCACCCACCAAAGCAGTTTGTGATCATGTGTGTGATAAAATCTTCAAAGTAATTTTTGTTATAGGTAGATGCTGGAAGCTACCCATTGTCTACACTATTATGAAAGTACTAGGAGCCCATTGCATGAAGTTTTGTGCAATAGACTTTTCCTTCACCTGGCTGCCGGCACCAGTTATCTGCCAGCAGCAGTTTTCCTCTGGCCACCCGCCGATCAGAGTGCCTCCCGCCAGCACGATCGGCCACCCCGAGAGGAACTCCGATCGGGAGGTGCTCCGATCGGGCGGGTGGCCAGAGGAAAACTGCTGCTGGCGGAAAACTGGTGCCAGCAGCCACGCAATCGGCCACCCTGAGTTCTGCCACCAGCGTCTTCCGCAGTGCCGGCCATTTAAGCCGGCGGGAGGAGCAGGGGTCGGGGACTCGCGAGTCCCCGCCCCCCGCTCCTACTGCCAGCCAATCAGCCACCTTGAGTCCCGCCCCGCACCTCCAGCCGGCCCAATCGTGGGCGTAGCAGAGTGATGGTAATTTGCATATTACCATTTTATTAGGTATGATTGCAGGGAACACAGAAGGCTGATGGACCTTGGGCTTTAAGCAAGGACTAAAAGCTATGCATCAATTGTTCTGTTGAGACAATGGTGGCTCAAGGCAATCCCCTAACCTGATAATCTTTTACTGTTTACCAAACCTTACCTTTGATATGTGTGTTTGCTTTGCTAAAGGGAAAATGTGTATTCTAGTAAATAAAAAGCTATGGGTCCAGAGATTCAGAGAGCCACTCCTCTAGAGAGTAAGGCCTCCACCTGGCTCCCCCCCTGCCTTCTAAATTTATATTTCTTGTTTAGTATATCCATTTATGTGCAGCCCCTTCTCCAGATCCTGAATCCTTGCTGCAAAAAGTTGCGGCAGGTAGAATGTTTTTTTAAAGTAACATACATGGTTAATGGTCTTGCACTATAGGTTTTATGCTGTGCAGGGGCCTAGAGCAGCTCCAATTTTATCATTGGAGGAACTAATGCCAAAGGCAAGTTACCTACTTCCTGCCCCCAGGGAAGACTCTCTGCTCTACTCAAAGCTCACTAGTCACACAGTTGTCCTAGCTACAAACAAACTGAGGGAGCACTCATCAATGATGATGATCATGATGATGATCATGAAGGAAGATGAGTTCATCACCACTTTGACTAATAGAGATGACAAGTACAGTCACTGCCTGGGGGCGCATTTCTAAAGGAGGTTGATGGGGTGGGGAGGGTTGCTATGTTGATTGCCAGTCAACATGAAAGAGAAAAGAGAAATTTGGTTTAAAATGAAATATGAGCCTTAAAAGGAGAAAGCACAGGTATGGGAGGAGAGGGGAAAAGAAGGCAGTGGGAGTATTTGATGGCCTACAGACAGGATCTATCACATAGTAATGGAAAGTCGGTCTGTAAAATAATTGACCATAGGCCAGAAACCATAGTCAGTTAGGTGACTATCAAAGTGTGTAAAAGTGTAATGGTGCCCTGAAGCTAAATGAGAAATTGGTGGGCATGTTTCCATCTTTTGTATTAGGATCCTTTACAGTTTTGTCTGGATTGGATTTGAACACATGCATGTTTCCATCTTGTGCCTTTTTTGAAGATATGACAGGAAAGCCCACCCATGGGAAGTCAGTTCTCCCTGCACTTTGATTCTCATGACCAGAGAGAGGCTTCCTGTCCTGCCTTTTCTCAGGCTAAAGATTGCGTGGATCTCCTCACCTTCTAAATTGCAGGAGAAGAATAGATTCTCCTGACCTGTTTTCCCTGCTATTCTGCTTCTCCTCCAAGTGAGAAAAAGATGTGAGGAGAAGGCATCTGAGGGGTCTGAAGGCCCCGTGGGCACGGAGAGGTCCAGGGATTGGGTGATGTGTTTCCAGGGAGCATTGGTGGGATGAGGCTGGGGAAGGAGGCTGGCTGCCTGAGGGACCACTCACCACTGAACATCTGGCATCTGGTGCTGCCTTAACAAATAGTGATGTTAGCAGTAGGATCTCCTGGGCAAGATAAAGAAGTCCTGGGGCTCCTCTTGGATATCAGAGCCAGTAACCCATGAATCTCACAGAAAGGCCCTCAGCCTTGAGGATAAACTCTCAGGATGACTAACCACTGGGCCATGATAGGGATGGGGTCACCTCAAAGTTCTCTTGTTTTACCCTTTCCTGATCTGTCTGCAGAAGTTAAGTTCCATTCATTCCTTGGAGATTCAGAGAGCCACTCCACTAGAGAGTCTGAATCCCTATAAGCTCACCCATCCTCATCTTCATATCCTCTCTAGAACCACATCTCTGTCCTCAAGACACAGGGTTGTCAGCCAACACCCCTGTCTATCCTCCTCCCCCAGTACATCCACAAGCCTCAGATGAGGGCAGGAAGAGAGATCAATACTTTTCCTTTCGCTTCCCAAGTGTCTCATCCCATCTGCCTCCAAAGCCTGTCTGAATAGCTGACTCCATCCTGAGTCACACCTTCTCAGCCAGAGACACCCCATTCCATGGTTTCATCTCCACAGACAGATTCCTTAAGCCTGTTTAATCTGCATCCGGGGTTCTACCCTCAGGATTTCATCACTTCCCAAAGGCCCCATCTCCTAACATCATCACATTGGAGGCTAGGCTTCAACACATGACTTTTGGGGAACATAGACATTTAGTCCATAGCAGCATAACATTAGCCCAGCCTTGGGGAACAGAGACCCCCCAAATGGAGAGTTGGTGTTGGCAGGCACAGGCCAAGTGAAGAGTGAGGGGCCCTGGGGAGAGGAGAGAAGCCAGGAGGAAAACAAGGAGGGCAAGGAGGGCTGGGAGGTGAGGTTGAGGCTGTTGGGCCTAGAGGACTCTGTTAGGGAGCTTGAGACAACAGGCTGGTGCTGAGGGTTTGCAGCCAGGGTGTGATCTGGTCTGACTTGTAGTTTAGACAGATCCTTTTGCTGACATGTGAGAATAAAATGAAAGTGTCAATTTCTTTGGCGACTGCGAAGCTTGGGTGATCTGGCCCGGCCGAGGATGTCGGATCTCATTGTCCTTCCTTAAAGGCCCTCAATAACATAGATTGATCCTAAAAACTACAACAACAACAACAACAAAAACACACACACACACAAAATGGAGGTGTCAGGACTGGTGCAAGGTAACCTGTTTCAATGGTCCTGATGATAGGTGGGTTGAATTAAGGTGACAGAGGGAAGGTGCCCTCTGGGCTCATCATAGAGTCACAGGATAGCACCCAGGAGGTCAGGAGCAGGGAAGACTATAACTCAAAGATGAGTGAGGAGGACTGAAGCTTCAAAACAGACAGCTACCCTACTGGCCGGGCCACCTCATTCTCAGTCACACAAATTTGATCCAACCTTGAGGCTGCCCCAGGGCCAGCAGCAGCTTTCTTGAGAATCATCTTACCATGTTTATGAAAGGTGTCAGGCCTGGACCACAGAAAACTATAGAATTAAGATGCTTGGGTTTCTTATGAGGCCTAGAATTCCTTCAAAACCGAGCCATCGGATGTGCTATCCCTTTGGCTCCTCTGTCTGAAGATGGACACTTTAAAGGCCCAAGAGAGAACTCCTACGACACCATTTTCTCAACATTCCATCTCAGTCCCCTCTGGCAGTCTGTTATTTTGGCATCTGCACTTGGCAGCCACTCCTCTGAGATACGTCACAGACCTCATGGTTGATGTCAGCATTTCACTGACTTAGAAGAAGCTGCAATGTTGACGTTGTAACATGTGTCTGGACCCAGGGCAGTGGCTTTGATGAATTTGCTGTAATGCAGAGCCTGGGGGGCAGTCCAGGCAGACCTGGGCTGGTGGGCTGGGAGGCATCAACTCACAGACTTCACTCCAGCTGTGTCTGGTTTTGTTGAACGAGGAACACACAGCCAGCCAAGGCCCACTTATCCTTGGCTAACTGGGTGCCAGAGATTACGTGAAGAAATGCAATAAAAAAGAGAAACTCCAAAATGGTGTTGTGGCTGTAAGTCTGAACTTCTTGCCCACCAACATTTTCTTAAATTGTATGCCTTTTGCTTTTTGTTGGAAGGTTTTATTTATTTTTAAATTTGAAAAATTTCTTTCACTTAGAGTTTATATTCAATATTATTTAGTATTAGTTTCAGGCATACAGCATAGTGGTTAGACCATCATATATTTTACAAAGTGTTCCTTCTGATATTTCCAGTACCTAATTGGTACCATACATAGTTTTTAAAGTATTAATGACTATATTTCCTGTGTTGTAGTAGGGAGGTTTTACATACATATAAAAGTGAACAGAATGCAATAACAAGCCCACTCCTTCATTACATCATCAATAATGATTAACTCATAACCAACCTTATTTCATCTCTAGTTCCCTTATGTGCCCTTACTATTTTTAAGTAAATCTAGATAACATATAATGCCATCCTTAAATATTTCAGTATGGAACTCTGACCAAAGCTTTTTATTAGAATTGCTAGGTAGGGAGAAAATTAAGTGATTTAAAGTTCTCTTAATGTGCTGAGTAAAGTTGGAAAAGAAAAAGCGGAAGAACAGACATTGATGATTCATGTTGAAGACTTGCACACACAGAAGGGGCTCACTGGTGGCAGGGTGGTCTCTGTTAAGTTGCGAGTGGGACCTCAAAGGTCTCACCCACTCCTTTCTGGCTGTTGAGGTGAGGAATTCACCTTGGGGGGCTGGTTCTTCGGGTAGAGATGGAGGATAGCAGGTAGTCGACCCTGGTCCTATAAATTGTCTTTTGAGCCCCATGTGAGAGTTTCAAGCAGAAACTTAGGCAGCTGTTTCATGAGGGACGTGTGAGACTGTGGGTGGGGACAGACATTATATTTTGGTGCCAAAGTGGCCCTGGAGATTTGGGCTGTGGAAACACTGGGAGGCAGCAGCCTGTGCTCTGGGTGACCTCAAGGGGGACACCAGTAGCAGCAGCTGTGGTACGATGCTCGAAAGGCTGTCCAAGTAGAAGATAATGAAGGGCTTCAAGAACAAGACAACCAACGTGTAGCAGGCTCTGTTGCTGGTGGAAGCTGATGGACTAAAGAGGGCGTGTACGACACCCCTAAGAGCCATTACGTCTTACTGAGAGAGTGGTGTGTCAGTCAGACTGCTCTCCAGCCTTGAGAGCTAGGTGTGGTGAAAATGGATCCAGTATGCAGATAAAATAGGACTGAGATTGGGACCAGAGCACAGGGTGGTGGCCGTGGCTAACAGCAAGGAGCGGCAGCATGAGGCAACCATAAACTTGGGAGGGGAACTCAGGAGAAGCAGGATGTGGGCTCTGGAGCCACATGCCTGCATCTGAACCCTCACTCTGCCACTTTGAACTACCGACTTAACCATTCTGCACCTCTGTTTCCACATCTGTGAAGTGGAAGGCGCTCCCCGTAGAATGCTTATGAGGGCTGAAGGATTAACGTGTGCAAAATGCTTCAAACGGTGTCTCACACATGTTAAGCACTCAGGCCATGCTAGGTATTGCTGTTGTTATTTTTATTACTATTATCAATGTTGACATGATGCTGTTGATAAGAAGTAAGAGGGAACACTGTCACTGAGTAAAGTCCCGCACCTTCAGCACTGGTTCAAGCTCCCACCTGCTCTGACTCACCTTGCCTGTCATTTCCTAAGAGAACGCAGCTTCATTTCCCACACACCCTAGTACGCTTTTCCTGCCTTTCCCTAGGATTCTCCTCTCCACCCACGGAAGTTGCAATTCTCACTTCGAACCCTTTTTCAAGGGCTTTCTCAGACATCACTTTCTTGGTAGGGCATGAGCTCCCCTCCCAACTCCCAGGGCCTCTGCTCTCTTGGCTGATGTGACTGTGTCAGGCATACCTTTGAGAACCGTGCTAACCACAGGGTAGCACTGAAAGCCCTGAAGGTACAAACTCAGCTTTATTTAATCCAACAAACACTAAGCGGTGGTGGCTATGTGCCGGGGCCTTGGCAAGGCATTGGGAATTCAAAAGAGAAAGACGTGACCCGATCTGAATGTCCAGTTGAAAAACCAATGAGTCAATAGGTACAATGCCAGATACATCAGATGTGAACCAAGATCTCTGGGAACAGAGGAGTGGACTCTTAATTTTCACATCTTCCACAAGACACCCTGTCACATATCAGCGGACGCTCAAAAGCAGTTTGCATAAAAGAGAGCGTTAACTCAATGGAGGCTTTATCTGACTGTGCAGACTACTGCACCCCAGGACTCTTGGCTAACCCCTCCTTCAGGGTTTCTAGGCAGCTGGAGTTCTGAGAAGGGAATGCCTGCATTCTTCCCCCAGGTCTGGGCCAGAGCTGCCAGAGATGGTGGGAAAAGATCTGCTGAAGGAGTATGAAGCGTAGGACAAGGCCTGAATTTCCCCACTCTGCCCCCACCTCAGGCCTACCTCTCCTGGTGGGAAGGAAGATGGTGGTCATCTTCACTGGAGGTGTTTCGCTTACACCTGGTGAGGCCACTGAAGACATTCCACAGCCTCCTCCTGGGGCACCTGAGGATCCCTCTCATTGGGAGTCACTCACTGGGTGTGGTGTCTGGGACAGGAAGATAGGCCAGCAGAGTGGAAGTAGACGGCCCGGAACGCCATCCTTTACAAGAAAGCAGTCCTGCCCGGCCATGACTAAGGAAGAGTGAGGGTCATGGTTACGATGCTCCGTAACTAGCTTCTCCACCCGACCTTTTAAACAACAGTCACTGCTAAACATTTCCTCTGTGGACATCCTCCTCCCCGGTCTCTATGTCACCTTGATCCCTGCCTGCTCTCCAAGCCTGAGCTTCTATGAACTTAATGACTCTGCTACTTATGTGCTGTGCTGCATGAGGCCTTGGGCATTATTTTATAGATGATAGTAATAGCCCACCTTTACAGAGAACTTGCATGTGCCAGGCCCCAGGCGTGCCTCCTCATTTAACCTTTACAATACAGCTCTGAGGCAAGAACAGTTATCACCCCCATTTCACAGGTGAGGGAACCAGAGCTTCAGGAGTTCAAGCATAAAAGTGGCAGTGCTTGACCTCACCCCTCCTGTCTTCGGTTGGTGAACACCCCGGGAACTGCATCATAGGATAGGCTCCTCGGCAGCCAGTGTTAGGCTTTAGTTTTCTGCTATTTTCTGTAAACAACCATTGATTGGTTGCTTGACCCACAAGACTGTTTTAAGTAAAATAGAATATGTGTCTTTTAAGGCACCCAAATCCCTTAGAAGATCATTTCCAACCTGTTTCCAAAGAATCTCTGGGCAAGAACAGTCTATTACTCCTGACCTTGCAGGCTTCCCCTGCCCCCCCTCCACCCCCGCCCCCCCGCCACCGGGGCTGACCTTTTCCTATCACAGACGCTGTCTGGAGACAAAGCCGAGCGCCAAGAGAAAGAGGTCAAGGCTCAGATGTATTTCAGACAAGACCCCGAGTGACTGAGTCAGAGTTCTGCAGAGAACACTGAGTCTAATTTTAGATGAAACTCAACTTAGCCCTTTAAGCTCTGCCAGTTAGTTTTGGTTACGTGTCATTGTTTAAAGTTTAAATATTCTTTGCATTTTTCCTCCAAGAGTGCAGTTAAATTAGACGTTGGTCGAAAGGACAAGTTATTTGTGGATGCATGTGCCTCCCCATTAGGCCTCGCTGCCTGCGACTTTCTGAAGCTGCCTGGGAAGGTGAGCTGTATATAGAGCAAGAGTGTGTGTGAAAGCTGTTTGGATAACGATTGCAAGGTGCTCAGAGAAGACCTGACTTTATTTAGACATTCTATTTCTTCACAGTTTCCTTCCTGGGAGGACTCTGGCTCTCTCTCCAGCGTGTGTGTGGCGTAAGGAAAAGGCAGCATGTGGGGTTCTGGGGAGGGCAGTGTGACTGCCAGATCAGAAAATAATAGATTTTTATTATGAGAGAGATTGCATCATTCATACTTGAAATTCCCATGTGGTACAATTTTATTAAATTTTGATATGGTCCAGGTTCCCAGAGGTATTGTGGATCTTGGAAGAGTAAAAAAGTGCCCAGGCCACTTGACCAAAGATCAGAAGTTCAAAGGCGGCCAAGGTAGTACATAACTGCACGAAGGTCAACTCTAAAATATGTGCGAACATGTTGTTCGCCATTTATTAAGCACTATGCCGAGGCATTTTCTCTGGAGGGAGGTCCCATAAAAAAGTTTATGGACTTAAAAAAATAAGCATCTACATAAAGCTGAGTTATGGCTGCTGGACAAATCTGCCACATAGGAAACTCTTGGAAGAGAATTATGGCTTATATCATCCGTGATTTATCTGGGTCCAAATGTACTGAAACACGCAACAATCTTGAGTTGGAACAGCACCTACGTCCTCCAAAGTCTCTCCTGCCTCCAAGATGGGGACTTGGGACAGGCGGCCCTCATCACTCATCGAAGACAATGGGAACACACAGCTGGCTGCTGCCTGGTGCTGAAATACTGGAGCTGGCCCCAGGGGCTCCTCGTTTTAAAGTCAATTCAATAAATATTTCTGGAAACTTTCTATGTACTGGACACTCTGTCCAAGGCAGCTGAGATTCAGAGATGAGTGGGATACACACACACACTGGGTAAGTCCCCTGGGAGAGCCCAGTTGCTGTAAGAACTCTAAAGAGACCACCTTCCTCCGGTGAAGGTGTCAGGGCCCTCTTCACAGACAGGCGGTGATGCAGAAGGACTTGCAGGGTGGTGGGGCCTTTCCTGTGCCCACGCAAACCCGAGGGAACAAAGGCAGGGCCTTCTCCTTCCCGGGTCCTGTGGAGACAGTGCCCTTGCCCCGCGTTACTAGCCAGCAGCCCGCTCCCAGAGTAGATAGCCAGAGTGCACGGTCCCTTTCTCATGCTGGGAGGGGGCTGTGGGCACCAGTCATGTGTGAAGAGATGTTCCCAGCAGTGTAGGAGTGGGGTCCAGCTCTGCCCAGCCTTCGAAGCTGCCCTCCCAGCTTCTGAACTGGAGGCCCCTGCCCAGGCCCCGGGCTCCTCTGGGGTTAGGATGAAGAGGAGGGATGCAGGGGGCAGTGTTGCCATGGGTTCCTGAGCAGCGTCCTTGTCCAGACACCCATCACTGGCCTTCCCCAGGGGGTGCATTTGTTCTCTAGGAGCCCCCCCAACACATATTCAGGGTCCCAGCACTACATTATTCCCTGGTGTGGGTGACGCCCTCTCTAGCCATCTCATCTCCTGCCCTAACTCTGCTCCAGCACACCCCTGAACCCTGGGGTGCTTCGGGATAAACATCCACTTGGCACATGGGAAGACTTGTGTTACCTGCCATGCAAGAGGCAGGAGGCCTTGGTAGCCAGTTCCCCTGGTCCTGTTGGGAGACTCCCCCAGGCAGACACTGCAATCAGTCTTCTTCCTGAAAGTGCAGGTGCCGGGAGGGACCCTGGGATACAACTCCTCAGCTGACAGCTCAATTGAGGAGCTCTCTGCAACCCTCAGTTAACTTGTGATCGGGTTGTGGGGCTGGGAGGAAAAGGGGAGAAACACTCTGTCAAGAGAAAAGATGCCAAGAAAGCATATGAAAAAGTACAGGCAGTGAGTTGACTTAGGAACTCAGGGAGCAAGAGGTCAGCTGAAATTTCCTCCTAGAATGCTGCATTGAATTTGTTCCGGAAATGTAACATGATAATCTCTGCTTTCCAATGAAGTAGACTTTGATGCATTGTTTGGTCGTGGGTCCACAGGCTAAGATCAGATATACCCACATTTCCCCTGGTCCACAAACAGGACACGCACGGAGATGAAACACTTGGCAGAGCTGAGCTCAAGGGAAGGTCTGGTTATTAGGGGAGAACACGTCTGGCCTGAAAGACGCTGAGTTGCTCATAATGCTGTGAGGGTTCTTTGATGTGAGATGGGAATTATTTGGTGAAATGTCAAGATACAGCACAGGGATCAGGGTGTCCCTGGGGTTGCCACTGGAAGCCCCCAGTGGGTGTGCACAGAAGAGGCGGCCCTGGACTCCCTGTGAAGGAGGACTTCCTAATTATGAGGACCTTCTCTCAAGACAAGGTAGAGAGCTCCTCGTTACCAGAAGTGTTCAAGCGGAGTCTGTACAACCACAAGGCACGGGACTCAATGCTTCTGGCCAACCCTACTAGATTGAAAGCTCCTTAAAGAAGGTCTTTAGAGCCCTCAGACCCGGTGGTTTAGGAAGCTCTGATCATTATCCAGCCCTGACTGTCTGGTCTGAATGAGCTGGATCATCATTTCTTCCTCAGGGGATGTCTGATTCTTTTGTGGTTTTGTTCCCACCCTTGTGAGGTCAGCTGGGAGTTAGCATTATCTCAGGAAGGTAACAGCTGCTGAAGAGGAGTGACCTGAAGGGCTCAGAGCTGCACTTCAGGGAGTGAGTGCTCTAATTCACACACCGCTTGACAAGGCTCTCATGGCGGTGCCTGCACAGGCCAGAGACCTGGGGTGCAGGCAGCCAATGCCCTGGCAAAGGGAAGGCGTCCAGCTCTTCCTGGCAGCCCATTGCTAGGCCCACCAAGGCTGCCACCATGCTGTCACTCAAGCATTGCTTTATCTCAAGGCCTTGGATTTGGGGGGTGAACAAAGGGGGAATTTTTCAATTCTTATGCAATGTATTTCTATAGTACAACAGTGGCTTATAAAAATCATATATTACGTATAAAATAAAAAATGCAAAACATATATTTGTAACATTGCTCACTTGGAGTGAAGTGATCCCTGTTATAATGCTGAGCTCTAACAACATCCTAAGCACGCCCTCTGAGCCCTGAAGCCTGGCTAGTTCATCAGATTACCTAAAATGGGATGATTCAGAAAGAAGGAATGCTTAGCTAGTCAGCAGAGGGTTGGATTTATGAGTGGTGAGTGGTGCGATGGTGGGGAGGGGGACATTCTAGATCCAGGTCCCCAAGGAAATCCAGGATTATAACATTCTTGGGCTGCAGGGAATTTAGCTGGAAATCTGTTAGCCTAAGATCAGCGGGGTTTCCTCCCATCCCCCTTCCACCTCTGCTTTGCTCTGCTTCATAGGCTGGCCTAGCAAGGCCTCTTGGCTAAAAAGAGCGTGAAGACACTGGTGCAGTCCATGTATCTCATGTTACAGAGGAGGAGTCTGGAGGTCAAGAGAGAAAAAGGTCTGTGGGTATCATGTCCTTAGTGCAGGTCTGGAGCTGGGCTCAGGCCTTTAGGACAGCCAGGCCTGGCAGGTGTCCCTAATGCTCCTGTGCAATGAAGGGGCCAATGAGATGCTGAGCCTTTTCTGAGAAAAGCCAGGGGTCCCAAGTTTAAAAGGGCAGCTCAGGTTGTGTGTGGGTAGGTGGGTGGGGGAGTGTGTGGGGGGCAGGACACAGCAGTGGGAGGATTCAGGATGCCCAGTGCTTCCAGGCAAGGGGCACTGAGAGAAGACAAATTGTGTGCTCCACAATTCTGCTTAGCGTTCAGGGACTGACTGTCGCAGCACGGAGGTTCTGGGCCTGCCATCGTGGTCCACTCTCAGCAGGCTTCAGAAAGTCCCAAACTTCCTGACCCTGTCCGGGAACAGTGTGCGTGGACATTTCTCTGGAACCAGGGTTGTTGGGAGTGGGGAGGGGAGAAGCTGGGGCAGTTGGGATAATCACACCCTCACAGAGGTTAAGAACCACATGCAGACCTTGCACTCTTTTCTCCAAGTAGCTTCTTTAGCTGCCCCTGCACTTCCTTCAGGGTGGGAACAAGAGCCACACTCAAGCCTCCAAATTTGGGATTGTTATTCTGCACTAGATTGCAGTCCTTGTGTGTGTGGGGAGGGAAAGCAGTGGAGTTCAGGGAGAGAGAGAGAGACTGTGCATTGATTGAATGTGTGAGTGTGTGTGATTGTGTGAGTGTGAGTGAGTGTGTGTGTGAGTGTGAGTGTGAGTGTGAGTGTGTGAATGAGCAGGCATTTGTAAGCTTCGAGCGCCCATGTTTCTTCCCTCTTCTTTCTGTTTGGACTTAGAGCTCCTCTGCTCTGAAAACATGCCCCTTCTCTTCTGCCAAAAGCTCCCCTAATCTGTGCTGCTTTCAGGGCACGGCTCCAGTGCGTGCCAGCAACTTGGGCCAACGGCAACAGCGGAAACCCAGACAGCTCTGGAAAAATATTTGTTTAATTAGCAGAAACGACTGTTGTGCCTCTGAGGGATCAGAATCCATTTTTAACTGGCTGGTTTGGAGCAGAGCCTGATGAGTTTTCCTGCAGGACTGGGCTGGGTTGGGGCTGAATAACTGGTGTCCGGCTCCCACCTGAATGCTGGTGTGGGAAGGTGCTGCGCGGCCTGCTCAGAGCCTGTGCTTCTCCATGGCAGGCCGTGCCAGACACACTGGTGGAATACTGAGGGAAGTGCTGGCACCCTGGGCGTGTCAGATCCCCCAGAATGGCCGAGATCATTCTCAGACCCTAAAACTACCCTGGAATTCCTCTCAGGACTCGGGCTGGGCCTGTGTCCATCAGGCCTTTTGAATAGGAGCCCTTAGGGTCACCGGAAGCTAGAATTGCCATTTCCCGGGGGCATTGTTTACAGAAAGGTAGGGTTTCTCCTGGGGACCTTCCAGTCACCCCTCCAGGTCTATACTGCCCCCTCCCCCTGAGAATGACCTTCATGGGCTCTCTCCATGCACACTGTTACCCTCTGCCCTTTCTGGTTGGGGTGTGCAGTGGGCAGCCCCAGCTGGAGCCCAGCAGGAGGAGAGAGAGGTGCAGGAATTTATTTTCCCTCCGTCCCTGCTGGGTCAAGTCAGGCTCCTGTGTCTCACCCAGAGGGCATGGCCTTGCTCAACCCTCTTTCTCTTCTTCACTTGACCACTCTCCATCTCTTCAGGCCTCTGACAATTGCTGTGTGGGGGGCACGACATGATCCTGTGACTTCCCTCCACCCTGTGTAACCTTCATAGTCAGTCCCTTTATCATGTGCTCCTCAAATTTTTCCAATTGGAAAACTATCTTTTTTGAACTTCTCTATAAAGTGAGGTTTGACAGTCTCATTCTTTGAGAACAAAGCTGTTCAAACATATGTGTTGGAAAGCAAACAAATGGTGGGAAACTTTTTTAAAACCCTGGGAACAGAGCTACAGAACAGGGTGCTATGGCCCATACTCAGTGATCTGGTGCTGGTGGGCAGCCTGCCTAACCAGACTGAGTGATGATACAGCTGTGGCCGAGTGTCAGGGTGAGGTGGCCTCTATCCATTTCACAGAGGCGTGGATGAGAAAAGTAGTGCCAGTTTGTCTCCTGGGATCCCTTACTGAATGCTGACAACTAGATGAAAATCTTTTGCCTATGGGACCCAGCTCTGATAATTGCATTTAAAACCTCCCATGGTCCTGTTGCACCTACTCCTGGCCATAGGTAGGGGGATGTCAGACCAAAGAGACTTGGTGTATTCGCTGAGGTTCCCCAGAGAGACAGAACCAATAGAGTATACAGATACATAGAAAGAGATTTATGACAGAAACTGACTCACATGGTTGTGGAGGCTGAGGAGTCCCATGATCTGCCATTTGCAAGCTGGAGGCCCAGGAGAGTTGGTGGTGTAAGTTTTAGTCCAAGTCCGAAAGCCTGAGAACCAAAAGCACTGATGTCTGAGAGCAGAAGATGGATGTAGCAGCTCCAGCTAAGAAAATCCGCTCTTCCTCCTTCTTTTTGTTCTATTCAGGCCCCCGTGTTTTAGATGTTCTATTCCACATCGGGAAGGATGATCTGCTTTACTCGATCCACTGAATCAAATGCTAGTCTCTTCTAGAAACACCGTCACACACATGCAGGAAGAACGCTTTATCAGTGCTCTGGGTGTCCCTTAGCCTCATTAAGTTGACACATCAAATTTGCCATCACACAAGCTGAAGTAGCAAGACAAAAAAAAAAAAAAAAAAGTCAGAATTGGGTTCTAGGATCATCTTAATGGGCTCCAAGGTTTTCCAACCTTGGTAGAGTCTGCTGGGCTGGGGAAGATGCTGGATGAAGGAGCCCATGTGAATAGAGTTGTGTTTTTATGAAGAGGCTATAGGAATAATCAGAATCTAAGAGGCAAAGGGTCAGGCTGAGGAGCTGAATCGATGTGGGGGCTTTCACAACACTTATAAAAACAACCTCATTGCACCTCCCTTCAGACCTGCCAGCACCAGCCGAAGCTGAGGTCGAGGGTCCCAGGCCCACAGGCCTCTCTCCAAGTTTCCAAGTTTTAATAATCCCAGCCTCTCCCCTTTGCTCCCTCAGCCTCAGGGATGACACCACAGAGTTCTCCTTTTACTTTGTAGTCACAGGTTAGCAGTCTCACACCTATGTGAGTATTATTAGTAAATCTTCTCTACTCAAGTAATTGGCACGGAAGGATGGTCTCTTATTTGAACCCTGACCATGAGCTTCAGAGCTTCGCAGCTTGTGGGAGTGATACCACCCTGGCCTGGAGGAGGCCTGAAGGGGAGGGGAGAGAGGAGATATTGTAAGGAGCCCCGGGAAGGCAGAAGGCCTGGTCAGTTAGTGAGGAGGAGGAAAGGGGGAGCGAGCTCTGAAGGAGTTCAGTCACTTCTGCTGCCTGAGAATCTTGCCTGGGACCAGGCATAGGTCAGTCAGGGGGCTTGTGTGGTTTTGGGAGGAGAAATCAGGCAAATGCTCCTCTTTCAGGAATTAGGAGTCCTGGGCATGCTGTGGGGATGGCTGACAGGTATGCCTATTCCAACTTCTTGGCTCTTCTCTCCCTGCAAAGAGCCGCCCAGCCAGAGCAGATCCAATCCCTGGCTCCTCCACATGGCGCCCGGTGGCTGCCATTCTAATGTGAGCAGAGCTGCTCATTCACTTCAGGGGCCCCTAAAGGACTAGAAGGCTGTGGGGGTCCTCCTGGGAGAGAGACTAAACTATTCCATGCCCACCTGAGAATCCTTGGTGCCTCTGTCTGTGTGCCCTCACTTGAGACCTCTCTCATGATCCCTAGTCCCCTTGGCCTACCCTGACCGGTTCTCTAGGCAAGCTGACACCAGGTCCACTGGCAATGGCTACTTGGGCTTCCTTGGGAAGCTGCCAGAAAGGGAGGGTCTCGCAGGAGTGAGGCAAGCATGGAGGCTCCTTGTTATGGTCTAATTGTGTTCCCCAAATTCATATGTTGAAGTCCTAACCTCCAGGATCTCAGAATGTGACTGGATTTGGAGATGGGGGCTTTACAGAGGTGACTGAGGCAAAATGAGGCCCATCATCCAATCTGGCTGTGTCCCAATAAGAAGAGGAGAGTAGGACACAGAGAGGCCAGGGGCACAGAGGGACGGCCGCCTGCAAGCCCAGGAGAGAGGACTTAGAGGAAACCAGCCCTGCTGGTGCCTTGGTGTTGGCCGCCAGCCTCCAGAAATGTGAGAAAGGAAATGTCTGTTGTTTCAGCCACAGTGTGGTGTTTTGTTATGGCACCCGAGCTGACTAAGACAGGCCCCACCATCTTCTCCTGATGTGAATCCTATGTTCTGGTGTCCCTCTGTGTTGGTTTCCTAAGGAGGCCATAACAAATTACCACAAACTTTGTGGTGTTAAAACAACACAAATCTATTCTTGTATAGTTCTGGAGGTCAGGAGTCTAAAACCAATGTTTGGGCAGGCGAGGTCCTTCCGGAGGCTTCAGGGAAGAATCCACTTCCTTGCCTTTTTCTAGAGGCCCCTTCCTCAAGGTGCTCCTCCTTCTGTGAACTCCTACTGCTGACTCCGATGCGGTGGTGTGGCTCCAGTTCAAACCTGAAGGCCTGAGCACCAGGGAGCGGATATCCAAGGGCAGGACAAGATGGGCGGCCCATGTCCCATGACCCTGTGATTACACTGGGTCATCTCCCCATCTCAAGACTTTTAGTTTAATGACATCTGCAAAGCCCCTTTTGCCACGTGAGGTCCCAATTCTAGGGATTAGGATGATGACATCTTCAGGCAGGGAGACATGATTCAGGCGACCACACCCCTCTCTCCGCTCCACCTCCCTAGCTGACACTCCCTGCACATCCTCAGAAACTGCCAGGAAAATCAAAAGTCATCCAGGAAACAAAAGATAATAGGGTCTCTGGCCTCCCACCCTGGCCACCACTTTCACCCCCAATTGGAGTCCCTGTGTGGAGCCCATGAGAAGCTGTGGAGAACGAAGCAGAGGAAAGGGGAGGAGAGATGAAAAGGCCCCAAAGTAGCCTTGTATCTAGTTCTGCTCTGGAAGTTCACCCACTGAGGCATTAGATGTGCAGGAAAACTGAAAGTAGTTATTTAACACCAGGGACTGGGCAAAGAGTATTGTCACCTGAGCACAGGGGGTCCACATAGTAAAGGATCTTATGTTGCCTGAGAGGGCCCTATATAGGAAGGGAAGAGCCAGCTGGTTAATAAGTGGCTCTTCTGCCACTTATTAGCCATGGGGGCTTAGGAGTTACCCAAGCTCTGAGCCCCAATGTCCTTATCTGAAGAACAGAAATAATGGTTCCTACCTCATTGAGTTTTTGTGAGAATTAATTGAAAATTTTCTTTCTTGTGTGGAAAAAGTTTAGCATAATGCCTGGCCCATTTTGAGTGTGCAGTAAATGCCGGTCATAATGATAACATTTAGTATTTCCAGTCTTTCATCTGCTCAGCACTAAGGTAATGCTTGGGGAACTGAGCAGGCCATGCCTGTGTGTGTGTGTGTGTGTGTCTGCAGGGTGGGCTATGAGATGGCAGTCCTGGGGCAGGATGGAGGCTCTGAATCTGTGAGTGCAATACCTCTAACAAAGAGAATTTCCTGTGAGGAACCCTCACACAACCCTGCCTTAAATGTGGGCTTCCCTCCCCCTTATTTCTGGACACTTCAATAATAAGAAATGGCATTAAATTGACTTTATTCTCCACCAAAAAACTACCAGAATTAATAAATAAATTCAGTAAAGTTGCAGGTATCTAGGAATAAATTTAACTAAAGATGTGTAAGACCTGTACTCTGAAAACTACAAGATATTGAAGAAAGAAGTTGAAGAAGTACAAATAAATGAAAGAATATAACTGTGCTCATAGATCAAAATAATTAATACTGTAAAATGTTCTTAACTACCTAAAGCAATATAAAGACTCAATGCAATCCCTATTAAAATGCCAATGGCAGTCTTCTCAGAATTAGAACTAATCCTAAAATGTATATGGGACCACAAAAGACCCCAAATAGCCAAATAAATCTCGAGAAAGAACAAAATATCATGTGCCCTGATATCAAACTATACTACAAAACTACAATAATCAAAACAGTATGATAATGGAAGATAAACATATACATAGATCAATGGAATAAAATAGAAAGCCCAGAAATAAGTCCTTAGTTATGTGGTCAATTAATCTATGAAAAAGGAGATAGGATATACAGAGAGGTAAAGACAGACAGTCTCTTCAACAAATGGTATTAAGAAAATTGGACAGATGCATGCCAAAACAAACAAATAAATAAAAAATAGGGCCCTGGTCAGTATGGCTCAGTTGGTTGAGCATCATCCAATGCACCAAAAGGTATCTGGTTTGATCCCAGTAGGGCACATGCCTAGGTTGTGGGCTTGATCCCCAATGGGGGTGTGCAAGAGGCGGCAGATCGATGTTTGTGTGTTTTTTTTTCTCTCTCTCTCTCTCCCTCTCCCTTCCTCCCTTTCTAAAATCAATAAAAAATACATATAAAAGTAAATAAAATAATTTGGACTACTTTCTTATACTATATACAAGAAGAAACTCAAAAAGTGAATTAAAGACTTCACTGTAAGACCAGAAACCATAAACTCCAAGAAGAAAAGATAGGCAGTAAACTCTTTGACATCAGTCTTAGCAATATTTTTTTTTATCTCCTTGAGCAAGAGCAACAAAAGAAAAATTAAACAAATGGAAATTCATCAAACTAAAACGTTTTTGCATAGCAAAGGAAACCATCAATAAAATAAAAATAAAAACCTATTGAATGGGAGAAGATATTAAAAAATCATCTGTTAAGGAGGTAATATCCAAAATATATAAGGAACTCATACAAGTTAACACCAAAAAAAAAAAAACAATCTAATTTAAAAATGGACAGAGGACCTGAATAGATATTTTTCCAGAGGGCATACTAGTACAGATGGCCAATAGATATATGAAAAGATTCTCAACATCACTAATCATCAGAGAAATACAAATTAAAAACACAATGAGCTATCACTCTCATCTGTCATAATGGCTATCATAAAAAAAATGAACAAACAAGTGTTGGCAAGGATGTGAAGAAAAGGGAACCATCATGTCCTATTGGCGAGATTGCAAATGGGTGCATCCACTGTGGAAAACAGTATGGTGATTACTCAAAAAATTAAAGAGATGCCCTGGCCGGTTTGGCTCAGTGGATGGAGCATCAGCCTGAGGACTGAAGACTCACCAGTTCGGTTCCGGTCAAGGGCACATACCTCAGTTGCAGACTCAATCCCTGGCCCCAGTTAGGGCCTATGCAGGAGGCAATCAATTGATGTATCTCTCTCATATTGACATTTCTCTTTCTCTGTCTCTCCCCCTCCCTCCCACTCTCTCTAAAAAAACATCAATAGAAAAATATCCTTGGGTGAGGATTAACAAAAATAAAAACAAAAATATATTAAAGAGCTGCCATACCATCCAGCAATCCCACTTCTGGGTATTTATTGGAAGAAAATTACTTGGAAAAGATATACACACGCCTATGGAATAAAATAGAAAGCCCAGAAATAAGCCCTTATTTATGTGGTCAATTAATCTATGACAAATTTTATTCATTGTAGCATTGTTTATAATAGCCAAGCTATGGAAGCAACCTAGATGTCCATTGATAGATGACTGGATAAAGAAAGTGTAGTACCATGGTCGGCAAACTGTAGCTCACGAGCCACATGCGGCTCTTTGGTCCCTTGAGTGTGGCTCTTCCACAAAATACCATGGCCTGGGTGAGTCTATTTTGAAGAAGTAGCATTAGAAAAAGTTTAAGTTTAAAAAATTTGGCTCTCAAAAAAATTTCAATCGTTGTACTGTTGATATTTGGCTCTGTTGACTAATGAGTTTGCCGACCACTGGTATAGTACATATGAGACAGGCCAGAAAGCCAGGACAAGTGGAATAGGGAAACTGAGACTACTAAATAAACTGGAAGAGCAACTTACAACAGATCTAGAAGGCTATGTCCCTAGAGATAACATCTAGGCCTCAGTTGTATTTCAGTTCCAAAAACCCAGAAAAGATACCAGGACCAGCTGCAATGACCAACCACTCCCTGCCCTGACCAATCAGTGGAGACCATGATCCTGAAGGAGCACACCTAGAAAACTGATGAATATTCTGCTGAGACCTCCCCTGAGACCTCCCCTAAGATTCCTGCCTTCAAGAAAGAGATAAAAGCCTCAAGACAAAGGCTCTCCCTCTGGGGAGCAGCCCCCACCATTCCCTTTCCCTCTCCTTCCTCCACTTCCTCCTCCATAGGTGTGCATCTCCAAACCTCTAAGGGACCCACAAGGCTGTAACCAGGGGAGCAGTGGGCAGTGGCAACTTGTCCCCGAACCTGTCCCCAAAGCCCCCTTTTCTCTGACTTCCCAGGGAGCTAAAGCAGCCCAGCTTAGGCTCTCTTGTTGCTTCTTTTATACTAAGCCATTTCTTTTTCACTGTCCCCAGCTTTAATAAACATTTCCTCATAGTCACTGGATTTGTGTTGTGAAATTTTTCCTAAATGAACCCACACACTACCAGCCGGCCGTAGGCAGACCCATTGAGGGCCAGGTCCCCTTTCGGTAACACATACATGTAAAATAGAGTGTTTTTACTCAGCCATAAAAAAAAGAAAACCTTGTCATTTGTTTCAACATGAAAGGACCCAGAGGGTATTATACTAAGTAAAATAAGTCAGAGAAAGACCAAAACTATATGATTTTACTTATAAGTGGAATCTAAAAAAAACAACAAACACAAACCAAACCAAATGAATAAACAAAATATAAACAGACCCGTAGATATATCGGGTGGTTGCCAAAGTGGAAGAGAGTGTGGGGGATGGAAATCTAAATAAATAAATACATCACCTCATCCCTTTCTGAGTTTACACCCATCATTAGTCACTCAGAGTGAATGGGTGAACTGTTTACAGAGCCGGAGGTCACCTAGAGATAAAGGTAGGGAGTTCCTGGAGGTGCCTGTGCCTTATCTCCCTGTAGAATGCTGGGAGAGGTGTGTCTGAGAGTATGTGCATGTGCAGGTGTGCGTGTGATTGTATGTTAGTGTGTGAGTGGGGAGTGGGGCAGGCAAGGAGGGGCTGACTCCCCCTGGAGCACACACAACCCCTGGAGCAGGAGGCCAGAGCAGAGGTGGCAGAGGTTACAGGGGCTTGGGTTGGAATTTGAATTGGCTTTTTTTCCTTAACACTGGGGAAATGGTGAGCTGGCTCCAGTGATTGAGAGCTGACTGCAGGCATGGCTATTAGGCTGCCTGCTTGCAGGATCTGGGTTCTGGGAAATTGGGAAAGATGGGCAGAGGCTGAGGAGCAGACTGGGCCCATGGAAGGAGCACAGGCCTGGGCCTTGGGGTCCACCAACTCACCTGGTGGCGAGGCCTCGGCAAAGTTACACAACCTCTTGAGTCCTCTTTCCTAGTCCAGAAAAGGGAAGTGGTCCTCACCAGCTTGTCTGGTGGGGAGGGTTAAATGAGCTAATTTAGGTGGGTTTCAACAAATGAATACAATGGAGGGCTCAGTACAGGGCTTAACAAGTACCTGGGCTCAGAAACGTCAGCCACAATAACTAGGGCCTGATGTGCTTGGCACAGGGCCTGCTCTCCCCTTCACGATTCATGCTCCCTCCCGCTGCCCCCTCCTCAGTCTCCGCACACTGGAGGCCTCTCAGAGAGTCTTGCCAAAAAGCTCATTTAGCAGGGCGGTCCCAGCCAGGTTCCTGTTTGCCTAACCAAAGCTTCGAGGCCTTCAAAGGAGCCTAGGGGAGAAAGGTTTGTTTTTTCTCTCTCCTACAGAAGGAGAAGGAGATGGAAAAGTTTGCTAAGTCAGGCTCCATTAAACTCACAAAAAGGCTCTTTGTTCCAGCTGAGACGGGGAAGAACTCAGAAGTGGTAGAGGGTGTGGGCTTGTTTCCCTTGTTCTTAGAGTGTTTAGGTAAGCCTAGCCCCCCCTGGCTTTGTCTCCCGTTCCTCCACCACTGAAGCCTCTACAGTTCTAATCCTATCTTCTGTATCTTGTAGAACGACCCAGCCAGCAGGGATTTTGAAGGCGTTTTAGTAGGATTTTAACCTTCAAACGAATGATGCGTACACTTAGTAACTTACATAGTTTCTGCAGTATTTGTACATGCTTTATACCAGTGATGGGCAACCTTTTGAGCTTGGTGTGTCAAACTTCGCCAAAAAACTGAGCATAACTCGGGTAGTGTGTCACTCTGAGGAAAAAACTAACTCCAAGACTCTAGTCGCAAATGTTTCATCCTCGGCATGCGGCCGCGTGTCATCAGAAATGGCTACATGTGTCAGTGCTGACACGCGTGTCATAGGTTCGCCATCACTGCTTTATACAGTTGCGAGTGAGGCAACTAAAGGCTCTTGCCTAAGGTAAAGAGCTGGGGCTGAGCTGGGGCTAGAACCAGGTTACTGCGGCCTCAGCCGGGGCTTAGCCTCCTGTCTACACTGCTTGTCATTGCTGACTTTGGCATGGACACATCTGCTTGTTCTTAACACATTTATAGCCTGTAGTAAAGAGAGATCTATATTACAGTTCGTTCCCATTAAATCAGCGATCCCTCCGGCAGGTGAAAGCCAGCCCCTGCAGGTGTGCAGTGTGCCACATGGGTGACTGAATGTGGCAGCCCTGCTTCCGGGGTTAATCCAGGGGTATTAATTCAGCTCCCAGCACATGGAATGGTATCCGTAGGGGGAAATTATGCCTTTGCTTCTAAGACTGGTGGTCCTGATGCACATAACCCAGTAACTGAGCCCAGCTGTGTTGCAAGAAAACAGCAAGGCAACAAAGGGCCTCCCTCTCCTGCACCCCCTGCTGCAGGAGGCGGCCCTGCGCTCTGGGCAGGCTGGGCTGGTGGCTGCGGGCAGGCAGGAGGGCGCTTCTGGGGGGCTCGGGTGGGGTGGAGCCATCAGGCCCAGGTTTCATCCTGAGGCAGCTAAAGAAAGAAGAAGGTCAGTTGCTGTTTCTGTCCTGACTCAGAGGTGACGTTGTGAAAATTTATGAGCTTTTCTCCTGGCTCCATTTCCGCATCTGTTAAAAAATGGCAGCGCGGAACCTGACCCACACCTGCTCTAAAGGACAGACAGAGCCCAAAAGGCCTGGTTTTCTGAACTATCACTGGGCATAGCTTGATGTCACAATACCTTTGTGGCACGGTGCCCAGGTGTTTCTGTGGGGAAAGTTGGCGCTGACACAGGAGCAGGCTTTCTCAGCGGTGACCTCAGGAGCAGCACCAAGCATTGTCTCCGTGCTGGGCACACCATTCTTTAGTGCCACTAGGGAAATATCCTGCCCATCAGGCCTTTTTCTTCTGGAGCAAGATAGCCTGAGTTAGAATGCTTTTGCACCATTTTGTTGAGGCGTAACTAACGCACAAGAAACTGCACGTATTTAAAGTGGACAACTCGATACACTTGGACTCGTGAATACACAAGTGAAACCATCACCCCACATAATATAATGAGCATAACCATCACCCACAGAAGTTTCCTTGTGCCTCTCCTGCCCCTGTGCCCAGGCAACTACTGTCAATGTTCATTTGAAGATACTTCCCATCCTAAGATTCACTGCAACCGCAGGGATCTTTAAATCCAAAGGAGGAAGAAGCATGTGTGGCAGAGGAGAGGCCAGGAAGGACCTCATGGTGGATGAGCATTGGAGGGAGTGGTAGTTGGGACAGGGGACAAAGCATTTACCCCTAAAGCATTACCCCTATGGCAAAGGTCAAAAGTAATCTGACTCAGGTTGTAGTTTTTTTTCTCTGCCACTCTGCGTTGTGACCTTGGGCAAGGTCCCTAGCCTCTGTAAGCCTCAGTTTTCCTATCTGTGAAGTGGGAATAATATTAGTATCCCCTAGGTTTGTTGTGAAAACCCAAAATGTTAATTTCTGTAAAGTGCCTGGCACATGGCAGACAGTCAAGCAATGGTATCGGCTCTATTTGTCTCAGAATTGAGATGTCTGTCAGAAACGCACATTCTTTCTCCCCTCAGGGCTTGGTATCATCCTACTGTCTACTATTTGAGTAGAGTGTGGTTGTGGGGCCAAGAAGAGAATAACCTGCGATGGCTAGAGCTAACTATGTACAGTATTCAGTTCTGACCGTTCATGCTGCTCTTCCTATTGTTGGCAGTGGGAATGGAACGGCACCAGGTGTAAGACCAGTGGGGTCAGACCGGACCTGGGTTCAGCAACCTCAGGACTTGAGTTCTGGCTAGGAAGAATTCAGAGCCAAGACTCAAGCTATAAGAGAACATTTATTTATAAAATTACAGAGGTAGCAAAAGTAAATCCTAGAAGAAATGGGTTGGGTTTAGGAAATGTTATCGAGGTAAAGGAAGGGTCCCTGGAGCTTGGGAGTAAGGAAGGTAATGG
The DNA here is from genome assembly GCA_025583905.1 of Ia io. NCBI lineage: Eukaryota > Metazoa > Chordata > Mammalia > Chiroptera > Vespertilionidae > Ia > Ia io. The sequence continues at coordinate 85,798,427 of JAJQQW010000002.1, read as the reverse complement.
CACCATGCCTGGGAGGAGGGGAAGTGAAGTGAGAGGTGTGAACATCCTCCTGGGAGGAAGAGCGAGCTGGGTCCCCTCCATCCTAAGCGTTTTAAGGGTGGAGCTTTTAGGGGAGGTCCCACGGGAAGATCTTAATAGAATATTCAGCAGCTTTCCAGGGGTGTCCTTTCAGGGTCAGAGTCTCCACTGATTGATTAGTTGGCACCAGGGCAGGGGGTCATTATCCAATGCAGCTGGTCCTGAGGTCAGCTGTGGGGTCACTTGTCTGCTTTTTCTGCTTTTCTGGGCTTGGAGCTGAAATATAATGGAGGCCTAGATGTTATCTCTAGGGAGGAAAGGTCAGGGGGTCCAAACTGCATGACCATTGATATGTTACGGGAGGAACTGTCACCCTGGGGGCAAGATCCCACCCTACAATTGTCCTTTGCTAGGCATGCAGGGCTTTCCACCCTAGTAACCTTCTGTACCTGGCCCATTATCTTTGCTCTGCTCATGTCTGTCTGCCTACCACACTCCTACCTAGAATTTCATCTCCCCTCTCCTAAACCCATCATTCAAAAATTCACTCAGGCCTTACCACCTCCAGGAAGCCTCTCCTGATTATTATGATCTAGGACCGCAGAGACTGAAGTTTTCTCTTCTCTCTAAACTCCATTTGGATTGTAACCACACACTTGTATACCTGAGAGTGTAGTGGTCTGCATTGTTTCCTGCTTTGTGCATCTCTATTTTGATTCCCATTTTGAGTAGAAGTTTCTTGAGGACAGTAACTTCATCTCATGCTTCTTTGTGCCTTCAGCCACATGCTTAGGTCAGTGTTACATAAGGATCGGAGTTCATCCAATAGGTGAGCATTAACTTAGTGCAGATCTCACTAGGACCAGTCCTCATGGTCATCACACATGCAGGATATTTTGAATGACAGGTTAGCGTGAGTATGTATCTTGCTCAGCTCAGGCTGTTATAAGAGGACACTATAGCCTGGGTGGCTAAAAATCAGCAGACATTCACTTCTCACAGTTCTGGAAGCTGGAAGTCTAAGATTAAGGCACTGGAAGATTAGTTGCAGGGCCTGCTTTCTGGTTGATAGACAGCATCTTCTCATTGTCCCCTCACACGGTGGAAGGGGTAAGAGGGCTTTCTCTGGGGTCTCTTTAATAAGGGCACTAATCCCATCATCAGGGTTCCACCCACTTGACCTCATCACCTCCAAAGGCCCCACCTCCCTAATATCATTACACTGTCCTGTAGGTTTCAACATATGAATTTGGTGGGGAGAGAATACAAGTATTCAGTCCATAATAGTCTGTGTATGGTGACAACATTGATAGTGGTTACACTAATACTGTTCCATGTCCCCTAGGGATGCCCACATTTGTAGGTGGCCCTCAACTCCTGTGCCCTTACAAATAAGGCCTCAGGTTGGCCAGCCCTGCCCTCCCCTGCCCAGGGCTCCGGCCAGGCTGTGAGCCTGCACTGTCTTTCAGGAGTGCCCTTCAGCTCTGACACACTGGGCTCCAGATGTGGACTTGTGACTTGCAATAACTTTTTTGAGTTTTTGTCAGCTCTCCACCACTGACTTCTGTTCAGCCTGTGGTCTGACCTGAGGCTCGGTCCCTGGGGCACTGTCCTCTCTATCCCCCACAGAGAGAGTAACGTCTGCCAGACTCCTTATAGCTGCCCCCACAGGAAGCCCAGCTGCCTCCAGCCCTGCCTCCTGTCTGTCCTGCTCTTAGATACACTGCTTTTGGAGTGACTCATCATTATGTTTCCTATCAATAACAACAAACACCGGCAAAGGCCCCAGGGCCCTCCTTGGCTCAACATGCCTTGAAATTGAAGTAGAAGGGAAAACCCATTGCACAGAGGACTCTTGCAGGGGAAGAGGGAAGGAGAATGAGCCAGAATAAACACAAGACGAGCCAAAACCTGAGGCCTGAGTGAACGCTCAGGCCCGTCAGCTGATGTCTACTGGGGTGGGTGGGAGAGGAACAGAAATCCTCAGCACAAGCTCTCTCACTCCCACCCCTCTTATTCAGAGACAGCCCTTGGCAGTTTCTTTCTGGCCCAGGAAAGATCTGTACTGGACAGACCCTTTGCACTACTGGCCAGAATAGACCTGGAAGTGGGTTCTAGGCCACATCCTGGTATCATCCTAAATGAGAAGAGTGTCATGGACTTTGGAGTCCGGAAGACCTGGCTGTAAGTCTGCTTTGCTGCTTACTGGCTTTATGGCCTCAGTAAAATCACTTAACCTCCAGGGATCTCAGTTTCTTCATCTGCAAAATGGGTCTAATGCTACCTTCAAGATTGGTATATGTTAAGTGCCAAAAACATAGGAGATACTTATTAGCTAGGAGCTAATCTTATTTAATTAGGCAGCTTCATCTCCCAAATAAAATAAGCCTCTGTGTCTGATTGAGTTAGAATTTGGGCCTTTCAGGTAGAGAAAGTGGCAGAGTGTGTTTAAACCTGGTCTGTTCCAAGGCCTGCATAACTTGGAGTTGCACACACATCTCATTCTGATGAAATCTCATCACCAGGAACCCAGGCCAGATGCTGGGCACCACCAAGAAGACCAGTCCTCTGATTTCAGACCTCTGCTGCCCTTTGCACTGTCAACGTAATAAATGTCCAAACCTGTAGATAATTTTTTATAAAAATTTATTTCAGCCAAACAGAGGATATCTCTGGAAGCAAGATCTCAACAGACTGAGACAAATGCTTCTGAGAATAGCAGTTTACAATTTTCTCTATGCATTTGAGATTAAGGAAGGAATTTACATGAAAGTAGGAGGAAGCAATTTGGGTATGGGATTACAGGATAGTTCAGATTACGTGCCTTCTTGGATGTAGTTATTTCAAAGGTGTGTAAACCTAGATGCACAAAAACAATGCACAAGGCTTGCTTAAGGCAAATATAAATGTTTTACTAAAAAGTTATATGCCTGGGGCATGACTATCCACCTTGACCTGCCCTGTTAAGAATTTATGATCAGATCACCCTGTGAGGTTACTTTTCTTAGCACCCCTCCCTGCTCCCTTTTTATTTTGCTCACAAAACCACCCTAAAGTCAGGCGGGTCTCTTGTAAACCGTGGGACAAATGCCCCGTGGAACCTGGGTAGGACCCTGAACACTGGTCCCATGCACGCCTGACCAGGGAACAGGCACAGGTTCTCCTCTGGCTCCTAGGGCTCTCTGGCTCCTGGGCCATGAAGGAAGGCTCTGAGTTTGTGGAAAGATTCTCAGAAAAGAAACCTGGCAGGGGCCATAGCCGCAGGACTGAGGGCAAAGTAAAGACTACCAGTTAGAATTTCTGGAGGACACATTCCATTCCAATGAAGGGAAGAACTTTCTATCAGTAATCACAAAACGTCACAATCAGGGTATGGGCTCCCTGGTATCTCCACCTGCTCTGCCCCTCCCTAACCTAGCCACTGGATCTAGTGGGGGTAGGAAGTGTTTTGCTTAATGATACATTGAACTTGTGCTGTGCAACCACATTCATAATAGGAAAAGGAGGATCTTTTGTTGTCAGGTTCTGTTAAAGTAGATATGTCTGAAGCAATCACTGACTCCCAACACCAAGTTCCCCCCAAAATCTTGATGCTCATTGAACAAACCAGTTAAGCAGTGCTTCTTAAAAAATAACTCATTCCTGTCTGGGCGTGCCCACATTAGAAAAGCAGTTCTATACCACATCCCTCCACGGATCTTCCAGATGCTGAGTGGGTAGGCAGGACAGGTATTACCTTCCTTTTGCAAAGGAGGAACTAACTTGCTCAAGGTTGCATGTCCATCAAGTAGCAGGCCAGGGAGAAAAAACCAGGTCTTCTGGCTGCTCCTACTATTACTTGTCCACACAAGGAGTGGGCTGCTCATGAGTTCCCAAAAATCCAAACAGAGCCCAGGCTTGTCCCGCTAAACCATTCTGCACTACTGGTAAGAGCAAAGTTGGCACATTTTTTAGGAGTGTAATTTGGCAATATGCATCTAAAACTTTAAAGATGTTTTGACCAATTATTTTCATAAGAATGAATCTTAAAGAAATAATCAGGGCCCAGCCGGCATGGCTCAGTGGTTGAGCATTGACCTATGAACGAGAGGGTCATGGTTTAATTCCTAGTCAGGGCACATGCCCAGTTTGTGGGCTCAATCCCCAGGGGAGGGAGTGCAGGAGGCAGCCGATCAATGATTCTCTCTCATTGATGTTTCTATCTCTCTCTCCCTCCCCCTTCCGCTCTGAAAAAAAAAAAAATATATATAAGGAATAATTAGGAATGGATACTCAGATTAAAAAGTTAGACCTAGAATTCCCTATGTCTCCACAATTTCAATCTTAGGTGTACACCCAAGAAAATGAAAAAATACATCCACACAAAAATATTGCATGGGAATGTTTATAGCAGCACCATTTATAATGGCCCCAAAGTGGAAACAGCCCAATGTTCTTCAACTGGTGAATGGACAAATAAAATGTGATATGTTTATACAATAGAATATTATTCAGCAATAAAAAGGAATCGAGCACTGACACATGAGACAACAGGAATGATCCTTGAACATAAGCTGAGTGAAAAAAGGCAGACATAGGAGACCACATATTGTAGGATTCCATTCATAGGATATGTACAAAATTTGTCTTCATAGGCAAATTTATAGAGACAAAGTAGATTAGTGGTTGCTTAGTGCCAGGGTAGGCAAGTGGGGAGGAATGAGGTTGATGGCTAAGGGGTATGGGGTTTACTTTAGGGGGAACAAAAACATTCTAAAATTAAATTGTGGTGATGGTTGTGCAACACTGTAAATATACTAAAAACCATTAAATTATACACTTTAATAGGTGAATTGTATGGTATGTTATTTGTTGCCCAATTCTTTAAAAATTGGGCACCAGGATATTCTGCTCAGCATTTAAAAATAATAATAATAATAAAATATTTGAAATAATCAGATCCCTAGGAAAAAGATGTTATAAAAGTTAGTTCTTTGTCCTGTGGCTTGTGTGGTTCAGTTGGTTGGGCATTGTCCTGTGCATGGAAAGGTTGCTGGTTTGATTCCTGGTCAGGACACATGCCCAGATTGCGTGTAGGCTCAATCTCTGGCGTGCAGGAGGCAGCAGAATGATGTTTCACTCTCACACTGATGTTTTTTTCGCTCTCTCTATCTCCCTTCTTCTCTCTCTAAAAATCAATTAATAATAATAAAAAAAATTAGGCCCTAGCTGGTTTGGTTCAGTGGATACAGTGTAGGCCTGTGGACTGAAGGGTCCCAGGTTTGATTCCAGTCAAGGGCACATGCCCGGGTTGCGGGCTCTATCCCCAGTAGGGGGCGTGCAGGAGGCAGCCAATCAATGATTCTCTCTCATCATTGATGTTTCTATCTCTCTTCCCCTCTTCCTTTCTCTCTGAAATCAATACAACTATATTAAAAATAAAAATAATAATAAAAAATTAGTTCTTGTTTCATTGATTTTTCTGTTTTTATTATAATTGCTTTTATCTTTTATAACTTCCTTATTTCTGATTTTTAAAAATTTATCTTATTCTTCCTAGGTTTTAGAGGTGGGAGCTTAGATTGTCAATTTAGGTTTCTCTTCTTTTCTAACATATTTATTTAGCTCTGTGAATTTTCCTCTCAGCTGTGTTCCACAAGTTTCAGCATGTTGTGTTAACATTTTCATCCAGTTAATGTGTTCCTTTAAAATTTATTTTGAGACATCTTGTTTGACCCATGGATTATTTAGAAGCATGCTATTTAGTTGCCAAATGATTTGAGATTTTCCGATTATCTTTTTGTTATTTGATTTATGTGGTTGGATAACACATTCCTGTAAAATTTCAATTTTTTTAATATGTTGAGATTTGTTTTGTGACCCAGAACATAGTCTATCTCAGCGTGTGGATCTTGGACTATGAGAATATGCTCCTGATATAGTGTTATATAAAAATATAAATTATGACATATGTGTAGAGTATGATCTATGTTTTATTTTATTTTAATTAATTACTTTATTTTAAATATATTTTTATTGATTTCAGAGAGGAAGGGAAAGGGGGAGAGAGAGAGAAACATCAGTGATGAGAGAGAATCATCGATCAGCACACCCCACACTGGGGATGGAGTCCTCAACCCGGGCATGTGCCCTGACTGAGAATCGAACCATGACCTCCTGGTTCATAGGTTGACTCTCAACCACTGAGCCACATTGGCTGGGCTATGTTTTATTTTAAATATACTAGTATATATGAGAAAAGTCCTGAAAGGCTGTATACCAAATGTTAACTTCTCCTTATTTTCTTCCTTATCATCTTTTGAATTATCTAAAGTTAAAAATCTAGCTTTTATGATCAAAGACTTTTTTTTAAAAGAGAACAGTGGAATACACATGAAACTAATATAATATTGTATGTCAGCTGTAATTGAAAAAATACATTAAAATAAAAAATATGGGTTAAAAAACCAGCAGTCATTTACTTAATTCTGTGACCCAGGCATCTCAGTTAACCTCACTGAGTCTCACTGTTAGTATCTATAAAATAATATCCACCTCACAGAGTTGTTGCATTACAGAAGCCAAAGCCAACATTTGTTAAAGCACTTGCAATGCTAAAGCACTGTGCACACATTACAGTGGCATTTTAGTTATTGTGAGGAAGCTGGACTTTTACATCTCTCAGGTTCCTTCCAACTATTTGTTTTTAAGTTCTCATGATTCCTTCACTGAAGAGCAAATAGAAGGACAATAGAATTAAAAGGAGTCTGAAATATATTGTGCCTGTGGGTAGAACTTATCATAAATTACTGTTCTTCAGGTATTTCTGGAAGCCTTTGTGTGTAATTGGGATGTAACTAATTTGGATTTTTCAGAAAAATAATAATTTTGAATGTTCTGAACTGTTGCTCTCCTAGTGTAAGAGTGCTTACCACACTACCTAATTTCATTTCTGGTTAGGAAAATATGGATATTGGGTTCAAAGATTCACCTGAAAGGGGAAGAAAAATTCTTGGACATTAATCATATACCTTACACCATTTGGGGCCTGCAGTTGTTCCCCAAATCAGGTTCTGGTAACCAAAGAAGATGGATATCAGTTGCTTATACGACCTGAATTTCCCAAAGGCAGGAAGGGAGTGGGATCTGCAGGGTGTGTCAGGGAGGGGCAGAAAGGTCTGGTGGTGACTGGGTTCCCTCCAGTATTACTTAATTGAAAGCTCTTGTCCTTGTTTTTCCATGGTTCCCAGGGGAACAGCTGCAGTGGCTCTCACTCTGTCACTGGTAACCTCTGGTCCTGCCTAAGGATCTCCTGCCTTCCTTGGCCAACAACCAGTCTACTGGTTTTAGGGAGGGCCCTTTCTCTCCACATGCATGGTGTTCTCTGAATCCACACTCTCCTCTGAGGAAAGTGATTTCTTGACCAGGAGAGGCGTGATGCAAGCTTTCCTAAAAATGTTCCAGAGTATCCCTGGATCTGTTCAATGACCCCTCAGCCACTCTCAAGACTCAAGCAATGCAGCCCCTCCAAACTCCCCATTCATTTGGCAGGCAGCATGTATTGACAGATATGCTTGCTCTCCCTGTGCCAACCAGTCATCCCCTCCTCTGATCTTAGTGGTTGATGCACATTTACACATTGTACCTGTTTTATTACGTGCCCTTTCACCACCCACAGCTGTGAGCTCCTTGGGTTCAAGGACTTACCATTTGTTTCTGTTTGTTTATTTTTATTGTGGTAAAATATAGATAACATAAAATTTACCATTTTAACTGTTTTAAGTGAACGATTCAGTGGCATGAAGTATTTACAATGTCGTGCAACCATCACCACTATCCATTTTCAGGACTTTTCATCAACCCAAATGGAAACCCTCTACCCATTAAACAATAATGCCATTTATTTGTATATTTTCTCTTTCTTATGTGAGGGCCACTGCCTTGCAGGTGTCCAGAGAGAGCAATTTACAGAGGACACAACGTAAAGGTGCCCTTGGAGTTGTGCAAGGCAGTGCTCCTAACCCATATCCTGACACATTGTGGGAACTTAAATGTTCCTAAAAGTTGAACCAACTGGAGAACTAGGTGTTATGGACATAAATTTAAATTCTTGGCACTTGAGCTAAGCTATTCTCCAGAAAAACCTTGATTTTCACCCAGGGGAGAGGACCTTTTTTCCACGGACCTCCAAATCCTGTGATTCATGGCATTGATTCTGTTGAGTCAGTTGCATGTGTCTGATATTTAGAGTACACCTTACAAGGCCCTGGGCTGTGCCACGTGAATGGAACAAAAACTAAAGCAATGAGACCCCTCCCCTCAAGTTGTCCCTAACTTGCCGTTGGGGAGATAGACGTGTCCTTCCATGTATTATGTATGTGCAGCTCTTGTCTTTGAAGTTGTTATTGTGATGATGGTCAGGGGCCCAGAGAAACGTTCTCTCCGTGTGAGGGCACAGTGAGAAGGTTGCCATCTACAAGGCAGGAAACAAGCTCTTACCAGAAGCCAAATCTTGGCAGACCTTAATCCTGGGCTTCCAGACTCCAGAACTGTGAGAAGTAAACTTGTGTTGTTTAGGCCACGCAGCCTGTGGTATTTCACTGTGGCAGCCCACCTGACTGAGAGCCCCCAAGGCTTTGTCTCGCCATGGTGTGGACATCCCCCATCGTCCACCCCTGCATCTACCCTCACCACCCTCTCCTTGGGCCCAGGCTACCTCCTGAGGCTCTGGCTTTGCTCATGCTGCTGTTCCTCCTAGAAGATGCCCTCTTCCCTCTCTGCAGACTTCGAGGGCAGCGCCAGTCCTGCCTTTACACCAAGTCTTCCTTGATTCTTCAGGCTCATGCTGGGTTCTCCCTCCTCTGAGCGGGCACATTTATAGTCAGCATTATACATTTATTACTTTCATGTCCTCTGACAGTTTACAGGTGATAGTTTTGTGTCTATAGACCCTGGAGAATAAGGTTTTCGAAGACAAGAGCTTTGTTTTGCTCTAGCTCATAGAGGGCATTCTAGTAGAACTTGCTAACTGAGTAATAAACATACAAGTACACCTTTCTGTAGAAAGTCAGACGAAAACAGATGGAATTAGAGAAAGAGAACAAAGAGCTAAGAGGGATTCCCAAACAGCTGACACATGCTTCTCTTCTTGGCTTCTCCGTTGTGTCTGAAATCCAGGATGTACCAAGAAACCATTCCCTACAGGGCAGTGCCAGGAAACCAAAGCAAGAGGCCCTGGACAAGCTCCTACTGTTTCTGGTCTTGAAGGGAGAGGCTGCTCAAAGGCTGCCATGCCACAGGAAGGACAAACTCTGCAATAAGGCTATGTCAAATCATTAAACAAATAATGAATAAGTAGGAAAAAAATGGTAGGATGGAGTGGAGATTGGGTTGAAATTGGAAAGTTGAAGGACCAGGAAAAGATGGGGGAGAGAGTCAGAGTGAAAGAATTGAAGACACAGGGACAGTAGTGATAGAGAGAAAGGTTAGGGTAACAAGTAAGGAGAGACAAAAAGGGGCAGAGATGGCAAAACAGAGAGATGACAGTGAAAGCACGAGAGAGAAGTGAGAGAGAGAGAAGGAAGAAAAACAGAAAAGGAAAGAGGAGGGAAGATGGAGCAATACAGGCCGTAAAAAAGTGAAGAGTGGAAAGAAAACAATGAGCATGAAGAGGATGAAGGACAGTGAGAATTAGAAAAACAAAGTGGACAGCATGGAAAGGTCCAGCAGAGAGAAGTCCACACGTCAAGGAAATGGGGGAGGGCCACGGAGAGGGAGAGGGTTTAGCGTCACAATCTTTTATTGGCCTGATTTAAATCTGTGCTTGTGACGAACATAGACCTGAGGTAAACCTCCAGGGCTGAGATTCTTGGCAATTGAGACATGGTCTCCTTGTGCTCTGCAGGGAAAAACAGGAATCAAAGCTATTCAAAGGGTAGAAACTTCTCCCCGATGGGTATTTACCGTGGTGGAAAGTACACTCACACTTCTGCTTCAGGGCCCTCTCTTGTGGGACCCTTTCCAAACCCTAAGAGGGCCCTACAGGGTGTTCACACGGTCATACGTTTTTGTACAATTTGCTGAGGTCATCTGTGTAAATGCAGCCAAGACTGCAGTCCCTTCCTCTCTAACTTAAGCAGTTTGCAGTCACCCTGTGTACAATTAAATTATCCACAGAAGTCCTAGCAGAGAGATGGCTTCGGGATGACTTCTACCACCACTGGCATAATCACATGCAGGTGCACAGCCTGTGGTCTTACTGCCATGTGAACGCATCCTGTGCTGCTGGGCCCCCAAGGACAAGGATGGGGCATGGAAGAGAAACCAGGCGCGAAGTGTATAGAGGCAGACAGTGAGCTGGGGAAAATTCTTGCAATTATCAGATGCAAAATAGTAAGAGGATTTAGTTTCTATCATCTATTCTAGCATCGTGCGATGCTCTGCTGGAGAGGTCAGGGTGCACCATACAACTCGTTTGTTCGCTTTCAGATCACACCACCAGTCCTGGAGATATAGGAGACACCCGTTTGTGCTGTTTATTGAACATTAGCTCCCTGAAGGCAGGAGTTTCTCAGCTCTAGTAAACAGTTTTTCAGTTCTAGTAGTGCCTGGCATGTAGCAAACAGTCAACAAATAGTTATCTCTATATATACACCTAAGCGACCGAATGACCAAAGGACCAGCTGCTATGACACGCACTGACCACCAGGGGGCAGATGCTCAATGCAGGAGCTGTCCTCTAGTGGTCAGTGCGCTCCCACAGCGGGAGCGCCACTCAGCTGACTGACAGACGCCGGGTTCACGGCTGGCAAGCACAGCTGTGGCGGTGTGAGCCTCTCCTGCCCCCCGCAGCAGCGTTACTGGCGGCAGGCATAGCAGGGCCGGGATGAGTGGGAGCTGAGAGGCACCTGGCCGGGCTCAGGCTCCTCCCTGGCGACCTGCTGCTTTGCACACTACTACATCCCCTGAGCGGTCCTGCATTGTGAGAGGGCACAGACCAGGCTGAGGGACCCCACTGGTGCACGAATCTGTGCACTGGGCCTCTAGTAAGATTTATAAGTGAATGAATGAATGAAAAGTTTAGTCTCCAGATGCCATCCAAAGAGCCTGTCTTCACTGTAGCAAAAGAAGCTCTCACAGGAAAGATGTAGTCCTGTTTATGGGAATGGTCGCTTTCCCTACCTCCCGCCCTCCCTTCCACCAGGTGGATGAAGGTGATAGCTGAGAAGGTTGCTGGGACCAGATTCCAACATCTAATTTCCTTCGCCGTGTTGAAGTCCCTATGTTCTGGGTTAAAGAATCTGTTTTTAGACGTTCTTGGGAGTTTCCTGATGTCCCAGAAGCTCTTTTAACAGAGGGCTTGCTTGTTACAAAACCTCTTTGCCTGTTTTTGTTCCCTTGGAGTGGAAATCTCTATCTGGCAACAGAACTAAAGTTTCTTCACAGGTTTTGGGTTACAAATAGAGTCTTGCTCCATCCTCGGAGAGTCGCCTTTGGGGACATGGCATTATTTTTTGAAGTTGTGACTGTGCAGAATTGGGGGGTTATATAAGGCCACAAAGAGTCTGGGCTCAAGCACTGAAAATGTAGTTTTAAATTAGGTATAGGACTTTGGACTGAGGTTTTGATTTGGAGAGCCGGGCTCTTGGAAATGCAGCTGGTATCTCTGGGGAGATTCTAAAAGCTGTTTCATGCATAGCTTCAGGCATTTCCTTAGGAATATCCTGCAAAGCTACTGTGACAGGGCATCATGGAACACAAAGACTTTTCCCCCACATAGGCAGTGCTCCCATGCAGATCAAATTTTCTCCAGTTTGGTGTCTGTAAGCATCTCAAGATCTGTGCCATTGTGAAATTCTTCTTCATTTCTAATCAAAATGTCTGTGGATGCTTAAGACCATTCTTGTGGTTTAGCTTTTACTGGAAAAGAAGACCTTCTGCCTCGTCTCCCTTTCTGCATTGAAAGACCGAAGTCCAGTCACTGTGGAGAGTTTTCTCTTCCTTCTTGCTGGTGGTGATGGCAATGGGACATGGGGGTGTGGGGAGAATTTACAATCTCAGCCCACCCTGATCACACAGTTTGGTTGTTAGCATCTCTTTTCCAACCAGATCTGACGTCTTGGTTAGGATGGGAAAGTTCTAGGGCTTCAAGCCTGCTGGGGCCAGGTGACTGAGGATGAGGCATGAGCTGGCTGCCTGGCTGACCGGCCCTGGGGGGAAGGGGGAGGCGGGGAAGTAAAGCGTCATTTGGTGTCTGGGTTCTCTCCAGTCCACAGGGGACTGTTATCCTAAAGCAGTCATCTCCCCCATTCAGGGTGTGATCTGCCAATACCAGCAGTGCTTTCTGGGCAGAGAAGCTACCAAAAGAACACGCCAAAAAGTGTCAACAGGCTGGGTGGAAACAACCCCTCAGCAGAGATCCTGCTTTGCTCTTCAGTGTGGGAGGATGCAGAGGCCTGAGTGGGATCAGAGGCAGTCTAAGAACAGCAGGCCGCTCAGTGGATTTAGGCCTCAACTGGCAGGACCCTGTGCCTTAGGGATGAGCACTCAGCCACCCTCACATGTCATGACCCAGAGCGTGTGGACCACCAGCTTCTCTATGAAACCTTCTCCTCCTCTGCTTTCCATCATCCCGCCAGCTCCCATTCTCCTCTTCCCTGGTTACATCAATTCTGTCTCCTTTGTGGGCACCTATTTCCCACTCACCTGCGGAACTACCCCAATGTGGAAGGCCCTGCCCTAGGAGCTCAGGATAGTATGGTGAGCAGGATGAGCTACATGACTTATGGAGCCCAGTGCAAAATTAACATGCAGGGCCCCTTATTTGTAGTCTTTCAAAAATTGTTATGAATTTCACAATGGCAACAGCGAGCATTCAGGCAAGCTGGGGCTCTTCTGAGCAAGGGCCCTGTGTGACCGCATGTGAGTCAGGATTCCATCTGTGGTCCGTTTCTCTCCACATGCTCCCTGTTTCACTCATCAATTCCTATGGCTTTGTGTCCCTAAATACACTGATGTTTCCCTGGATTGCCAACCCAGCTCCACCCCAAACGTATACTTCTGGTTATTTGGAAGTCCCATTACTTGAAAATCAACAAGACTGAAAAAAAAATTGATATTCTCCAACCATCAGAATAAAATAGAAATCCTTCTTTCTCAATTCTTGCTTTCAGACAAGAATAATACCATAAACCCAGTTGTCCAAGTCCTTCTTGCCTCTTCCTTCCCTGAATTCCCACCAGGTTCTAGCTCTTTGTCTTTTTAATTCATTTCCCCTTTTCTGTCATTGTTTACTCCCTCTTGCCAAAACCTTGCTTCATGCTCTATCATCTCTCACTTGGGCTATACCCACATTCCTTGAGTTGCTTCTCTGCCTTACTCATACTCTAATCTTCATCGTCCTATGGATGTCAGCATAGTGTCCCCCCCCAAAAAAAAAATCAATCCCCTGCATTGATTGCCTCTCCATTACCTACAGTATCCAGCCTGGACTCCTGAGAGTGGCAGAGGGAGCTACCTAACTGTGCCTACCTTGCCATGATCAGTTCTGACATCTCTAACTGGAACACGTGTAGCTACTCCACTAATTTATTCAACACACCTGTTTTGAATGACTCTGTGCCAGGTTCTGGATATGAAGTTGATTAATGTGAGGGGCTAACAATTTAGTGGGGAGACATGAGATAAACAGATCATGGTAGTATCATAAAGTAAGTGCAGAGGTCAGAGTTATGCAAACAGTGTTATGAGGACAGAGAGAAGGTCAGTATCTAATCTAGCCTGAGAGTAGGGGATTGGAAAGTCAACCTTCCTAGAGAGGATTGAGTTCATAAGGATGGACAGGAAGTGGTCGCATGAAGAGGAGAGAGCCATTGTGCTTTTTGTGCCTCTATGCCTTCTCCCATGCTTTTCCCTCAGCCTGGGAAGAGCAAATTCAACCCTGCCCCCCTCATCCCCGCCTCCCTTATCTGCCTGTCAGCCTTCAAGACCCAGCTGGCAAGTCACCACTGTGAAGTCTGTACCCACACCTGCTCTGAGCAGTGGCAGGCATTTCCTCCTCTGTGTTTCCAGAGCACCTTACCATCCATCCCACATACACAGTCTCATAACCACTTGTTTATGATCTTCCCTTCACTCATTGTGTCCCCTTCTTATTAGGAAACTAGTCATATTGGATTAGGGCTCACCCTAATGGCCTCATTTTCTCTTGATTGGTCTATAAAGACCCTATCTCCAAATAAGGTTTTATTCTGAGGTTCTAGGGGTCAGGACTTCAACACATGAATTTGGGAGGGACACAATTCAACCCACAACAGGGGACATGTGTCTTTTCTGATTGCCCATCATCTGGACCTTACAAGGTAAGGTTGGGTGGGAGGTGGAGTTCTTCCATGATAGAAGCTGAGAGGCCAAGACATTCCCTAGCTCATCTGCACCAATGACAAAGGCCTGTTCAGCTTTGGCCAGAGAGATGCCTGCCCAGGACTGTGAATTTATCACATCTACTGTCACAAAGACGTGGGCCAGGGCAGAATTTTGTCCTGGTGATGGTGGCTGTTCCTTGGAACAGCTGTGCCCCACACCTGCAATCATCTCCAGTGCCAGGGCAAGGGGGCTATGAAATGAGGTGCCCTATGTAGGGCCCAGGGTTGTGGGGTGGTTTGACAGCACTGGCTCTGCAGCCACCCTTACCAACACTGACAGTTCTGATCCCCTAGCACTTTTTTAAAAAAGATTTTTAAAAAATATTTTAATTGATTTTAGAGAGTAAGTGAGAGAGAGAGAAACATAAATGATGAGGGAGAATCACTGATCAGCTGCCTCCTGCACACCCCACACTGGAATCAAGCCCATAACCCGGGCATGCACCCTGACCTGGAATTGAACCCTGACCTCCTGGTTCATGGGTGGACACTCAGCTACTGAGCCACGGTGGCTGGACCCCCCAGCACTGTTCAATATCTTGTCTTTTCTCCATATCCTATCGGCCCAGAAGCTATTTTCACTTCCAGCCTTGCTACCCATGTCTCTCAGCTGTGGTGCCTTTTGCAACTCTCCTGTGGCTCTCTCAACTTCTCTTAGACCAGCTACTTTCAATTTCAGGCTGTCTGCTTTAAGGCGCTTCTCTTTGGTGATGGGAAGGACACTGGCTTTGGATTCAAATTCTAACTTACCAGATGTGTGACCGTGGGGAGTTGAACTCTCGAGGTCTCAATCTTTTCCTCTCTAAAGCTAGCTAATGACAGTGGCAGCCACACCCCCATGTTTTGAGGATTCAATGAGTGAATGCAGTGCACGGTAAGCATTTCACACAGTTTGGTCCCTGCATGTAGACGTGCCCTCAATGAGAACTGTATTTCCTGGGAGCATTGAAACCAGGTCCTTGGGGCAAACAATGGGCTATAAATTAGACCATCTCAGCTGGTGACAAGGGAGATGAGCTTTTCCCATGGCTGGCAAGGTTGCGCCAGGTCTGTTTCCATGGGGTTCACTCTATTGCTGACCCCATGGAAATGGACCCGGTGCAATCAAGACAGCCTGGGTCCCCGCAATATTCAGCCTCCAGATGCTGCCCCTCATCTGGACTCAGAGCCTGGCTCCTTTCTCCCTGGTAATTCTGAGGCACACTAGGAAGGAACGGAAGACCTGAGAGGGTGGTTAGGATACTGCAAGATTCCTTCTTTGACTGCCCCCATTGGTACTTTCTCCTCTGAGTATGGAAACATGCCGTTCTCTCCAGGCTATTCAAGCCTGTCTCCCATGACCATCCCCAGACTTTCTGCACACTTGGAGGAAGGTGCCCCATTCCCCCTGGTACCCAGCACCTGGTAGGAGGGTAGTGCAGGCCTTTTACTAATCAGTTGCTCCAGGCCCGGTTCCCATCCCTTCTCTGGTGGGGGGCGGGGCGGGGAGGTCCAGGCTCATATCTGAGAACCTGGTTGCATAGAAACAACCATCAAAAAAAAAAAACAGAATAGTGGGGAGAGTGGCAGGTGGGTTGCACCGAGGCCTGTCTTAGAAATGGTTTTGTTCTTGTTGTTGTTTTTGCTTACATTCATTCATCATGGGGCGAAAACTCCGCACGTGAGTTTTAATTTTAAATTCCAGTGGGAACAACAGAGTCATTTTCAGTCGGCTGGTTCAGGAGCCTTTGAGTGGCCCCTGGAATCCGTGAGGATCAACAGGAGTGGCAGGGCTGGGCTGTGTTTGATTTAAAATTGGAACCCAGGAGGCAGAGGGTGGCTTTATATAGTCTGGGAGGTCTGGGAGCCTCAGCTCTGATTTATGAGAATCTTGGGGTAAGCACATGGAAGCCGAGGTAATATTTATAAATTCCTTCCCCAGGGGTGGATGGAATGTTCTGAGCGGCAGTCAGCACCTTTCTGGGGGACAAAGGGAGTTAGCTGTTTAAGTCCCATTATTCAGTGAGTGAAAGAAATGTGGGTGAGAACTTCCTCGAAGTCTGTCCCAGAAAAACAGAGGGTGAGGGGCACGGATCTGTAGCCTGGCTCCTCCCTTCCATTCTTGGTGCCTCCCCTAGTTAAGGAGGATTTGGTAGCTCCTCTCTGGTGCTTCAGCTCCACGCCTCCCCTGCCTTACTCCACAAGGGCAGGGACTACACCTGGCAATTATAGTGACCACATTTTACCAACAAGACGTCTGGGTGTCTGAGGACAGGGCAGGTCCTGGCAGCATGGGAAGAAGAAGGAAAAGAAGATGGAGTGAGAGGGGGAGGAGGCTGCAGACAGAGGAGGCGTGGCCCTGGGCCCTGAGTCCGAGGCTGATGTGTGACAAGGCCCACGAGTCAGCTTGGCTGGTGCAGGCAGGTGGCGTGGAGGTCAGTGGCTGCCCAAGCAGGGGCCTCCCCTAGAATCAGAGAGTGCCTGCCCAACGGCATCCCCCTCGGGCCTGGTAGCCCAGCAGGTTGGGAGAAGGGCCAAACGCTGTGGCTGAGCAGGCTGATGACCTTGCTTCAATGAGAAAGGATGGCGGAAAGCGACTTTTATAAACTTGTATTCAGGAATGTAAACCCAAGGGGAGGGAAGGAAACGTATTCAACTCTGTGGGGCCACCTTGACCATGTCACCTCAGATTTCCCACGTGGACAGGAGAGAACTCCACTTGTCACTCTTCTTGGTTTGTGATTCCTACCTGACGCTCAGAGTCACGAGGGCCGTACTGCCAACAACAGCACAGGTGGTCTGAGGCCTCTGCTGTGTCTGGGACAGGGGAGAAATGGTCACCTCTGTAAAGCCTGTCCCGACCCCCATCTGTAGCCTGGCTTCTGGCACTGGAACACTTAAGGGAGGGACAGGGCTTGTCAGGAGGTCTTTCCACAACAACAACCTAGCCTCTGCCCTGGCCCACCGGATTCTCCACGAAAGGCTCTCAAGCCTGATAAAAGGCAATTAGAGAAGGACTACTTTGCTAAAGCACCAGGAGCCTACGTGCAAGCCCAGAAAACACCTCATCCCCTTCCTGCTGAAGGTGAGCAGGCATAGAGGCCAGGGCCCATGTGGCCGACACCGGGAAAGAAGGGGCACAATGCCAACTGCCCGCCAGGTTCAGGCTGGCCACCACAGGCCGGTTGACACTGGTTGTGAGGGAGACCCTGACCCCACCCCATTCCTTGCCTGTTTCTTTCCTTCCTGCAGCATTTAGGAGACGATCCATGAAAGACACCGAGATCAGATTCATATTTGTCCCTGGGGGTGATGGCAATGTTTCCTTTGGCAGGTGGGGCCGTAATGCATGTCTGAACCTCTGAGGTGATGACTGGCTTGGCTCTCTGCTCACAGGTGCCCTGAGGGAGCTGCATTCAGTGACATCTGTCCACATTCACAGGCTTGTTCTGTCTTCACACACAGGCCTGATTGCTGAGGGCTGTGGGGAGGATCAGCTCACAGGTCCAGCCTGCAAGGCCAGGCCACAGAGCACCACCCTCCTCTTCCACCACCGGCTTCACAGCTGCACCGAACTGGTCCAGTTCCACCTGACACCTGCCCCTGAAGCACCTCAGCTCCTGCCCCCTTCTAGCCTCATCTTTTCCCTTGGACTATTCCTAGGGGTGGAACTATGTTGCCAAGCCTCACAGTGTTAGAACTGGAAGGGATTCCTACAGGTGATAGCAATAGTAGTTGCTGTGTTTTAAGCACCTATTGCATGCCAGGTGTTTTAAGACTGTTTCTAATCCCCACCAAGCCCAAGAGAGGCACCATAACAATCATCAGGCCACACTGCAGTGGAGGCAAAGGGGCATGGAGAGGCAGTGAGTGGTCAAAGGTACAGCCTTGCATTCAAGCCCAGCTCTGTCACCTACCAGCTGTGGGACATCCACCTGGTTTCTCACGTTCTTCATGCCTCAGCTTCCTTATTGGTAAGACAGGAAGCCCCTAACAGTACCTCCTGTATAGGGTGGTAGTGAGCTACCTGGCAGGCAGAGTGCTGACAACCCAGCCCAGCCCCCAGGAGGGGCTGTGTGATGTCAGCTCTCATCATAGGGAGGCTAAAGGAGCATAGTCAGCAGCGAGAATCACAAGGCTGTCTGGCCCCATGTTCTTCGTAGAAACATGCATGGTGGGGAGGAGGTGTCAGGGGAGAAGGACTTATCCAAGGTCAGCCAGCTGCTGTGTGACTGTCCCAGGGCTGGTGGCCATCTCTGATGAGCCCCAGTGTAATGTCTGTTTCCCAACACACTGCCTCCTTTGGAACTAAAACAGCGTCTAACAAGGCCCCTTCAGCCCCTGGGTTATCTGGTGAGAACTCTGGTAGAATGCAAGTAACCGGCTCTGGCCCCACACATGCCGGGTATGCAGTTAGCACTTTCTACCCGTCACCTTCCTCTAACCACACAGCCGGCACAGCACCGGAGAGTGAATGCAGGAGAAAGGGGAAGTGATCAGAGCACCTTACCAGCTATAAATATCGCCTCAGCTCTTGGGGAGACTGCGTGGAGTTTCAACCACTCTCTGCTGCCGACTGATCCATTTAATTTGAAATAAAAATTCAAGATTCACCTTATGCAGACTCGCCCCTTTTTGCTATGCCCACCATATAAGCTTTCACTGCATTTTAAAAAGGCACAAAAATGAAGATTCCAACATTGTTTAAATCGTGCACTTAACAAAGACCATTTCAGGAAAGAAAAAAAAAAAAAAAAGAAAAGAAAGAAAAGAACAGCAAGAAAGACCACAGGAACACAGGTGTTTTATTTATTCCCTCTATGGCTTCCTTCTCCCTTTCATTAAAATTTCCCTCCAAGAAGATGAATACAGACATGTTACAACAGACCCTGGTTTTACTCCCACCTTCCAAAGATGAGTCACGGGGGTTTGGTGAAGACAGAGAGGAAGGGGCAGGCGCTCTGTGGGAGCCAGTGCTGTTTCCCAGGAAGCCTGGTCTCCGTTGGCAGAGGCTCTGTCGCCACCTCGCTCCAGGGCAGGATTCCTTTCACCTGCCCGGATCCAGCAGCAGATGAAGTGTGAGGGCTACAGTCCCGGTCCCAGTGCCAAGTGTCTTTTAGGGACCGGGCCAAGGACTCTGTGATGTCACATCGCACCCTCCCCACCGATGGCCCAGTCAGAGCCACTTTCACTCATCCTTCTGCTCCTTGTCCTGTAGAGAGATGTCACTTTTCCTTCTGCTCCGGAGGGACCGGGGCACTCAGGCTGTGCTGGGCTTGCCAGCCAGCGGCCTCTGTGTCATTCTGGGTGCGGAGAGGGTGGGAGGCGGTTGGCAGGAAATAGGAGACGAAGTGAGAGGCGGGAAGCGGGCCTGGCCTCACCTCGGCGGGAAGAAGCAGGGCCTGGGACGCTGGCGGGTGGAGGAAGCGATGCAGGGCCCGAGGCTCTTGCTGCAGCCAGAAGCAGGCAGGTCCCCCGCAGAGCGGAGTGGGGACAGCCCGGGGCTGCGGCACCTGCCAGCTCCTCACTTGGACACCAGCATGCGGACGAACTCCTCGTAGTTGACCTGCCCGTCCCCATCCACATCCGCCGCCTGGATCATCTCGTCCACCTCCTGGTCGCTCAGCTTCTCCCCGAGCCTGGTCATCACGTGCCGCAGCTCGGACGCGCTGACCAGGCCGTTGCCGTCCTTGTCGAACACGCGGAAGGCCTCGCGGATCTCCTCCTCGCTGTCCCTGTCCTTCATGCGCCTGGCCATCATGCCCAGGAACTCGGGGAAGTCCACGGTGCCGTTGCCATCGCGGTCAATCTCGCTCACCATGCCCTCGAGCTCGGCCTGCGTGGGGTTCTGGCCCAGGGCCCGCATGACGGTGCCCAGCTCCTGGGTGGTGATGGTGCCGTCCCCGTCCTTGTCGAACAGGGAGAAGGCCTCTCTAAACTCGGCCAGCTGCTCCTCTGTCAGCTGGTCGGCCATGGCGGTGGAGGTGTGGGTGCAGGTGCGGGCTCCCGGCTGCTCTCCTGGCTCTGAAGGACAGCGGCGGGCGGGCGGGCGGCCGGCAGGCGGGTGTTCCAGCCCTGGCTTGACTCACAGGCGCTTAAGAAGGAGCAGGGCTCTCCCTCACCATTCAGACTCCCCCGCCTAGCGTTGCCTGAAGGTCGGGTCCTGTTGGAACAAGAGTCCAGGACCGGGAATGAGGCTGGTTGGCTAATTGAGCTGATGCCAGCGCCTCTGTGTGAAAGGCAGTGGCTCTCTGCCCCACCATCGCTCCGCTGTCAGGAGCTACCCAGGACACCGTCAGTGAGGCGTGCTGGGCAGAGATTAATGTGGGTTTTTCCTCCTTGAATTTTTCTTTTCCCCTCCCTCCTCTCCAATCTTCACACCCCACACCCAATAAAGTAACCAGCCCTGCACCCTTTCTCCCCTCCAGCTGAGGTTTTTGGCAGGATGAAAAGCAGAAGTTGTCTTTGCCTGAAAGGAACTTTCTTTCCTTGTTTTCGGGTTCCAAACCCTAAAAGAAAGCCTTAGGTTCCCAAGAGGGTGCTCAGAGAAGGGAAAACATTTTCTATAGGTGGAAAGCAGGCTGTCTTTCCCGCCCCCCCAAATATATTTTATTTATTTTTTTACAGAGAGGAAGAGAGAGGGATAGAGAGTTAGAAACATTGATGAGAGAGAAACATCGACCAGCTGCCTCCTGCACACCTCCCATTGGGGATGTGCCTGCAACCAAGGTACATGCCCCTGACCGGAATTGGACCTGGGACCCCCCAGTCCGCAGGCCGACGCTCCATCCACTGAGCCAAACTGGCCAGGGCCAGACTGTCTTTTTCACTTCAGAAAACAACAACAACAACAACAACAACAACAACAACAACAAACAAACATGGATGGAGGATTTCCTCCAGCTCTTTCATTCACTCCTTCATTTATAAATATTTATTGAGGGGTACTATGTGAAGAATAAGGTAGGCAACTCCCAGTCCTTGAAAGCTTATATTCCATCCCAGAGATAGCTAGTTAGCAAGTAAACTAACAAGCAAGATGCTTGGATTTTTTTTTATGAGTTTATTTGAGCCCAAACTGACAATTGCCAGGAAGCAAGATCTCAGATGCTCCTTGATACTTGCATACTTTTGATACATGCCGTGAAGAAAATAAAAGGGGGTCATGATGCAGAGAACACGGGGAGGTTACTCCAATAGCGATAGAAGTGAAGGAAGGTTTCTCTGCAGAGGTGGCATGTGAGGGGGAAAAAGGGGCTTCCCCACCAGGGAGGCTGAGCAGGCTCAAAGTCAGGGTGAGAGAGGGCTTGGCCAAGGGCCATAACAGTCACCAAGGTGACTGCAGCCTAATGGGTGAAGGGGAGAGAAGGAGAAGAAAGACACACAAGCGAGGTGTTGTAGGACACAGGGAGGAACTCACATTTTATTCTCTGATCCTTGGGAGTCCCTGGATATTCTAAGCAAGGGCATGTCTGAAAGTCTGGGCCCCTGGTTTGGGGGGGAGGGGGAGCCAGCGCTGAAATAAGGGGTATTTTTAAGAGGAGATATTTGTAAGAAGGGACTTAAGAAGGGATGCTCACTGAGCACACAGGTTCCTCCCCAAGTCCCAGGAAGCCTGGAGAAATGACCATCCACAGAGTGAGAAGAGGATGCTTTGCCTGTGGGAAGCCATGGAAATCTGAACTGGGAGAGGCCCAGAGAACCAGGATGATACTGAGGGAGAGTAACCATGTGGGAGGACTGATGCTTCTTGACTTTAAGACTTACTCTAAAGTGACAATAGTCAACACAGTATGGCTTTGGCCAAAGAAGAGGCAAATAGACCAATGGAACAGAATAGAGAGCCCAGAAATAGAACCTCATAAATATAGTCAACTGATCTTTGACAAACGAACAAAGGCAATACAATGAAACAAAGGTAGTCTTTTCAACAAATGGTGCTGTGGGCAACCACATTCAGATCCACCGCCAAACCAGATTATATGAAATGCTGAAAGGTATCCTATCTAATAAAGAGGGAATATGCTAATTGACCATCACTCCATCACAAAGATGGCTGCACCCACAGCTGAGGCCAAGTTCCTATAAGGAGCCTTAACGAGCAATCAGCAGGGACCTGAGGCTATGCCCTCCCCCACCCCCATGGGGCTTGACAGGGGACCTCAAAGTGAGCTTCCTGTCCTGGTGCTGGGCTAGGGGACCTCAGGCTGCTCCCCCCGCCCCAGCGCCAGGCCAGAGGACCTCAGGCCACGACCCCCAACAGGTGGGGCTTGACAGGGGACTTCAAGCCACACCCCCCACCCCGGCACCAGGCTGGGGTACCTCATACCGCACCCCCCGCCCGGCGGGGCTTGACAGGGGACCTCAGGCCGTGCCCCTTTCCCCAGCACTGGGCAAGGGGATCTGAGGCTGCGCCCTCTTGCCTGGCTGGGCTTGACAGGGGACCTCAGGCCATGCCCCCCCACCCAGCGGGGCTTGACAGGGGACCTCAAGGTGCACCCCCAGAGCTGGGTCAGGGGACCTCAGACTGCACCCCCGCCCAGCAGGGCTTGACGGGGGACCTGAGACTGCGCCCCCCCCCCCCCCCCCCCCACACACACCTAGCGGGGCTTGATGGGCAACCTCAGGCCATGCCCCTCACCCAGAGGGGCTTGACAGGGGATCTCAGGCTATGTCCCCCACCTGGCGGGGCTTGACGGAGGACCTCAAAGCATGCCTCCTCCCCCCCCCCCCCCCCGCCCTGGTCTGGGCTAGGGGACCTCAGGCCATGTTCCCCGTCCTGGCGCCAGGCCAGGGGACCTGAGGCTACGCCCCCTGCCCAACAGGGCTTGACAAGGGTGGGACTGGCCAGGTCTGGATCTAGCCCAATAGGGGGTGCAGTCAGGTCTGGGTCTCATGCGATTTTGAGGTGCATGTGGGTAGGCGGGGACTTGACTCTGGGTCCCATGGTGAGCCCCAGACTCTGACAGGAGGAAGGTTTTCATATACATTTTACTAATTTTCTTTCATCCTGACACTTCTATTATAGAGACAGGGCAAATAGCAATATTAAATTATTTCTTCTAAAGGTGTCAAAACAAGCCAGAGGAAAATCATTTGGGCAAAAAATGAAATAGGATCCCAAGTCAAATTTATAGAAAATATTCCTTTATTAACTTTTGGTTGAGAATATGTTTGTATATTTTCAGAAAACAACTCTGAGACCATGTGGATTCCAGCAACAGAGAGGAATCGACAGGACTACTCCAGCCATGAAGACAGAAGAGAAGCAGTCCAGAGATGGAAGACGCTGACGTCACCTTGCCATACTAGCAGTTAGCAGCTGTGTGTCACTGCAGGTTGCCCAGGACCAAAGCAGAGAGAGTTGGACCTGCATTACCACCATTTGTCCACCATCCAGAACTGAAATGTCATTGCTGACATGTACACATAAGGAACTGTTTGACATTGAAATTGGGTCTCAAAAGAACTGTTGGCCCAGAAAGAAACTCACTACAGACTGATTCATTTGCCTTTCAGCATAACCATTATTGCTTGTCTCATTTTCGGTTCTTATAAGTGTATTTCTAATAGCACATGATCTCACTCATCTAGGGGAAATAATGAACAACATAGACTGATGAACAAGAACAGACCCAGAAACAAGGAGGCATGGATCAGACTGTCGGGCCTCAGGGGGAGGGTTGTGGAGGGTGGGGGTAAAGGGGAGAGATCAACCAAAGGACTTGTGTGCATGCATATGAGCCTATCCAGTGGTTAAGGACAACAGGGGGGTGGGGGCATTCTTGGGGATGGGTGTGGGATGGGAATGCGGGGTTGAGGACAAATATGTGATACCTTAATCAATAAAGAAATTAATTAAAAAATATTTCCTCTAATTAATCCCCTTTTAATGTGCACGAATTTCGTGCACCGGGTCACTAGTTCTTTAAGAAGAGGAGGAAGAAGAAAAAGGTAAAGATAAAAATTATGAACAACAAATACATATCTATCAACAAGTGAATCTAAAAATCAAGTGAATAAAAAATATGATGAACAGAATAATCTGGTGAATATAATAGAATCAGGGGCATAGAAAGGGAGTGGACTGACAATCCTCAGGGGGGAAAGGGGTGTGGGAGTGCGGGAAGAGAGTGGACAAAAATCATACACCTATGGATGAGGACAGTTTGGGGAGGGTAAGGGCAGAGGGTGGGATGGGAACCTGGTGGAGGGGAGCTTTGGGGGGAAAAAAGAGGAACAACTGTAATAATCTGAACAATAATGATTTAATAAAAAAAAAAATGAGTCTAGACACAGACCTTATACCCTTCACAAGAAGTAACTCAAAATGGGTCAAAGATGTAAATGTAAAATGCAAAACTATGTAACTCTTGAAAGATAACAGAAGAGAAAATATGGGTGACTTGGGGTTTGGCAATGATACCCAAACCCAAGGTCTCCAGTTTGGATCTGGGTTGGGTTTAGATATGACATCAAAGGCAAAACCCATGAGGAAAGAATTGATAAACTGCATTTGTGGTCTAAATGTGTCCCTCCAACATGAATATCCTGAATCCTCACCAGCAAAGGGACATTCATGAAATAATACAAGGGCAGTAGCAGGAAGCAGAAGGAAAACCGGTGGACATGGGCATGTAACTGACAGGGTCCTGGAGAACCAAGGGAGAATCTAGCATTGTGGGAAAACTTGTGCCTGAGACAGGCCCGCTAATGGACGAAGACTTCGAGGCCAGACAGGAACACGTTCTTGCTTCCTGCCTACTTCGCCTACAAAAGGTTAAGTGGCCAATGGGTGTCTGCAGGTTTCTGGATCATGGTGTTGTGGCTCAAACACCCAGCCTTTGCCTAAGTGTGTTCTCCAACAAGGCACATTGAAAGAGAACTCAGTAAGGGTTTTAAACAGGATTACTCATGACTCACAAAGACTAGTGCAGGGATGGGCGAAAATGTCGCAAATTGCTAGTTAGGAAACTGTGACAGAGGGAATGTTTATTTCATGGGCTTCTGCAATTCTCTCCTGTAGTCTCTCAGTGGACTGATTTCCTTCCCTACAGATTACACTTGTGGTCTTAGGACCATTTAACCATGTAAAAATTACAGAGGACTCCAAGAGCTTTTGTTTATGTGGGAACTATCTATCAGTATTTTCCAGGCTTGAAATTAAAACTGAGAAGAATTTTAAATATTTAAATATATTTTACATATTTATTTATAACTTAAAAAATAGAAATAAAAAAACCATTAAATGTTAACATAAATAACATAGTTTCATGAAAAATAACTATATTTCTAAAACAAAAAGGAAGGGGAAGAGTGGCACCTAAAAAATAATTTTGCAAATCTCTTTTTGAAAATCTCTATCTGGCTTTATAGAAGCGTGTCTGCACTCCACCTGTGGGAACACATTGTTTTGATTTGAAATATGTGATAATCCAACTTTACACAGATATGCACTTGGAAAAGGAGAGAACATTTAATCTTTTTTTTTCCTCATCCGAGGACATCGATGTGTGAGAGAAATATACCCTCACTGGGAATTGAACCTAAAACACAGGTATGTGTCTTGACCTGGAATCAAACTGGCAACCTTTTGGTGCATAGGATGACACTCAACCAACTGAGCCACTCCAGCCTGGCAAGGAAAGAACATGCAGATGACTCTTTTATAACTTAAATTCAACTCTTGAATGCCCATTGTATTTAGTAGCATACTAAGGGTGGGCAATCCAGGGTTGAATTTAATAAAATAACAATTTTACTATTTCTGCAAAATATTCTTAGGTGAAACTGGCTTTTTTTTTTTTTTTTTAAATGAGACTATGTGGTGGTAAAGAATATAATGACTACTAACTAGTACAGGAGACTGGATTCATGATAAAGGGTTAGTAATTTTACTCACCATTGCTTTTGACCTCAGTGCAAGATGCCATCATAGTGAAAAAGGCAATGATGTCTTGGTAATATTATGAGAATAGTTTTGACCTCCCAGATTCACTGAAAGGGTATTGGGGACACAATCCCCCCAACTGGATCCATGGAGCATACTTGGAGGACCATATCTGTGGAGTGTTGAGAACCAGCAGTCTGAACTGGGTGTAGAATTCCTTGGGCTGGAGGTGGGAGGCACTGAGGATGCTGGAATCTTGGCAGGGATGGTATTGGCCTTACGGAGTATAGTATTAATGAAGATCCCAATAGACACATATTGGGGGGACCCACCTGCTGCAGCTAATTCCTTTGAAGACCAGATGACCCAAAGTATTGCCTGCTCTAAATTGGTGCTATAATAGCTTTTGTTAAAAAGAATTTGTTCAGCACCCTTGTGAATGTACCTCTTGTGCTGGGTGCCATAGAGAAAGTTATAGATTAGGATTCCCCAACCTTCAACCAGTTCCACTCCTGTGTCTTGCTAGAATGGGTGTGGCCAAGAGTGGCCATGGGACTTGCTTTCTCTCTTGATTAAGTCATTCACCAGCGGCAACATTTGCTTTTCCCCAATTCCTATATAATGAAGAGGTAATATGCAAATTGACCATCATTCCAACACAAGATGGCTGCCCCTATGTGGTCAAAGATGGCCACCCCTATGTGGACACAAGATGGCCACCACAAGATGGTCGGCAGGGGAGGGCAGTTGTGGACAATCAGGCCAGCAGGGGAGGGCAGTTGGGAGGGACCAGGCCTGCAAGGGAGGGCAGTTGGGGGTGATCAGGCCAGCAGGGGGAGGGCAGTTAGGGGCAATCGGGTTGGCAAGGGAGCAGTTAGGCATTGATCAGGCTGGCAGGGGAGTGGTTAGGGGGTGATCAGGCTGGCAGGCAAGCGAGCAGTTGGGAGCCAGCAATCCTGGATTGTGAGAGGGATGTCCGCCTGCCTAAACGGACAGTCGAACATCCCTCGAGGGGTCCCAAATTAGAGAGTGTGCAGGCTGGGCTGAGGGACACACCCCCAGCCCTGTGCATGAATTTTGTGCACCGGGCCTCTAGTATATATATATATAACTGTATGTGTGCACGAAATTCGTGCCTGGCGGGGGGGTATCCCTCAGCCCAGCCTGAACCCTCTCCAATCTGGGACCCCTCGAGGGATGTCCGACTGCCCGTTTAGGCCCGATCCTACCAGGACTGCTGGCTCCCAACTGCTCACCTCCCTCCCTTCCTGATTGCCCCTAACTGCTTCTGCCTGCCAGCCTGATCACCCCCTAACCACTCCATGCCAGCTTTATTGATGTCTAACTGCTTCCCTGCCAGCCTGTTTGCCCCCAACTTCCCTCCTCTGCTGGCTTGGTCACCCCTAACTGCCCTCCCCTGCAGACCTGGTCTCTCTCAACTGCCCTCCCTTGCAGGCCTGGTGCCTCCCAACTGCCCTCCCCTGCTTGCCTGATTGCCCACAACTGCCCTCCCTTGCAGGCCTGGTCCCTCCCAATTGCCCTCTCCTGCTGGCCATCTTGTGGTGGCCATCTTGTGTCCACCTGGGGGCAGGATCTTTGACCACATGGGGGCAGCCATCTTGTGTGTTGGAGTGATGGTCAATCTGCATATTACTCTTTTATTAGATAGGATATATATAAAAGGCTAATATGCTATGTGTCCCTCCACCCATCCGACCGGTCGCTATGATGCACACTGACCACTGGGGACAGATGCTCAACACAGGAGCTGCCGTGATATGCACTGGCCACTTACAGAGAAACAGCACTGCGGACCTGGTGCCAACAAAGCAACACTTGGCTTCCCCCAAGTGGGACACAGGCCCCACCACCACCATGGAGTGATACCCCACCAAATTGCAGCTAACGCTGCCATGGCACAAAGTGTGGCCCACAGCCAAGCCCAGCCTGGAAATGGTGGCTGTAGGTGCCAGGTAATGATGTCACGTAGCAACACCCAGCTTCCTCTCCCTAGTGACTAGCCTCCTTGGAGTTTTTCAGCCCAGGAACATGATTTGCTTTATTGCCAGGTGCAAATATTTTACACTTTAACCAAATTGTGAAGGGTTTTCCCATGCCTCAGCTCATTTGATCCTCATGAATTCCTGGAGTAGGTAGATAGGAGATTCGGTAAAATCCTATTTTCTTTTCATTAGCTGGAAAATGGAGAATTTAGAAAGTTTAGAAACTTGACCTGACTGAAAAGAAGTAAGAGATGGTAGACCTTGAAAATGACTTCAGGTTTTCTCACTGCATAGAATATAGTCAAACACTGCTGCAGTTAAATATTTTACCCTTTGTTCTTCCTGGGTGATCTATAGTAATAATCTGCTTCATGTTGATATTTATTGCTGTGTTGCTGACAATTACCTAAAAGAGAAGTTGGGGTGCTTCACTGGGCTGGAAAAAGTTTAGCTAAATCAGAAAGCAGGTCTAATTAAGCAAGTTTATTCTATATATATAAAAGGCTAGATTGACTCGTGCATGTGTGATACATATAAAGCTCTCACTGGTGCCAATCTCACGTGTGTATTTCCATCTGTCATTGTTGATCGTGAATTTGGTTGACACTTTATTATAGAGAAAGGATGAATAGCGATATTAAAATATTTCTTCTAATTAATTTCTTTTTGATGTGCATGAATTTGTGCACCGCATCACTAGTGTAAATATAAACCCTTGTATTAGTGCGTTCAGGCTGCTATAACAAAATACTAGAGACTGGGTGGCTTAACAACAGAAATTTCTTTTTCATAGTTCTGGAGGCTATAAGTCTGAGATCAGAGGGCCAGCATAGTTGAGTGAGGGATCTCTTTTGGGTTGCAGATTTTGTGTGTGTGTGTGTGTGTGTGTGTGTGTGTGTGTGTGTGTGAGCTAGCTCACGTGGCAGAAAGGACTAGGGATCTTCCTGGGATTCAGAACAGAAGTGGAGTGGCTCAGTTGGTTGAGTGTTGTCCTGTGCAACAAAAGGTTGCTGATTCGATTCTAGGTCAGGGCACATACCTGGGTCTCAGGTTCAATTCCAGGTGGGGTTATGTTTCTCTTGCACATCATTGTCAGTCATCAGGGTTTCACTGTCATTAATACCATCATCTCTGGGGTTTAGGATTCTACATCTGAATTCTGGAGAGACACAAACATTCAGGCCACAGTATACCTTTACTATGTAACATATATGAATTAACTTCATATTCATTGAGCACTTACTCTGAAGCAAGAATGTGTTAGCAAATCATCCAGGACCATAAAATCCAGTCAAACCCCCAAAAGGTGACCCCTGCAGCCCTAGAGGCCTCTGAAGATCTCTGGGACAGCTGGCTTTCATTTCTGGTCCAGTGTGGCTACTGAGAAATGCCAGACATCCCCATGCCTGGCAGCTGCAAGGCCATTGGGTGTTCTCTGGCCAGGATGAAGCTTCAGGTCTGGGGAGGTGTTTCTGCTCTTTCTCCCTGCCCCACATGGAAGTCCTCCCCACCTCTACTCCTTTCCTGTTTCTGTCTACCGCTGCCCTGAGAACATGGACAGAGTACAACTCTCTCAGTGGGCCTGGGGCACTGTTGGAGGCCCCTCTTCTTGGGGATCTCATTTCAGTTACTGATGCTCCACCTCTGGGCATGTCCCTGGGGCATGTCCCCTGTTTCTCATCTCCTCACTGATGCACACTCTCTGTGCTGCCTGGGCCTCAGGAACGTGGACATATACTTCTAGCTTCCTGCAAACCATCTAGTCATGTGGCGCTTTTATCTGACTTGCTGTTTATTATGGTCACCACCCTGGGACTCTGGCCCAGGCTTCTTAAAGAGAGGTCAGAGCACAGTCAAAGTGATGGGGGCCAGCTGATCGAGGGGTGGATGGGACTTTTCTCCTTAAAGCCAAATGTGAAAGTTAGGCAGATAGTCCAACCAGCTGGTCCATCTAGAGGGACCAGGTAGAGGAACAAGGGGCAAATTTAGAACAGAGATGGAGAGGGTCCTGGGAGGAATGGAACATGGCCAAAGGATCTGTGGTGGAGCCTCCAACTTTCCCCTTGGGGGAGGGCGCTTGTCATGTGCTTCTCTCTCAGTCATAAAGTACAGGAGTGGTTCCCTTTTATGATTAGAGGCCTCACCTGCAGAATGAAGTCCACCACATGTGGTGGGAACTGAACAACCGGGTAGTTTGAGAGTTTCCTGGCTCTTCTCGACTGGTTGTGTCCTCACTTCAGTTTCCACTGTTCTCACCAGGCGGCTGGTTTATGAGGTCAGCCTCCAGGGTACCCCACATGAGCCCATGTTCCTTAGTGGCTCAGCACCTGCAGTGTCTTTATGCTCCCCTCCCCACATCAGTGCATTTAGAAGGACCTAAGAGACATAAAAGTGACCTGTCTGTAATTCCTGAGAGCTACTTTGATTCAATTAGGATTAAATGACTAGCCAAACAAAACTAAATTAGCAATAAATCTCACAATAAAAGCAGCCAAGCAAGTATAACTCTCTTCTCAGACTTACTGCTTTCCTGGGGAAAGGGAAATTTTTTTTCTGATGCATGTTGGAGTTGGCAACTTCCCAAGTAGCTTGCCTTTGCTCACTCTCTGCCTCCCCTGTACTGTGGGCAGGTGAAGGGGTTTGGGCAGGAGGAACAGGGAGGGCAAGATGGAGGAGGGCAGAGCAGGGAGGAGCAAGTGCTGGTATGGCCCACCTACCTTTCAAATTTGATATTTGATGCTTTGAAAAAAATTAAGAAACACATATTCAATAGGGTAATGTTGCCGGTGTGGCTCAGTTTATTGAGCATCGTCCCATGCATGGAGAGGTGGCCAGTTTGATTCCCAGTCAGGGCACATGCCAGTGTTGTGCGCTCCATCTCTAGTAGGGGGCATGCAGGAGGCTCAGAGGCAGCCAATCATTTCTCTCTCTCTCTCTCTCTCTCTCTCTCTCTCTCTCTCAAATCAATAAAAAACATATATTTTTAAAAAAGATATAGAACATTAAAAAAAAAAAAAAGACTCACAAGCCCAGCTGGCATGGCTCAGTGGTTGTGACTGGGAATCAAACCATGATGTTTCCCTCTCACATGGTTTGATTCCAGGTCAGGGCACATGCCAGGGTTGCGACTCCATCCCCAGTGTAGGGAGTGCAGGAGGCAGCCGATCAATGATTCTCTCTTATCATTGATGTTTTTATCTCTCTCTCCCTCTTCTTCCTTTGTGAAATCCATAAAAATATATTTAAACACACACATAGCCCTAGCTAGTTTGGCTCAGTGGCTAGAGCATCAGCCTGTGGACTGAAAGGTCCCAGGTTCCATTCCAGTCAAGTGCACATGCCTGGGTTGTAAGCTTGATCCCCAGTGGGGGGGGGGGGGGGGGGGGGGGGGGGGGGAGGGCGGGGCGTGCAGGAGGCAGCCGATCAATGATTCTCTATCATCATTGATCTTTCTATCTTTCTATCTCTCTCTCCCTCTCTCTTTCTCGCTGAAATCAATAAAAATATATTTAACACACACACACACACACACACACACACACACACACACACACACCCCAAACCCTTAAGTCCCAAGCAGAATTCCTCTAATGATTAGCATGCTATATGCAGAACTAAGCAGAAGCTATTAGCTTAGAGGCCATGGGAACAGACAGGCTTGAACAAGATGGAGTCAGAGAGGTCTAGCATTTCACTGAGCTATATACGTATATGAAGTGTACCTGGAGGAAGAAATTTCAAATGGATCTTAGAGAAAATGTTATAGCTTGAGAAAATAAAATGACTATAAACCCAAATACTTAGAATTGGTTTAGAAGAATTTGGTTCTAAAAGAAAGTCATTTCACTCTAAATGATACCAGCTTATAATATTTGCAAGAAAGGGTAATGGGCCAGCACACATGACAGGATTTATGTGTAAGACAAAAGTAATGTGTGAAAGCAGATATCTGCCCTTTCTAATTGTGCATATGAACAGGATCAAGCTGGAGAGCCAAGCTCATGTATTGGGAGGAGGGAATGGGTGGATGAGGAGAACTCCCACTAGAAATGAATAGAAAGATATTAAAACTACAATAAAAAGGAGGATCAAAGAAGGAGAAAAAGCTCTGCTTTCTTTTCAAGATGCCAGAAAATGGTCAGAAATGCTTTAAAAATGTGAAGAAAGCTCTTCTTAAAGAAGAGGTAAGGGTTAGAGATCTTTCAAAGACATCTTCAAAAACATCGTCTCCATGTTTAGTGGTGAACACAGACATTAAAAAACACTGGTGGAAAAAAAAAAAAACAACACTGGTGAAGAAATTGGAATAAAAATGTGGGAAAAACTCTCGGGCTGTAGGATGCCCAGATGCCCCAAACCTGAGGTCAATGCCACAAAGACCATGGGGGTAGGGGGTTCCGCTGTCTTCATCTTCATTTATTTAATACTAGAGGCCTGATGCACGAAATTCATGTGAGAGTAGGCCTTCCTTCCTCTGGCTGCCGGCACCGGCTTCCCTCTGGCACCTGGGATCTGGGTTTCCCTCCAGCCACTGGCAGGCACTCGGGATCCGGGAAGCCCTGGCTTTGTCTGGAAGGATGTCTGGTCTAATTAGCATATTATGCTTTTATTATTATAGATTTATTTATTTATTTATTTATTTATTTATTTATTTATTTATTTATTTGTTGTCTTTCTTTGTCCTCACCTTTCAATAAAGCTGTTGGTCTAACTAAAAAACAAAATAGGGGGGAAAAAACAAATAGAGATCTGCGTAGACAAAGATGTGGTTATCAATAGAGAGAGAAGGGCAAGAGAGAAGCAGAGGGCAGCTTGTCACAGAATATTCCATCAGATCATGGTAAATGAAAGTAAATACAGACTGATGACATATATATATATATATAATTTCTTTATTGATTAAGTTATTACATATGTGTCCTTATCCCCTTTCTGATGAAGGTGATGCTGAAAGGATAACACTATTTCCAAGGATTTTATAGAAATGTATTAAGAACTGTCTATGTACCAAGTACATTTACTGAGCTATCTAATTTAAAATTCAAAACTGATTCCAATCAGTTATGTGCACTGACAAAGCTATGTGATTGGAAAGAGACAGGGCAGTGATTGAAATGCCACCTCCTCTGGCACATGGGAGGGCTCACCATCGATCCAGAGCCCCTTTCCCTTTTGCCAAATCAGACAGGTCACTGCCCTGTGCTGGGGCAGCGACGGACGCTTTGACTGTGCTTTGTCACTGTGTGTGCACAGTGAGATTGTGATCTTGTGGTGGAAGCCTTGCTGCCAGCTCTCAGTAGGTCTCCAAGGGTAGCTTGAACTATGCTTTGACTATCTTCCATGGTGTATGAAGCACAGTTGAATGTCAGACACTGAGAGGCGCTACAGCGCAGTGCAGAGGGGTGGGGCTCTGTAGCAAGGTGAACCAAGATGCAAATTCCTGGCTCTTCCGTGAACCAGTTTTGAGATATCTTTAAGCCTCAGTTGCTTCATCTGTAACATAGGAGTAAACAGTGAAGACAAGATGAGGTCATGCCTCAAGAAGCAGCTCATTATATTCATATCAGCCCTCTCCCTCAGGTAAATGGGGCAGCAGAGGCATGGGCCTGGCTCACCCAGATTAGGCAATGAGGTGATGTCAGTCTGGAATGGAAAGCCCAGTTAAAGAAGGCTGGTGGTGACCGATGTTATTGCAACCTTGATGCAAGAGGGTTTCTGAAATCTCATGACTAAGGGCAGCAGGAATCCCAGGGGCCATGTTGTATCGGGCACAGAGCTGTGCTGTGACCAGGGGACTTCTGAAAATAATAGGAACACACCACCTCACTTGTTCACCACAAACCAGTTATGAGGCTCCAGAGCAGGAAAGAACGGCTTCCCAAAGGGAGGAAACAGGGTGAAAAGCCAGTTCAGCTTCTAAGAAACTCAGTTGGCTGGATGAGATTGTGGACAAGAGAGAGAAGGCCCACTGTCATGGCACAGAAGGGACTCTTAGGGCCTTATTATAAGGGAGAATGAAAGAGGAGACACAGCAAATCATGTCAATGGGACTTAAAATCTCTGGGCCCGCAGATGCAGGCGCGCTTCTTAGAGTGTAGAAGAGTTAAGACAAGAAGTGGGTATAGGAGGAGCCTATTGTAGAAAAAAAGGCAGAAATTAGCCCGGCTGGCGTGGCTCAGTAGTTGAGCGTTGATCTATGAACCAGAAAGTCACTGTTCAATTTCTGGTCAGGGCACGTGCCTGGGTAGTGTGATCCATCCCCAGTGTGGGGCATGCGGGAGGTGGCTGATCAATGATTCTCTCTCATCATTGATATTTCTATTTCACTCTCCCTCTTCCTTCCTCTCTCTTATCAATTTTTTACAAAGGGCAGAAATTAGAGTTAGGAGGTGAATAGTACAGGCCAGCTGGATTTGTAAGAAAGTGGTATATAGCCAGTGGTTGGGGAAATTTCACTGGTGGATAAAAATTGCAAATATGCACATGCCTTTTTACAGCTAAACATCTCTCTAACATCAGGATGATCCAAGAAGAGACCTGAAGAACTATTTGTGGCTTATAGTCTTTGGCAGTAAGACGTTAAAGAGATCCAAGGCATTGGTGCTCAAACCATGGGTAACAATAGGGGTGGGTTGGTTATAAGAACTACAGACATCTGGTTAGGAGCAGGAAAATAATTAATTCATAGAACTGTCAGTCTATAATAAATGCAAAGTCACACAGTCACATATTTTGTCTTCCACCTTAGCTTCTTAGGGGCCAGTTCCTTCTCTCCCCTCCTCAGTTTCCTGGTCTCTGAAATGAGTTAACTGTGCTTGCTGTCACTGCAGCTGGCCACAAGAATTGGAGGAAAGGGTAATCTATAATAATAAAAG
The DNA here is from genome assembly GCA_025583905.1 of Ia io. NCBI lineage: Eukaryota > Metazoa > Chordata > Mammalia > Chiroptera > Vespertilionidae > Ia > Ia io. The sequence goes on along the minus strand of JAJQQW010000002.1, from coordinate 85,763,260 downwards.
CATAATATGCTAATTAGACCAGACGTCCTTCCGGAGGAAGCCAGGACTGCGAGGGAAGCCCTGGTCCGGGGTGCCTGCCAGTGGCTGGGCGAAGGAAGGCCTATCCTTACACAAATTTTGTGCATTGGGCCTCTAGTTAATAAATACGTGTCAAACACTATTCATAAGAGATGAGGGAGTACTTAGCAGGAAAGCACATTTCTTCTCTTCAACCTAATCATTTGTCAGAAGATCTAAGGACCAAAGAAAGGGCTGGGGGCCTCACAGACCACTGGCATGCTGCCTCAAGCCAGCGGAGAGGGACAGCAGCTCTGGGGCAGTCCGTAATCTTGTGAGGGTGCTGGACCCAGGCTCCCCACCCTGGAAGCAAGGGCACCTGGCATGCAGACACACTGGTCCTGCTCCTGAGTCAGGAGCACTGTGCTCAGCCGATTGAGTTTGTGTGCACTGATGCGGAGGCATCCTGGCCACCGCGTGAGACGTGGGCCTGGAATTACACAGCAGAGGGTTGGTCTTGACTCTGCTATCAACCTAGTTGTGTGACTTGGTCAGTTTCCTTGACCCCCTCGAAGCTTCACCTGTGACATGGAGAGTGGCGACACCAACCCTTACCAAGTCAAGGGACTGCAGTGAGAACGAGACCCCTTCTTCTCTCCCCGCCCCTCCCCTGAGCACAGCACCCCCCGCCCCTCGCCCCCACCAGGGCTCCAGCCTAGGTTCCTAGAGGGACAGGCACAAGCTCCCCAAGGAGTGAGTGTCCAGCAATTCCTCTGCTGCGTGGGACTCCTTCACAGGGACAGGTGTCTCTGGGGAAACAGCTCCAGCTGAGGCAGCAGGGGCTGTCTGTGCTGGTCCAGCTCTCCCCCTGGACCTGGCACATTGAGGACCCTCTCCTAGAGGGCAACTGAGCCTTTCTGGGGGTCACCAGGCGCCACTCCTTCCTCAGGCAGCAGTGCATCACTGTGGCCCTGCCCAGGTTAGGCAATGAGCTTGCCAGGCTGGAGCAGAGCTGGTCCTGCTCTCCCAGTTCGAAGTTCTGACCTGGTTTAAGCCAGTGGCCTGTCTCTGGCAGCCCGTGTTCCCAAGGACAAGCACAGGCAGGACCGAGTGCCGGTCCCCTCCTCGGCTTTGTTAGGCTCCTGGTTTTGTTAGTTACTGTCTTTTCTCCCTGGCCCTATGTCAGATCCAAGGGTCATGACCTTCTTCCTTGCTCCAGCTGTGTTAAGAAGAGCCTGGTGTCAGCTAGTTTAGGGTCCATTCACTCCTGTGGGGAGGATGGGAAACCTAAGAGGGTTAAAGGGTTGGTAGGGTGGGGAAATCGACCCCTGGCCTAGCTGCGTCATAGGCTACAAAGCACCCCCACCAACGATTTTCCACTTACTTCTCACACAGTCCTGCAAGGCACGAGGGTGAGGTATTATTCTCCTCTCTTATGGGTGATGATACCAAAGCTAACTGTAGATTCTTCAAAGCACCAAAGCTGGTAAGGGCCGTCCCTGCTTACACCCATGTCCTCCCTTCCTGGCTGCAGCGACCTGCTCTTTCTAGGGACCAGGTTCTCCCAAGGCCAGAGCCGCTCCCTTCTTGGCCTCCTGTGCCCTTGGCCACCTCCCGCTCTTCCTTCCCAACCCCTTATTCTCTCCCCTGGGGGCAGGGAACATTTGAACAATTGAAGATGTAAAAGATTCTTCCCCCAGGGTGATGAGCAAAGGAATTTTGTGAGGAAAATAAACTTTCTCAGTTTCCCTGGGTTGTTTTTTGATTTGCGCTCTTTTGAAAACTGCTTTATCTCTGAGGCCTACTCTGTCCCCAGAATTTCACCTATGTCCCCAAGCACACAGCCTCGTCCTAAGGAGGCCTCAAATACGTCATGCCAACCGCCAAACAGGCCATCACAGTGTGGCTTCATGCCAAGAAGTTTGTCCTCGCCACTGTCGACAGGTGTTAGATATAGAAACGCTCGTATTTTCATAGGCCATGCACGTGGGGCCTGGTCCTAGGGAATGTGAAACACAATATAACAGTTCAACTGCATCACTATGGGCTGAGGGCCTCATACCAGCTCAGGCCCGGACAGTCTGGGAACGGGCCAGCAGTTTCCCTCAAAGCGAGCATACCTGCTTCTTTAACACGGATACAGCCAAAGACACCAAATTTGCAACTTAGAAAACAAATTAAAGAGCTTATCCCACCCTGGTAAGATTGAGGAGCTGAGAAGACAGTCCCTCAGGTAGATCTAAAATGAAGGGGAAAACGAACCCCGCTGAACCCCGCCTGGTCTGGAAGCCCCAGAGACCCAGGGCCACTTGATCCCCAGACCCTCCAGAGAATGAATGCCCAGCCCACAGCGGGGTCTCACCACATCCCTGAGAATGTAGTCCAGGGGTTTAATTCTCCCGAAGACAGTGCTTTTCTGGGCAAGAGCTCTGGAATGGAAACCCAGTATTTTAAACTTTCTTCAGCTACGTGCGCTTATCTGGATTCCCTTCTTTTAAAAATGGAAGTTTTCTGAGGACTGGGATTGTGAAGAATAGAAATGAATCCTTATCAAAATAAGAGGTATTGAACAAAATAAAGGTTTTTTTAAAAGATGTGGCCCACATCCACTTTTTTTTTTGTGCGCACACACACACACACACACACACTGACCATATCAGACTTTTAAAATCTTTTTCTTTCTTTTTTTCTTTCTTCTTCTTCTTTTTTTTAGAGATTGAGAGTGGAAGAGAGGGAGGAGGAGAGAGAAAAAGAGAAACATTGATGTGAGAGAGCCATATCAATTGGTTGTCTTCCCATAGGCACCTTGACTGGGGCCGAGGATCGAACCTGCAACCCAGGTACGTGCCCTTGACTGGGAATCAAACCTGCGACCCTTTGGTGAGAGGATTGAAGCTCTAACCATTTAGTCACACTGGCCAGGGCATCCTTTCCTTTTTTAAATTAGTTTCCTGCTTTCCAGCATATCAGGACCTCCCCAACCCATGTTAATGACCTAAATTTTTGTTCATGCTCATATAATCCTCTTATTAGTTTTAATACATAGCATGCTTCCAGATTGCTTAGAAAAAGGTTGTCACGTACATTTGACCTTTCCTCGACAGAGAGAGAGAGAGAGAGAAGGAAAGAGAAGAGAGGAGAGAAGAGGAGAGGAGAGGAGAGGAGGGAAGGGAAGGGAAGGGAAGGGAAGGGAAGGGAAGGGAAGGGAAGGGAAGGGAAGGGAAGGGAAGGGAAGGGAAGGGAAGGGAAGGGAAGGGAAGGGAAGGGAAGGGAAGGGAAGGGAAGGGAAAGGAAGGGAAGGGAAGGGAAGAGAGGAAAAAGGAGACAGATGCGGCAGATACTGTCAGGTTCTATGTGGTTGTTGCCTGGACACTTGGGAAACATGCTGCTCACCTACAGGACACCTGACCTGCCTTGTGTGGCCATTTACACAGTGAGAAGTGTTAGGTCGAGGCAGGGGGGAAGTCCACAGCCATATAAGCATCCGCAAGGTAGATGGTGACAAAGATAACTGGCGCCTTCCCAGACCCTTGCCAGCCTTCCCAGACCCCTGCCTGAGGCAGGAATTCCACACCTCTCATGCCCACCACCCTCCCCTCACTAAACAGCTGTATAAAGGAAGTACCTAAGCCCCGTTTTGGCGCGAACTTCCCTGGCCCACTCTCGAACCGGTGAGTTTCGCCCGGGAGCGCAAGATTAAAACCTCCCCTCTTTTCCATGGCCTGGACTCTGTGTCTTGTTTCCTGCGTTGCAAACCTTTCAAGGAGGGCATATTTGTATAGAGACCCCATGACCCTCATGCCTGGCTCTCCTTAGGGAAAAAGGGAGGGTAGCTTTCTGGGGAGAAGGGTGAGGGGATGGATGGTGGAAAAGGCGTCTGAAGTTCTCCAAGCAAACCTCAGGCAGTAGGAAGATAGGCCCCCCCCCCCCCCCCCCCCCCCCCCCCCCCAGCTATGTGAGCGTTGTGCCATAATGCACTCTTTCTGAGCAGGGCACTGGGCACGTGGGTGTGTCACAGGCCCTCCTTTCATTGGCACCAGTATCTGGGGTTTGCTCCCTTCCTTTACGTATTTCTTACCAGGTGGCTGGAACTAGCAATGGTGGGAGCAGAGATGAGAGGGAGAGAAGCTGGTACAAGAGTGTCTGCAGGAATCCTACTCTGACCCACACTCGGGCGGGCGTATGGCAGTCTTGGAGCTTTAGGATCTGGTCCTGAATCCAGAAATACATCAACAGCATTAAGCACCACCCTCAGAGCAACTGATTTGTTACTGTTTTTAGACTAAAGTTGCTGATTTACAACTTTGGGTTCTGCCTCAAGTTATGTCAATAATAGCTGTGCAATGAAGCTTCCGACTAATGGAAGCCCAACAGCTGACCAGGAGACACAGGCAGGAAGGATCAATTGGAAAATTAGCAGCAAGCTGGGGCTGTCCAGTGCCTGGCAGATATACCTGCATAAAGTCCCCGTGGGCAGTGCTACATAATGACAAGACTGCTGTCATATTGAGAATTTCTAACCACGGGGATTATATTCCACCCATCTTGTTTAAAATGGCGAGGAATAAAACAGAAAGTACACCCTTAGAGAGATTTCCACTGAAGGTGGTTAAACTTAAAATGCTTGGTAGTTATAGGGGTCAGTTTCTGTTACTATCTGGAAAAACACTTGGCTCAAAGCACTTCTTACAGAAAGCGCAGGATAACCTGCGCATTGTCCCTGAGGCCGGGCATGTGTGTGAACTGTGAGTAGGCCCTGGATCTGGGACAGAGAGTAGTGCGTGTCCTGCCAAGTTCCCAGGTGTGTCATTGACCAAACAAGAGGGGGACGGACTGTTCTTGCCAACCACCCCAACAAGTCTGGGCAAATTGTGGGCACTGAATACACAGCAGCCCGCGCCAGCAACCCATTCTGCGGGCAGAGCAGTCAAACACACGATCCCTGGAACATAGACACGTGATGTGTCTCTTTGAACACAATCTCCATGAGAGTCAGGCTTCTGTGCTTTCCCAGGTGACCCCCTGGGAGCCCAAGAACCACACCTGTGATTGCGCAGGGATCTCAAATGGAAAGTTGATCTCCAACTTCTGAGTCCTCAAGATGTGATCTTTCCTGCAGAATGAGGTTCATCTGTGAATTCACTCCACAGCCAGGAGCTCCTGCTCAGAGGCAGGCACAGGAATGACTCCGTGAGCAGGACAGACTCTGTCCCTGGCATCAGTGAGATCGGGTGCTTAAGTCGGCTGTAGACTTCCTGAGAACTCGGTAGCCATCTGGGTCTGCTTCAAGAATGCTAGGCTTGTGGCCAGGCGGAAGACGCTTGGAGGAAACAAGACTTGGGCGAATGGATAAATGAGTGATAGTATTGGTCCTATTTACTGAGTATTTACCTGATGCTGGACACTGAGCTAATGCTTTCCCTGAAGCTCAGTTAACCTACTTAACACCTTATAAAGCAGGTACTAGTATTGTCTCCTTTAGAATGCAGGCGGCTGATGCTGGGGAGGTGAGGTCACCTGCCCCAGGCTACATAGCCTGTGACACAGGAAGCCAGGAACATAACATGCCCCACAGCCGCCCAGTCCCAAAGCCAAACACTGTATTGCCTCTGTGGGGAGTGTGAGTTAGGTTTAGGGGAACGGGCACAATGGGGGCTCTAAGCCCACCATCTACTGCTCCCTCCTTAAGAAAGGCATGACAGAGGGTGGCCTCACATGGGCACAAAATGACTCCCACATAGGCTCCTTCCTTGTTTCCAGGAGGTGGGATCTCCCTGGGCAAGGTCAGGGCGGTGTCAACACCAGAGACTGGCTCAGGCGTGAGGGACAAGCAGGTTCCAGCAAGTCAGGGGAGCCAGAGGATTCTCCAAGACCTGTCTTACTGGTTTCTCACAAGTAGTTTGTCCACAAAGCCAAACAGTAATGAGAGTGCTGAAGTGTTTTGTTCCTGAGGTCAGGCTCCTGTGAAAGCTGGAGTAGGCTTCAGCATTGGTTCTAAACATCTGAACAAAAGGAAAATCACCCCCTACACCCCCTCCCAACACACACACTCACTCACAAACACACACACACACACACACACACACACACACACACACACACACACACACACACACACGAGCATGTGGCCGCGCAGTCTGACAGTGACAACACCCCTTGCTTGCTCTAGGGCTTCCTCCTTCCTGTAACATCCTCAGAGGTTTCAACTCTCCTCAATGAAGGTGACCTATTTCTCCTCCAGGACCATGGCTGTTCCCACTAGGAAGAGTCGGGGTTTTCTTGGCAACAAGGAGATACACTGAGAGGGGGCAGGAGAGGGAATGAGTCCTGCGCATGAGACTTGACTTCCAACAGGGACAATGAAAAAGCTCAAAGCTTTCTCTAACAAACCTGCCCACTTCTCCCCTCTCTGACAAACCACATCTTCATTGGTTTCAGGTACTCCTTTAGCAAAACTGACTCCCATCAAGTGTGGTTATTCTGTGCCTCTTGGCATGGTACGTGCTTCTTACATGGCCCCAGGGGCTCAGCTGTGGGGCCAAGCAAATGGCAGTCTCCCTAGCCTCAGGCTCCTGCGCCAGGTACACCCTCACTCCCATCACATGCAGGGAGCCTCGCAGGCCTGTGGATGCACTTTGGCTGTGAAGGTGCCATCAATATGAGGCATTTCTCTCCCAGTCCCTCCAAAGAGCTGGGCTCTGCACCCAGGCCACTGTGAATTAAACCAGCAGAGGAAGAAAGGGGTTCCATCAAGTTTAATTGGGGTTAGCAGTGAATGCCCCTTTTCCCAGCCTCAAGTTGGGCTGTCAGATGCCCTGTGCTGTTGGTCAGTCAGGAGGCTGAGCAGGTGGAAAGGAGTGAAGAAATGATTTCAGTGTTGATTCCTTCTCTGAAGAGAAGACACTGCCTTAGAGAGGAAGTAGGCCCCAAAATGATGGGCTGAGGATGAAGACATACTCAGCCAGAAGTCTGGCTCTCTCTCCAAACTCTGGGTGGCCTTGGGCATAGCACTTTACCTCCTGAAGCCTCCATCTCTACGTGGAGAGAATGAGTGTAACATGAATAATGGTCATTGTCCTCTTAGCTATATGATCTTTCTCTTCTTTTTTTAAAAAATATGTTTTTATTGATTTCAGAGAGGAGGGGAGAGGGAGAGAGAGATAGAAACACCAATGATAGAGAGAGAATCATTGATCGGCTGCCTCCTGCACAAGCCACACTGGGGATGGAGCCTGCAACCCAGGCATGTGTACTGACTGGGAATCCAACTGTGACCTCCTGACTCATAGGTCAATGCTCAACCACTGAGCCACATCAGCCGGGACTAGCTGATTTTTCTAAACAAAAGCCTCTGCATCTGTTAGGGCTGACTTCCAAAAACTGACCAGTGTTCAGAGCCGTGGGCTGTTTGATACTCCAGGCAGACAAGTTTAATATATCCGTTCAATCAAGAAAGGTACAATAACAAAATTGAGAGTGAGGTTCCTCTTAAGTGGGTATTTTCTGGGGTGTTGGTTTACATAAAACACGAGCCAGCTTGTGACTACACATGAGATTTGTTGCAGAATAATAACATCTTCTGATGATCAAAGTACTTTGACCTTTGATCCTAAGTGCCCTGATCAGATATGGTGGACGTATTATCCTATTTTATAGGTGAAGATACTGAAGGAGACCCAAGTTAAGTTTCCAAATCAGATATGGAGCTTGAACCAAGAACCTAAGTCTCTCTCTTGCATTACCATGTGTTATTTTATACCAAGGGAAAACAAGAAAATAATAATCAAAAGTCCTGCTAATAAGATGAAAGAAAAGGAAATTTAAAATATAGATGTGTATCTTCAAATAGTCTTAAAAAAAAATATAAAGGAGCTGGGCTGCTCCAGTTATTAGGAGCTCCACCCTTCCCTTGTTGCCTGCGGAACAGGAGCTTCCCTGTACTGGTGTCTTAGGTGGACCCACACGCTCCAACCGATACTGATTGTCAGTTTCAATGAGAAATTAGTTGCTCAATAAGTATTAAGGCATCAGTACTACTTCAGCACAAATGAAATAGCAATGCTTCTTCTAGATGTCTTTATAAAAGGAGCTATGTAACTGGAACATTTCCCTGGTGTCTCTCTCCATCTGGGTCCCCTGGACTTGGTGTGGGCTGGGGTGGCTGTGCTGTGCTGAGGGGTGGAAGGCACTTGGCTGGCTGCCCTACAGGGAAGGAGAGAATCCTCAGTGTGTTTGATGGGCTGAACCAGAGAGAGATGGAATTGATCACATGTCTCAGTTGGAGGGTGAAGGAATTTATTACTTACACACAGGCAGGGGTGGAGAGGGTCACGGGAATTTATAGGGATCAAGAGTAGTTTTGCTTGAGAAAGTCACTGTCGGGACTCCAAGGCAAATGTCCCTTCATAGCCTCGGGTCTCACTACCTAAGGACTCGGGGCCGATCCCCAAGGGCTGAGCTCTTGGTCTGCTCTGCTACTCAGAGCGGTGGGATTTCCTTCCAAAGAACAGACCAGACTGTGGGCTGGGGTTCTGAGCTTAGGGCCAACTCTTAGTAGATCTGCAAGCTTGGCCACGTTTGCAGTTTTAGTCATCCCTTGTACGTTCTTCTACCTCTGAGCATCTTCAAGGGCTGGCCTGCTCGGCCACCCACTGCTCTCTGGTCTCCCCATGGCTCTCAGGCAAGATTCCCCTGTGAATGTAAACAAGCACCCAATTCTTCCTTGGACTTGATGATAGAATGAATCAAGTCAGAGAAAGATTCTGTAGGGACAGGAAGTCTTTCCTCACTTCTGAAGTCACACTTGGAACATTCCTTTAATAAACGGTTCTCAGCACCACCTGCATGCCATGTTCCGAATGCCACCTGGCTCCTCGCTTTCTCAAAGCTACAGGCAGCTGGCCACCTCCTCCATCTATAGATTGTTGACAGCCCTGGACTGGGCATTTGAGGATACCATGGTTCCACCCTAGTAAAATTCCACTCAATCCTAACTCCACCTGCCCCCACAGGTCTTGCCCTGTGGGACAAGAGCTGGACAGCAGCCCTGAGAGAGGGCAACAGGAACCCTGGCCACAGGGATCCACTCCTCCAGGGCAGTTGTACCCACTAACGAGGCTCCCTTCCCCTTGACCGCCTCAGTCTCTACAAACTGGGGAGGCTGTCCTGACCCCTCAGCTTGGTGGGGGTCTCTGTGAGAGTCGCCTGACACAAAGCTTCTGGGTCAGGAGAAGCTGGCAGGCCCATGGCCTCAGGTAGCTCCCCCAGCCTCTCCAGGGCGGGCCCTGCCACTCCAATTCCTGCATTTCTTGTCTGCAGCTGGTCTGTCCCTCCTGGGAGGAGGATTTTGCCCGAGGACGTGGGGTGGGTGGGGAGCCTGCCTCCTCCCTTTGCTCCGACAGCAGAAAAGGAGGGGTTCCCACCCCATGGCAAGGCTGCCGCCTGAGCTCTGCCCTCACACAGACACAGCTCGTCCCAGCCACTGGTCCCCAGTTCTGACGGGAGCCCATTGAACTGGTTGGCAGCAAGCGACATGGCGGAGGAACTGTCTAAAGAGCAGGTGGCTGAGTTCAAGACAGCCTTCACCAGGTTCGACAAGGACGGGGATGGCAAAATCAATGTGGAGGAGCTGGGCGCCGTCATGAAGGCCCTGGGCCAGAACCCATCGGAGGCCGAGCTGAAGGAACTCATCGCCCGGGTGGACACTGATGGTGATGGTGCCATCAGCTTCCAGGAGTTCCTGAACGAGATGGTGAAGAGGATGAAGTCCTGGGGCGGAGAGCAGGACATGAAGATGGTCTTCCGAGCCTTTGACCTGGACGGTGATGGCCACATCACCATGGACGAGCTCAAGCAGGCCATGGCCCAGGTGGGGCAGAAGCTCTCCCAGGAGGAGCTGGAGGCCATGATCCGGGAGGCGGACGTGGACAAGGATGGCCGGGTGAACTATGAGGAGTTCTCACGAATGCTCAGCCAGAAGTGAGGCCCCGTCCAGTGTCTCCTCTGCTTGACTCTGGTTCTGCGGCCCCTGCTTGTGCCCTGGGGACACAGAGGGAGTCTGGGTGGTGGGACACCTTGCCTCTCTGGGCCTGGGTTCTGCGCTGTTGGGATACCCTCTGTGCCTAGGGCGCTTAGGGCTTCTCCTGTGAATAGGGGTGCTCCCTACCTCACAGGGCTGTTGTGAGGAACCCCAAAGCTAAGTGGTGATCCAAATAAAAGGACTGTGAGCTCCAAGGGCGGTGCACTGGTGCTTGAATGTTCGAAGGGCCCCAAAGGGTGGCATGTGGGATTCTTTTGAGCCTCTACCCCTTTCACTGGTTCCCAGTCGGAGAACCAACCTGAACAGGCCAGATGTCTGCCTGCTTCTCTCTTCGTGGTCTGGGTGTGGTGAGGGGTGGAAGAGGCGTGGTTCTTTGCCTGAGCTTCTGGGTTAAGGTCAGAGCATGGACCCCAGAACTGGGACACTGCTTCCAGCACAAACAATGAAGTTGACCATGCTTTGAATACAGCCAACTGTTGTTTAGATTCAAATTATTTTTTAAAAAGTGTGTGTGTGTCCTGTATTTGAGATGCAGGGTTGTGTAGATTTGAAAACCACAAAAGTGGAGGTGGTCTCACTGGAATGAAGGCAGGAGAGTGGGGAAGTAGGGACAGAGGTGCTGTGATGGGCAAAGGAATTGTGCAGCTTGAGATGGGGCTGCTTGCCCTAGATCCCAGGGGCCAGGGCCTAGGGTGTTTCCCAGCTGAGAGCCAACCATCTGTGAGAAGTTTACTTTCCCCGCCCCCCACCCCCTGGCCCAGGACCCAGCACCTCACTCTTGCTCCTTCACGGCCCCTCTTGAGTTGGGATCTCTGAGGTGCCTCCAGGCTGTGGTGCAGTCCACAGAGGAGCTGGGAAGAGTCAGAAAGACAGAGATGGGAGATGAGGGTCTGATGGCAGCCTCATGGCCCACCCTGATGTCAAGAGAGCCACCATTTGAACTTGGGTTTATAGTATTATTGTGTAGTATTTCAAAATTAGACCCATTTGAGGCTGCTTGTCACAGCTCTGAATTTCTGAGGCTCCCTTGTCCTGGTTCTCAGGGCCAGTCTAATCTGAGCTCATCTTGCACAGGAGGAAAATGAGGTCCAGGGGGTTAAAGGGAGCAGTCAGCATTGTCTGCAACCAGCTGTGGGTGCCATTTAATGATGGGCTTCTGGTTCCCACTTCATGAAATGAGTTTTTCTTTAGTTTTTGAATAAAATTTTAGTCCAAACTGTCTGTGGTACTGACTTTATCTTGTCCTAGTGTCGGTGGTTCCAGCTCAGGGTGGGGAGAGGCAGAGCCAGCTTTCCTTGGGGGTTATTGCAAAACACTGGCGCCAGGCCCTGTACCGCCCACCCCGTCATTTGAACACCTGTGGTGGGGGTGGGAGTGGAACCAGTTATCAAGGTAGGGCTGCCACATCACCGACATTTTTATTCTCCCCCATTTGGCATTTCCAGTGGGTCACTCCGGTCTCTCTGTCCTCAGATTTGGCCATGTGCCTCCCGGAGTTCCGCGTGTGGTTGGACACAGTGAGCGAAGGTCCTGGGCTTGAGGACTGTGGGCTGGGAGCTGTGAAGGAAGAAGGGAGGGAATTCAGAAGTCCCTAAGTGCTCTGAGGGTAGGAGGAAGGTGTGGGATCTTATCTGGAGACAAAGACTGAGAGATAAGGAAATGGTGCAGAGGCAGACCCAGGCCTGCTGTGGTGATCGGAGGAGGGGTGGGTGGTTCCCTCCAGAAAGTCCCCAACCTCTGAGGGACATAGGTCACAGTGAGTTTCTGAATTAGTGATTCCTAAAGGCCAAGCACATCTAAGATGAAGTTTTTCAGGCTCCACGTGAAAATGAGAGAAAAAGAAGACACTTGGACTAACCTAAATGTATTCAGTTTTTAAAATCCGAGGCTATGCTCTTTTTATATTTTCCATGTTAAATGTTCTTTCCTCCAGAAAGCTACTGTAATAGCAGATGGTAGTTTTGTGGGGTTCTGTTTTTTGTTTTTTTCCTCTCATTTTATTTTATTTTATTTTTTTAAATTACTTTATTGATTAAGGTATCACATATTTGTCATCAACCCCCCCCCCCCCCCCCCCCCCCCCCCGTTCCCTTCCCAAACCCCCCCACATGCATGCCTCACTCCCCCTGTTGTCCGTGATCACTGGTTAGGCTCATATGCAAGCACACAAGTCCTTTGGTTGATCTATCTCCCTTGTCCCCACCCTCCCCTACCTTCCCTCTGAGGTCTGACAGTCTGATCAATGCTGTTCTTGTTCTTCAGTCTATGATGTTCATCTTTTCCCCTAGATGAGTGAGCTCATGTGATACTAGGAATACACTTATAGGAACCGAAAATGAGACAAGCAATAATAATTATGCTGAGAGGCAAATGAATCAGTCTATAGTGAGTTTCTTTCTGGGCCAACAGTTCTTTTGAGTCCCGGTTTCTATGTCCAACAGTTGCTTATGTGTTCATAACAGCAATGATATTTCAGTTCTGGATGGTGGACAAATGGTGGTAATGCAGGTCCGTCCCTCTCTGGTTTGGTCCTGGGCAATCTGCAGTGACGCACAACTGCTGACTGCTAGTATGGCAAGGCATCGTCAGCGTCTTCCATCTCTGGACTGTTTCTCTTCTGACTTCATGGCTGGAGCACTCCTGTCAATTCCTCTCTGTTGCAGGAATCCACATGTCTCGGGGTTGTTTTCTGAAAATATAAAAACATATTCTCGACCAAAAGTTAATAAAGGAATATTTTCTATAAATTTGACTTGCGATCCTTTTTCATTTTTTCACCCAAACAATTTTCCTTTGGCTTGTTTTGACACCATGTATGTTTTACCTGGGTGACTTGCTGTTAGCATTACAAATGAAAGTTAATTTTCTAAAGTAAAAATTTTCTAGATGTAATTTATTTGCAGGATATTTTTCCTTACATGATATTCTTCTACTATCCCCCCAGGGTTCTTTTTCATGCTCTTATTCTGAGAGTCCTACAAGTGCCCCGAATAAATTTAGACATTTTACTGGCCCATGAGGTCCAAATATCTGAGAACAAGTAACTACTCAAGTCTGTGGAGTGTAAAATGGATTTTCTTTTCTGAAAAAAAAAAAAAAAAAAAAAAAAAAGCTTTTTTTCTGACTTTGAAGAAATATGTAGCTCATACATGAGAACAGTGAACTCCAAGTTCAGGACTGATGTTTCCTGGGAGAGGGAGGACAGGGGCCCTCAATTGATGCCTTCAGGTTTTGTTTCTTAGGCTGCCTGACCGCTACATGGAAGCTAGCTGTTTTATTCTCCATATTGTTTTGTATGTCTAAAAATATGTTAAACTAAAAATAATGCATACAGTACATGGAAGATGAGAACTTACAGAGGGAAGGAGAGAAATGAAGCCGCTGGCAGTCCAGGATGTAGGAGACTTGGTTGGTATTAGAGACTGGATGTTTGACGCTTCTCACTGATGAGCTCTTCCTGAAAAGGGCTTGAGGGGGCCTCAAGGCAAGAAGGAAGCAGCAGACACTTCTCTTTATCGATTGCCCAGGAGAACAGGAAGAGCATCTGAGGGTTTGGGAGAGGAAGTGACTCACTTGAGGTCCTGAATGAGATAAGGACCTGGAATGGAATGAGGGCACTGAGGGCTGTTCCCTCCAGTGCCCCTCCATCACCTAGTGGCCCTGCCCCTGGAGGAACTGGCCCTGGGCGGGGAGGGGGGGTGTTGTTGAATGGAGGGGGTTGCTCAGGACCCACAGGGCAGAATATCCTGAGTTTCAGTGACTCTTGTCCCACCTGATTCTGCAGGAGATATACAGAACAGGTTTCAGCGTTGACTCCAAACTTCCTTGAAGACTGTGAGGGTTGAGCCGGGTTCTACTCCCTCACGTGGTCCACATAGCAGCCTTACCCCGTCTAGGACATGAGGAGGACTAGAAAGTGTGCAAGAAGCCTCTGAGCAGCCAACTCGGCTTTCGGGCACTGCAGGGAAACTTAATTCTCTGAAAGCCACTTCTCTGAAAATCAATTTGCCAAGACTAGTTCTGCAAATGGTCCATTTGCTGGTATTTCCCAATTTATCAAAAAAATATATTTTAAAAACACCCGATAAGAATTACAGAGATTCATGTCAGGTAAGATGGGTTAACCTTTTTTGAAAATTTCTCTAAAGTGTCTTGGTCCAGTTTAACATTATAGTTTCAGTTAGTGTTATTTGTGGTTTGATAATTATTTTAGTTGCAGTCAGTTCACTGAAACCTGACAAAGATGAAAGTTCCCTGTTTGATTCCCGCCCCGCCCCCGCCCCCCGCCCCCCCCCTCCGCTGTCCCTCATACGTGTGTCTTTGATTTGGGGGAAGGAGAACTGATTCATTTCGATTGACTAGTTATACATATCTCTGATGTCAAGGATTTTATGAATTATAGATAGGGCAGGCTTCTCTCTTCTAACAGATTGTCAATATAGATGGTTGTTTTAGTCCTTTTTTTATTTTATTAATTCTTTATTGTTTAAAGTATTACATATTTCTCCTTTTTCCCCATTGACCTCTCCCCAGCCACTTCCACTCCCAGCACATGCCCTCACCCCACTACTGTCTGTGTCCACTGATTATGTTTATATGCATGCATGCCAGTCCTTTGGTTGATCTCTTACCCCCACCTCTATCCCCTCCAAATCTCCCCTGCCTTCCCTCTGAGGTTTGATGGTTTGTTCGTTACTCCCATGTCTCTGGATCTACTTTTGTTCATCAGTTTATATTGTTCATTATATTCCACAAATGAGTGAGACATGTGATATTTATCTTTCTCTGACTGGCTTGTTTTTCTTAGCATAATGCTCTCCAGGTCCAAACATGCTATTGAGATGTTAAGAGTTCTTTCTTTTTTATAGCAGCATAGTATTCCATTGTGTAGATGTGCCACAGTTTTTTTAATCCACTCATCTGCTGATGGGCACTTAGGCTGTTTCCAAATCTTAGCTATGGTAAACTGTGCTGCTATGAACATAGGGGTGCATATATCCTTTCATATTGGTGTTTCTGTTTTCTTAGGATATACTAGCATACTTAGAAGTGGGATTACTGGGTCAAACGGGATTTCCATTTTTAATTTTTTGAGGAAACTCCATACTGTTCTCCACAGTGGCTGCACCAGTCTGCATTACAACCAGCAGTGCATGAGTGTTCCTTTTTCTCTGCATCTTCACCAACACTTGTCCTTCATTGATTTGTTGATGATAGCCATTCTGACAGGTGTGAGATGGTACCTGATTGTCATTTCGACTTGCATCTCTGGGATGATTAGTGACTTTGAGCATGTTTTCATAAGTCTCTTGGCCTTCTGTATGTCCACTTTCAAAAAGTGTCTATTTAGGTCCTTTGCCCATTTTTTTAAATTGTATTATTTAGTTTCCTTTTGTTAAATTGTATGAGTTCCCTGTAAATTTTGGAGATTAAACCCTTATCAGAGATAACATTGGCAAATATGTTCTCCCATGCAATGGGCTCTCTTGTTTTGTTGATGGTTTCTTTTGCTGTGCAGAAGCTTTTTATTTTGATGTAGTCCCATTTGTTTATTTTCTCCTTAGTTTCCATTGTCCTAGGAGCTGTATCGGTAACGATATTACTACAACATATGTCTGATATTTTGCTGCCTATGGATTCTTCTAAAAATTTTTTTATTGATTTCAGAGAGGAAGACAAAGGGAGAGATAGAGAGAAACATCAATGATGAGAGAGAATCATTGATTGGCTGCCTCCTGCAAGTCCCCACAGGGGAACAAGCCTGTAACCCAGGCATTTGCCCTGAGCACACCGGCTGGGCTAGTCCTTCCTTTAATTCACAGATTTATTAAGTGGCTCAATCAAATGGATATTTGTGTGTGTTGAGTATGTGAGTATGTGTAAATGCTTTGTATCTGAAATCTGAATCACACACAAAATTAACATTCAAGTGAGCAGAACTGGACTGATAAATCTATTAGAACTGGTTGGGGTGAAAACACAACTGATTTAAACGAAAAAAAAATTTCACCAAATGCTTCCAGATGTTAATCAGAATATTGATTTTAGAGAAATTACTATTTCTGGTCAAATCAGATGTTTCAAATTTCATATATTAAATAATACCTTTTCTTCATTGAGTTTTCCTGTATCTTTTATATCTTGATTTATACCTGTTCCTGACAGGCCTGATGAACCCCTCCCTCATTTAAGGTCCTTATTAAATGCCTCCTCCTCCAGGAAGCTTTCCAGAGCAGGGTCGGGCACATTGTAGATCCTCAATACATGCTCTGGGAATTACTAGATCTCCCCCTTCTTTGTATAATCTGCATCAAAGTGCACCTTGTATTAAAGTTCCTTGTGGACAAGGCCTAGACTCCATCTTCAGAATTCCAAACAATAAAGTAAAGCCCATCAACATTACACTAGATTGGGAACTTTGAATGCATGGCATGGACACTCCTGGCCTGTGGTTCATTTAGCGCTAACTTACCCTCCTACCATCTGAACTAGATATTGGGTTCCCTCCCCCATGAGCTATCACCTCCACCTGCAGAGATGGCAGCTTCCAGAGTGTCACGGGGTTAAAAGACATCTCCACAATGTCATACTCATTGAGGAGAGGGAAGACCCCAAGTGTGACTGAAGAGGGACGGTGACTCTCTCAGAACCTGTTTTTATGAAAAAAGCCCACATGTGGCCATAATATTCCAGCAGTTCTGTAATAGTCAGGGTTCTCCAGAGAGACAGAACCAATAGGACATACAAAGATATGTAACAGGAGATTTATTATACAAATGGGATCACCTGAGAAGCCCCAACTCTTCCATCTGCTAGCTGGAGACCCAGGAGACCCAGTAGGATGGTTCAGTTCAAGTCTGAAGGCTGAGAATTGGTAGCTGATGTGCAAGTCCTGATCTGAGTGTGAAGGCCCGAGACCCAGCAGCTCTGACGTCCAGGCCAGAGGAAGATGGACATCCCAGCTCAAGCAGAGAGCGAATCCGCCCTTTTGTTCTGTCCTGGAGCTCAGTGGGTTGGTGATGCTCGCCGTGCTGGGGAGAGGTGTGATGTGCTTTGCTCAGTTCACCAGTTCAAATGTTAGTTTCATCTGGAAAACACCTGCACAGACGCCCCCCAAAATCATGTTCACCAGTTACCTGGGCGTCCCTTAGCCCAGTCAGGTTGACACATAAAATTAACCATCGCAAGTCCATTTCCTCTTGGTCTAGAAATACAGAGATCCTAGGGCATGTAACTCGTAGGACAGACAGATTTAGGTGTCAGATCACTTGGACCAGTTTACAAGATTTCACATCAAGATCAAAATCACTTTCTCTCACCCTAGCCAGTTTTGCTCAGTGGGTAGAGCGTCAGCTTATGGACTGAAGGGTCCCAGGTTTGATTCTGGTCAAGGGCACATGCCGATATGTGGTCTGGATCCCCGGTGTGGGGTGTGCAGGAGGCAGCTGATCAATGATTCTCTCTCATTATTGATATTTCTATCTCTCTCTCCCTCTCCCTTCCTCTCTCTGAAATTAATAAAAAATCAACATCTCCTTTTCTACCCAGAAAAGTCATCAAGAGCAGGTTCTCAATAGGTAAAGGAACTGTATGTTCCATTCTCAGGAACAACCTAGATACATTATTCTGTCCCCTCTTCTCTGCAAACTAGTACAGGTTCTGAGTTTTGGGGTTATTAAATACTAATGGCCCAGTGCACGAAATTCATGCATGGGGGGGCGTTGTCCCTCAGCCCAGCCTGCACCCTCTCCAATCTCGGACATCTCTCTCACAATCTGGGACCGCTGGCTCCTAACCTCTCACCTGCCTGCCTGCCTGATCACCCCTAACCACTCTGTCTGCCAGCCTGCTCACCCCCAACTGCCCCCCCACCAGCCTTCTCATCCCCACCTGTCCCCCTCAGCCTGCTCGCCCTCAACTTCCCTCCCCTGCCAGCCTGATCGCCCCTAACTGCCTCTGCTTGGCCCCACCACCATGGCTTTGTCTGGAAGGACGTCCAGAAGGTCTCCCAGTCTAATTAGCATATTACCCTTTTATTAGTATAGATGGCCACCCTACACCTCGTTTACTGGAACTGTGCTCAGTTACTCTCTAGAGGGAGCAGAGGCGGCCTTCCCTAGCCTCCCACCTATGAAGTCAGGGCTTGCCTTCACCTCCTGCCGCCCAGCCCGAAGATGACCTCACCAGCCCCTCCCTGTGCTTCTCTCTGGCTCTACTATAATCTGGGACAGGGCCCAAACATCTCATCCTGCAAGCTCCTTCTTGCTTATCTGCAGCTGTTTCTTATCTTAGGGTACTCTCATTTCTCCCCACTGCAGATGGTCCTCACCCCCAGAGCACTGGCACCCATTTACAATATCACCTCTGCCTTTCCAGCCCGTGCCTGTCCCAGCAATTCTCATCCTGTCTTCACAATTAGAATACCCAGAGTGCTATTGAAAAAGACCATGTTAGTCTGGTTTTCTGACCCCTAGTTGGTGAGGAGCCCAGGCTTGGTTATTTTCTTCCTCCCTCCCTCCCTCCCTTCCTCCCTTCCTTCCTTCCTTCCTTCCTTTCTCTCTCTCTCTCTCTCTCTCTCTCTCTCTCTCTCTCTCTCTCTCTCTCTCTCCCTCCCTCCCTTCTTTTTTTCTTTTTCTTTCTTTTAATTGATTTTTAGAGAGAAAGGGAGAGGGAGAGAGAGAGAAACATTGATGTGAGAGGAAAACATTGATCAACTGCCTCCTGTACGTCTCCTACCAGGAATTGAGCCTGCAACCTGGGCATGTGCCCTGACTGGAAATTGAACTACTAATCTTTTGGTACATTGGACAAAGCCCAACCAACTGAACCACATGGGCCAGGGCCTTTGTTATTTTCTTTAAGTTCTCAGGTGCTTTTGGGCAAGGCCGAGAAGCCAAGAATAGAAGCACTGCTCTGACCTATCCCTGGAAACCATAGCTACTAGGTGCCCTGGGCAGGTGGGCAGGTGGGAAGAGCTCAGGGAGGATCTAGAGAATAAGCTCTCAACTTTACAGATCTCTATGGTGGGAAGCCGCTGGGTGCACAAGTCAAGTCTGAATCATGTTGCGAACAGATGGTGCTTTGCCTGGTGACCTGCCAGCCCCCAATACTCTGCCACCCAGAGATACTAGGTGCCAGGAGCTTCACCAATCTGGGAACCTTCCTGCCTGATAGACCTTTAACCCAAATCTAAGTTAAAATCATGGGGAAGGGGATGGCAATACTGTCAAGGAACTGTATTTTCCCCAACCCAGAGTCTGGTGGCCACAAAAGCATGGTGGAGGTGCCAATTGTGGTGATGCATTCATTCATTCATTCATCCACCATTCATTCATTCATTCCATAAGTATTTTCTTGAGCCACCCACCTTATTATGGATCTACTGGGACATGGAGCGAGATGTCACACCAGCCTCTGCCCTCTAAGGGAGGTGAGATATATGTATAAATGATCATGAACAGAGACAGTGGGTGGCAGGTGACTCATCAATGGATTCTGGTGTCACCAGTGTGCACAGCAAGGGCAGAGATGTTGAGGTGGTGGTCCAGGGCTCTGTATTGAAGGTGAGTGAGGCTATCAATAAGCTAGAGGATGCTCTTGGCAGAGGGAACCATGAGAGTAAAAGCATGGGAGTGGGGACATGCACTGCCTTTGGGCCGGGGGGACATCTGCACTGCTGGGCAAGTCAGTTACACTTTCTGTGCCTCAGTTTCCTCATTTGTTAAGTGGGAGATAATGATATCTCCTTCAATGCTGTTGGGAAACCTAAGTGAGGGATATGGATAAATGCTAAGAGTAATGCCCAGAACAGCTTGTTTTATACAAGTAATATAACTCTGTGCATTATTAGAAAATGAGATGGAGACTCGCTGAAGGGTTTAATCAGAGGTGGGATATGGTCAGACTTATGATGTAGGAAGCCTGTCTCAGCAGTGCTGTGCAGGACCAGTGGGGGCAGGGAAACAGACCCTGCGGGAGGCTGATCTGATGACCTGAACTGATAAAGGAGAGATAGGTAGGACAGGGCGAAGCAGAGGGAAGGTCACTGCTGGTGGCTGGGGCTGACTGCACCTCCCTGAGGCCTAGGGAAGAAGGAGGGGAGAAAGGAGGAATAAGATGTGTGTGCTCATGTTCCTTGAGGGTAGAAAAAGCGGGACAGGGTGCACCACCCACCATGAGGAAGCCCTGGGGACACTGTGCCGTTGCAGAGGGGTAGACTGCCTGGAAGCACCAGGCGGAGGTGGACCAGCCTTTGACCACCAAGGTTCTCTTTCCCAATCCCACTGTTCAGGCCAACTTCACTAGTGGTCTTGGAGGGCTTAGCTCTGTGAGTTCTAGAAGGAACCATGCAATAAATTTGGTGAGGTCTTGTTCCTGCCAACCATAGGTGGGAAGGGAAAGAAAGGAGGAACGCGGGAGGGGGCTCGGGAAGCTGACCTTGGTGCTGACCTTGAGTAAGAGTTTGGGTAGAGCTTCTTGGCTGTGGGGTTCTCATTAGAAACACCCCTTCCTCTGCAGGCTTTATCAGCATGCTGTAAGAGCTAAAACCACTTGAGACCTGGTGAAATCAGGTGCAGACTCATGGTGTGTTGTCTTCCCACAGACTTCTGTGTCCCTACAAGTGTCCTCAGAGCCCAGGGGCTTTCGACTGGGCTATTGATGCTGGACAGTTTTATTTCACAGCTCAGGGTGGAGCCTGATTGGTCCGGGGAGCTGCTCTGCTTCCTGTGAGGTTTGTGTTTTTTTTTTTTCCATGAGGCAGAGGGAAATTCCAGTCAGGAACCCCCGTGATATCTGTCAGGGTGTGGGGGGAGGTTGGAAACAGCTCGTTATCTCTCCCAAAACAATGCTGGTCCCTTGTCCTGTGGGCTGGCTCTGGAAAACAAAGTATCTTTTGAGCATGCACTTTTAGACCAGAGGATTGTACTCCTGTGTTATCATTATTGCAGGTGGACGTAATCAGGATCTGTGAAGGAGAGGGACAAAGAAATAGAGAACAATAAATAATTAACCTGGTAGCTCTGAAAGGGACCCCAGAGGCCTTCGACTCCACTGTTGGCTGAAGTTTGGGATCTGTACCAGTGATGGTACTGGAGGTGCTTTTAGGCCTTAAACTGGCCACCGCAATGAAGAGAACAGGCCTCCCTTTCTGAGGCTAACGTATCCAGGCTGGATTGTCTAATATGGCTTTGTTTTCAGGACATTGTTGTTGTTTCCTTCTATTCATAGAAAGGGAAGCTTGTTTTCCACTCATAATACTGACATAAAGTGTCATTTCAAACACATTTACTAAATGTAGATCAAAAAATAGAGAGCAATACAAAAAATGCAACATTGTGATGGTGACTCTCAAGTGACTGGGCTTTTGGAAACACGAATGTGACTCATCCTTCCATTATACTTAGGAAGGGCTCACGGCGGCAATGGAGGGATGGCTTGTCCAAAGTTCCAGGAGAGAAAACAGGGTGTGATGGGGACGGGTGTAAGAGAGCTGGAGAATGGGAGAGACAGAGAACAGAACAGAAAGTGACAGAGGCAGAGAACTTTACCTGTGGAGACTCTCCCAGGGAGCAGCCTGCAGCTGGAGGGTGAGGAGCCCAGTCTCTCTGGACTCGCAGTGGCCTTCCCTCCGAGGGCTCTTGCACCTCAGGAAAGGCCACAGCACTGGTCACCTCCTCTTCCTTTCTCAAGCCCAGTGGGAGCCCAGGACCAAAATTTGGCTGCAGTCATAGAGGGAACCTTTTAAAAATACAGATTCCTAATCTAATTTTTTTCACCAAAGGTTTTTAAAAATTCTTGGAGGCCTCAAAACTTCTTTTTTTGCACATAAAGAAAAGCATCGTGAGCTGTAGATTTCTATCAGCCCAAAGAGAGGCAGAGGGGCAAGGGACTGTTAGAGGGACTGGTACTATCTGTCCTGAAGGAAGGAAAGAAGAGAGAGCACTTCTTGTCCTTCAGGTCCAGCAAAACTAGAGAATGAAGGTCAAGGTCAGTAACTTTGGGAGGAAGTTGGGATAGACATCCAGGAAATGCTGTGGACATGAATAGATGACAGCAGACGGGTCATCTGGTAAACCTGCATAGGCTCTAAAGCCAGGAGCTTGGGCTTCTGGAATTTTCTAGTATATGCAGAAGTCTAGATAGAAGACTAGTGTGGAAGTGTGGAGGAGAGAGCTTTCCCCGAGATTCTCTGCATGTTATTCTCTCGCCGGACTCCCACCACACGTGGAAGCATCATCGTTAGAGGCTGGCAGACATCACTGGCTCTGATGAAGCTGTGTCTCCGGAGACTGGAGCAGGAGAAAGGGACATCTCCAAAGACTGGGTGGTGGGAATCCTGCCCAGGTCCCCAAGGGGTGGGGTGGAAAGGTATGTAGTTGAGTTTAGTGGCCCCCTGGGGACCACCAGGTAAAACCTGGGGAAGATTGTAGAGCTGCCCAAGCTGTTTGGGGCAATGCTATGCAGACTGGACATTGAGTTGGCTCCCAATGAAATGCAAGCACTACCAAAGGGCAGGAATGACAGGCCCGTTCCCTGCAGAAGGGAGTTTCCTGCAGCCATTGGCTCTATTACAGACCTGTGCCTGCCACTCTGAGAAGAGCATCCAGAGCATGACTTCTGACTTGTGGCTAGTATTTGAAGCTCTCATTTGTTATCTCAGTCCATGACATCTTGACGTGTACAGCACATGTGTCCCGATGACAGTGCCTTTGTGGGGGTGGGGGACTGCTGAGGGTCACTGTCAGTCTCCTTGAGATGTCTGTTGCACGCCTGCCCCACTCTCCAAAGTAAATTTCAAGAATGCTTAGCCTATGAGTTTAGGCCAGGCCAATCCAACCCCTACTCTGAGAGTCAGTGAAAATAACTCTCTGGCCATTTTCTTGTGATGCAGTAACAGAAGCAGCTTAATTACATTAAGAAAATCTATCTAATAATAGAGGAATATGCAAATTAGCCAGGACGCCATAACATCACTACTGAACAACAGGGACCTGAGGCTGCATGGCACCTGCCTGGGGTGAGGGACTTCAGGCTGCACCCCCAGCCCCAGCGCTGGGCTGGGAGACCTCAGGCTGTGTCTCCCGCCCCAGAACTGGGCTCGGGAACCTCAGGCTGCGCCCCCTGACCAGTGGGGCTTGACAGGGGACTTCAGGCCACACCCCTCACCTGGTGGGGCTTGACAGGGGACCTCAGGCTGTGCCCCCTGCCTGGTGGAGCTTGACAGGGGACCTCAGGCTGTGCCCCCCCCCACCCCAATGCTGGGCCAGGGGACCTCAGGCCACGCCCCCTGCCCAGCGGGGCTTGACAGGGGACCTGAGAGTGCGCCCCCCGCCCAGTGCTGGGCTGGGAGACCTGAGGCTGCACCCCCCCCCCACCACCAGGAGGGGCTTGATGGGGGTGGGAGCTGGCTGGGTCTGGGTCTCCTGCGTTTTCGAGGCACGTGCGTGTGGTGGGCGAGGACTTGACTCTAGATCCCATGGTGTACCCAAGACTCTGACAGGAGGGAGATTTTCATATACATTTTACTAATTTTCTTTCATCTCTGACATTTCTATTATAGAGAAAGGGCAAATAGAAATATTAAAATATTTCCTCTAATTAATTCCCTTTCAATGTGCATGAATTTCATGCACCGAGACACTAGTAAAGTTAATAAGCAGGAGCAACAGGGCATTTTGGGGATGCACAGAATTAAAATTGCGAATGATTGAGAAACAGCTGTGGTCTTCCAAAGCACAGGCTGGCAGAGCCCACTTCACAGCCACCCAATCACAGTGGCTTTCCCATTGTGACCTGGCTCCCACACCCCTTGACTATGCAAGAGGGGATGTGTTAGCTGGTGGAGGTCCCCCTTTGGGATCCCTGCAGCCATTTGCACACTCAGCCCAGGGACTATCTTTCTGGTGGGGGTTTGGGGATGGGTGGTATGTGTGTGGGGGAAGTGGGCAGAACATGGACATGTGGGCTGGGCATCTGCCAGGACTGACTGGGCTACAGCCTTAGCTTGTAGTTTTCCCTCCAGATAGTAGGAGTATGGTTGCATGCAAATGGTGGATACCTAATAAATAGTAGTGCTTATTGCTTGTGTTACTGGACCATGATGTACACCTGCTCGATAAATTTTGCATGGTTGTTATGCATCCAGGATTAAGAAGATCTGGAATGTTTTGTGTGGGACAGGTAAGGGGAAGGAGGGAAGAAGAGAGAGTGGGAAAGAAGAGAGATGGAGAGGAGGAGGAGGGAGTGAGAGGGTTGATGGAGGGCAGAAAAGAAGAGAGAGGGAGAGGAGTAGAAGGGAGTGAGAGGCTGGTGGGAGGATAAAATGAGAGAGCACCTTGTTTCTTCATTTGCCTGGGTCAGTGCAGCCAGAGCAAAAGAGCTGGAGCCAGTTCTCAGCTCCACTGCCATGCAGCAGCCATATGGCCATCAAGTCAGTCTCTGTCCCTCACCCCTACCCCACCCCCATCCCAACCCAGTGAAACCAATGATACAAAATTTTTGGACTGGAACCCGGATTCTTTGTCGGCCTGAGTTGAAGAATGAATCCACAGACAGAGGGTAGTATAGCAAAGGTGGAGATTTATTGAAGAACAAGTACAAACTCCCATGTGGGGAGAGGGAAAGAGTCCCACAGAATGGACTCCCACGTGGGGAGGGAGAAAAGGTCCCATAGACTTCCTGTTTCCATGGTTTATATAAAGGCTGCAGTTCCTGTGTCCTGATATCCCCTTTGATTGGTCAATATTCCCTTTCGAATTGGTTACTATAGTGACTCCTGAGGCTCTCCCCCTCATTGTCCTCCTATTCCTTCTGGGCTTTCTTCCTTCTTCTTTATTTTGTAAACTAGAGACCCAGTGCATGAAATTCGTGCACAGGGGGGTGGGTGTCCCTCAGCCCGGCCTGAACCCTCTCCAATCTGGGGCCCCTCGAAGGATGTCCTACTGCTGGTTTACAGGGATTGGGCCTAAACTGGCAGTTGGACATCCCTCTCGCAATCCAGGACTGCTGGCTCCTAACTGCTCACCTGCCTGCCTGCCTGCCTGATTGCCCCTAACCACTCTGACTGCCAGCCTGCTCGCCCCCAACTGCACCCTGTGCCAGTGTGCTCACCCCCAACTGCCCCTCCCTGCTGGCCTGCTCGCCCCACCTTCCCTCCCCACTGGCCTGCTTGCCCCCAACTGCTCCCCTGCTGGCCTGCTCACTCCAAACTGCCCCCCCACACTGTCCTGATCACCTCCAACTGACCCACACTGATGGCTTGCTCGCCCCCAACTGGCCCCCCTGCTGGTCTGCTTACCCCCAACGGCCCCGCTCCCCACCAGCCTGATCACCCACAATTGCTGTCCCATCCTGGCCTGTTCATCCACAACTGCCCTCCCCTCTTGTCCTCTAACCACCTTTACCTCGGCCCCACCACCATGGCTTTGTCCAGAAGAACGTCTGGAAGGTCTCCTGGAAGGTCTCCCAATCTAATTAGCATATTACCCTTTTATTAGTATAGATAGAGGCCTGGTGCACAGTTGGGGGCTGGCTGGTTTGCCCTGAAGGGTGTCCCGGATCAAGGTGGGGGTCCCACTGGGGTGCCTGGCCAGCCTGGGTGAGGGGCTGGTGGCTGTTTGCAGGCTGGTCAAGCCCCCCAGTGGGGACCCTCACCCCATGGGGGTGTGGCCAGCCTGGGTGAGGGGCTGATGGCCATTTTCAGGCTGGCCATGCCCCCCGGCGACCCAAGCTCCCAGCCCCTCCTTTTTTTCTTTTCTTTCTTTTTTTTTTCAGCGCCTCCTTGAGCGGAGGCCAGGGCCAGCTGGAAGTATCTGGGATTTATTTATCTTCTATAATTGAAACTTTGTAGCCTTGAGCAGAGGCCAGGGCCAGCCAGGGCAGGTGGGAAGCTTGGCTTCCTCCATTTCTGGGGGCAACCCAAGCCTCCTGCTCACTCCAGCTCCATGGCTGCCGCCATCTTTGTTGGGTACTCACTCCTGATTGGCTGGTGGGTGTAGTAGAGTGATGGTTAATTTGCATGTTTCTCTTTTATTAGTGTAGATATAGACCTTTTTTTTTTTTTGGCTATTTCCAGTTCCCTTGTCTTATGGGAATATACCTGTTGCTGCTTCCTTGTCTTATGTAAATGCAACTGTTGCTGCTTCCTTGTCTTTTGGAAATGTAACTATACCTGGCTTCTTTGTATTATGGAAATATACCTTCTCCTAGTCTGTAGCCCTGTGTTTTTCCATGGACCCCAATTCTAAAAATTCCCTAAAACTGCCTATGTCCCCCTAAATTTCCTGTTTTACCAAGAGAGGTTGAGTAAGACCACGGCATTCAAGATCAGCTTATTTGATGGATGGAACTGGAGACCATTATGCTAAGTGAAATAAGCCAGTCAGAGAAAGATAAATATCACATGATCTCACTCATTTATGGAATATAATGAACAACATAAACTGATGAACAAAAACCGATCCAGAGACAGAGAAGCATCGATCAGACTGTCAAACCTCAGAGGGAAGGTAGGGGAGGGTGGGGGTAAGTGGGAGAGATCAACCAAAGGACTTGTATGCATGCATATAAGCATAACCAATGGATACAGATAACATGGGGGGTGAGGGCATGAGGGGGGGGGGTGTGGAGGGGCAATGGGGGGATAAGGACACATATGCAATACCTTAATCAATAAAGAAATTTTAAAAAAAGGAAAAAAATAAAAATCATCAAAGAATCTTAAAAAAAAAAATCAGCTTATTTGCTTTGTACACTAGGATATAGGATTCAAGGACAAAGAGCATCAGAACACAGCCATGCCTGGACAATGTTTGTGTGACCTACTGCTCTGCTTCAGGTCCCTGGAGAACCTTGGTTTCTCTTCCTGAAATTTACTTCTTATTTGTTCCCTCTGGTTTGGTCCAAATCCCAGGGCACTGAGCTCTTGCTGGCTTAGCTCTCCCGTGACTCTCCCCACAATAACTACAACCCAGCTGAGTTTTTAGGACTTGCAGTAGTTATCTATTGCTGCATAAAAATGATATAAAAACATTGTGGCTTAAAAGAATAATAAACATGCATTATGTCACCATTTCTCTGGGAGCAGCTGAGCTAGTGGTCCTGGGTCAGCATCTTTGGTGAGGTTGCAGTGAAGAAGCCAGTTGGTGAAACTTCATCATTGGAAGGCTCCACCTGGGGCAGGTAGATCTGCTCCCCTCAGGGGCTTCCTTACAGGTGGGCAAGCTGGTGTTGGCTGTGGCAGGAGGCTCAGCCCCTCCCCTGAACCTCTCCACAGGCCAACACGGTGTCTGGCTTCCTCTAGAGTGAGTAACTAAAGGCAGAGCAAGGCAGAAGGAAGTCACACGTTGTCGCATCCATCTTACTCTATTGGTTCTGCAGACCAGCCCTGATACATTGTGGGAAGGGACTGGAGAAGGTGTGAGTTCCAGGAGGGGGATCACTGGAGCCCACTGGGTGGCTGGCTACCACAGGAGCCCACAGGCCTGAAAGTCTGTGCGACTTTGACCAGACAGTTCCCTGTGCCATTGACTCTTGCTACCACAAAGCTGAAATAATTTAGCCTTTCTGCCTCATTTGGCAAACACCTTTGAGAACATTCTCTGTGTCAGGAGAAGTGATAATCCTGGGGACACAAAGACCAATTCTTTAAAATCACAGACTAGTAGAGAAGGTGACACTCAAACTGGAAAGTGTTGAGTCATGGGCACGAATAGATAGCTGGGTGGGATGGGTGGGGACCCAGCAGAAGGAATTGGTCAAAGCAGGGAGTCAGGGAAGGCTCCCTAGAACAGGTGAGGCCTAGCTGGGTCTTGAAGGATGAATAGGAGTTCATGAAGCTGAGGGAGTGAAAAAAGGAGGGAGGAATAGCATTCCAGTTTGGGGACCATGTGGGCAAAACACATACCGATGTCAGCCTGGCTAGTCAGGTGGATTCAAGGTGCTGGGCATTGCTGGGTCAGGATGCCATTTCTCTCAGGTGCTCTGGTTTCAGGACCTCCCAGAACCAGTGGAAAGTTTTGCATGCTTTGAACATGTGCCATTAAACAGGCAGATGCCAACTGCTGTGCTTGTTTGCCAGTTACTGCAGTGGAAAGCAACTCAGTGGAAAGTTCTTGGGACAGTCAGCCCTAGAGGACCCGCTGTAAGTTAGAACAGCAGAGAATGATAGAAATAGTTTCCATTTGTGGAAAAGATTGTTTCATGCTTCATCCCTGTAGGCAACGTTTCATGGTTTCAGGAACCCCCTCCCCAGTTGCTCTCAGATGAGGTGTGCAGGAGTGTATATACTAGTATGTCTGTGTGTCATTTTCCTTTGTTTTGGAACAGTATGCTCCCTACTAGGATCAGCAGGCATGCATAGGTCTGAGACAGGCGTCCTCAAACTACGGCCCATGCGGGTGTTTTTGCCGTTTTGTTTTTTTACTTCAAAATAAGATATGTGCAGTGTGCATAGGAATTTGTTCATAGTTTTTTTTTAAACTATAGTCCGACCCTCCAACGGTCTGAGGGACAGTGAACTGGCCCCCTGTTTAAAAAGTTTGAGGACCCCTGGGAACATGTGACTCACAGGCCTGCCCGCACCAGTGAGTCTAAAGGCTGTGTTGAGTTTTCAGCAACATCTGCCACCCTGTAAAATGCGCTATACCTTTGATGCTCTGGAAAAGTAATATGCTAGGTATTTAGCATATACAGTTTGTGAGGTTTGTCCTGTGTTCAGCTTTACTGTCTTTAAATGACATATTCATTTGGGGTAGAGACTGTCCTAATCCCTCCCTCCTGTCCCATGCATAGACACTGCACATGAGAGAAACCAGGGGAAGAAAGTGTGGCTGGAGGGAGTAGACTCTGGGGTACCTCCTGTGCTTTGCCTTTCCCCCTTCTCCTTCTCCACAGTCCCTCAAGACTTGTTCCCTCCCCTCCCCAGTCACCACAGATTCCATGTGTCTCTCTGGACAGTTGGGTGGGGAGCTGAGGGCTGAGCTCATACCTGGAAATCACCCAAGATGGAGAGAACCTATGTGGGCCCAGAAGGAGCGGGTATATTGGGGGCTGGAGTGGAGTCTGCCAGGAGAAGACAGACAAGGTCTGTACTTGATGGTTGGCAAAGGTAAGTGCTGTCAGATAACAGACTCTTTTCCAGCCCTGGAGCAGTTTCCAGGCGTGGAAGGAGGCCTGATGCCAACCTTTCAAGTCATGTTCAACAGACAGTTGTAGATTGAACTGCAGAGAGTGGGCCTGGATGGGAGAGAAATAATCCAACCAAAGTGGTGTAGGCTGATCCTTCATGATTTCATCACTCAGCCCCGCTGGGAGGACTGAAGCTGCATCCCTGGGCCGATTTCATGGTAGTGGGGAGGGCCCGGCTTCCGACTCCCACCAGGCTTCCACAGAGGAGAGAAGGGAGATGAAAGGCAGTGGGCCTCCGTCTGGGTCGGTGACTCCAGGTTATCTGAAAACAGAGTCCAGTTCAGCTCCTGATTCAACTGAGGTGGACAAGAAGTTAGGAGCTCCCCTCCCCACCCAGACAGGAATGTTGCTGCTGACACTGTGATATAGGTGACACTGTCACCTTCTTACCCCAGCCCCCACTTGCTTTGTCTGTACTTGTTAAGAGCTGGCTCTACAGTCACATTTATGCCTAGATTCTGATTCTTCAAGAGTTGGAGGTGCAGGCTGCTCTGGCCAGCTGGGCCTGTGGTTAGAGCCAGATTCTGACCTCCGTATGCACAATTTCCCTTAAGCAGCTACAATCTGAGAGTGAGGGCCTGTGGCCCAGGCATTCAGACAGAAGCTCTGGTCATATTGTTAAGCATCTATATTCAACATTTGTCTGTAGAATGTACAGTATTATTTCAGTTTTGGTCTCTGTAGATATGACTTCAAGGATGTGTACTCCTAATGACACACATCTTTCTTTCTTTTTTGAAATACAGCCTTTATTTTTTAGAGTATCTTTAGGTTCACAGCTAAATTAGGTAGACAGTATAGAATTCTTGTATCTCCTCCTCCCTTCCCCCCGCCCCCCCCCACCACATAACTTCACCTATTATCAACATCCCAAACCAGATACAGTGGAACTTAATTTCTCAAACTTAATTTGTTTAGGATGGCTGCTTGAGAAGCGATTTGTTTGAAAACTAAATCATTTTTTCCCATTAGAAATCATGCAAATTGAATTAATCTGGCCCAGACCCCCGAATGATTCCCTGTTTTAACCTTTCTTATATACAGTACATGTCTAATGTACCATCTAAATCCTATCTAATAAAGAGGGACTATGCTAATTGACTTTCCTGCCCTCAAAGATGGTGGCACCCATAGCCAATAAGGAGGAAATATGCTAATAAACTGCCCTGCCCTCAAAGATGGTGGCACCCACAGCCAGTAAGGAGGGAATATGCTAATTGACTGCCATGCCCTCAAAGATGGAGGCGCCCACAGCCACAAGATAGCGGAGCCCAGTCCCCTCAGCCCCGCCGGAGTGGCAGGCACGCGGCAAGACCGGGCCCGACCCCAGGCAGGCTCAGCCTTGCCGTGCACCTGCCTCCAGAGTCCCTCAGCCCCCCAGCCAGCCAGGGCCAGCCTGAGATGCAGGCAAGCCTCGGATGGCGGCTGCCCAGCCGCCTAGGGCCATCTGAGGCTCAGGTAACCAGGGCCGGCAGAGGCTTGCGTTGCCAGCAGTGGCAGCAGCAGAGGTGTGATGGGGGTGTCACCTTCCCCTGATCGCCAGGTCAACCTCTCACCCCTGAGGGACCTGGACTGTGAGAGGGGGCAGGCCGGGTTGAGGACCCCCGCTCCAGTGCATAAATTTTCATGCACCGGACCTCTAGTATATATATAAAAGGCTAAGTAACTGACCATCAGTCCATCCGATCAACCCACGGGCCAGTACATATGATGCACATTGGCAATCTATACTAATAATAGCTTAGGGCCATCACGACCAAAACTGACGACCGGTCTCTCCCCCCGGC
Source organism: Ia io (assembly GCA_025583905.1). Taxonomy (NCBI): domain Eukaryota; kingdom Metazoa; phylum Chordata; class Mammalia; order Chiroptera; family Vespertilionidae; genus Ia; species Ia io. Next base: position 85,732,249 of record JAJQQW010000002.1, on the reverse strand, counting down.
CCGCAGGCTCCCATTGATCGGGGGATGGCTAACAGGGAACCAGAGTGAGTGGCGTGCAGGGACTGGTGAGCAGCTGGAAGGCAGGCCTCTTGGTCCCTCTTCCCGGTCCTCAGACTCCTATCAATCGGTGGCAGAGGCAGGGCGGAACTGGCTTCCTTAGTAGTCCTGCAGGTACAATTTTCAGAGGACAGGCCAGGCACCAATGGATCAGCGCCACGGGCACGATATTGACAGTGCTGCGGGCCTCCTGGAACTCGGCCTCGGGCACTGCGGCCACTTCCCCTCCCTAGACGCTCCACAAGGAAGAAAGGATACCGCCAGCAGTGCCAGGGTGACCAGCAGTGGCGGACTGCTCTCCCTGTGCTTCCTCCAGGTCACTCGAGCCGGCTCCGACTTGCCCCGCTCCAGATGAAATGTGATCACTACACACAGAAGGAATGTAGTAAAAAAACAAAAACCGATGACCAAGAGAATGCCGCAGTCAATGTCTGGAGTTCGGCTCAGGAGAACAGAGAGCAGGGAGAATTCCATAAGCTGGCCAATGCCAAGAGATTTCTGAGTGACTGCGTGGCGTGTGACAGTTGTGTGACTGCAGAGGAAGGAGTCCAAGTTTCTCAGCAGAACTCCAAGGACTTCTTCTGTGTTCTGAACCTTAATAAGAAATGCGATACCTCACAGCACAAGGTGCTGGCAGTGTCCGTGTGTCCTCAGTCTCTGCCTTATTTTCAGCCTCAGTGTCACTGATGCATCCAGAAGACTCCGCGGCTTTCTCAATAGCCCTGGGGCGCATTGTCTTTGACATGAAGATAGCTGCGGACTTCAGCATCCTGGAGACTCAGAAGGAATTTGTGCGTTGGTACTGCCAGCACCGTGAGGAAGAGCCCCGGCTACCCATGCTGACCTCCGCCTGCCCCGGCTGGGACCGATATGCAGAGTGTGTGCTGAGTCACCCCATCACCCCCACCTCTGCATGGCCAAGTCTCCCCAGCAGATCATGGTCTCTCTGGTGAAGGAGTACTTCACCAGATGGCAGAACCTGTCCCCAGACAAGATTTTCCACGTCACTGTGGCCCTATGTTATGACAAGAAACTGGAGGCCCTTTGAGAAGATGTTCCCCACAGCTTTACAGAGTTCCCAGGGTGCTGACTGTGTGTAAACTTCAGGTGAAATTGTCCAGGTAATGGAGCAACGTGGCCTCACCTCGCATGACACCGCTGTGGACACTCTGTTTGGAGACGTGAAGGAGAAGGAGGTGAGGCTCCACGAGGGTGCCAGCTCCGACGGGTACCTGGCGCACATCTTCAGGCACATGGCCAAGGAGCTGTTCAATGAGGACGTGGGAGTGCTCACCTACCGCGCCCTGAGGAACAAAGACTTCCGGGAGGTCACCCTTAAAAGGGACAGAGCGGTTCTGCTACGCTTTGCAGCTGCTTACGGCTTTCGGAACATCCAGAAGTGGTCCTGGAGCTGTAGAGGGGCAAGTTCCTCTGCCACTTTGTAGAGGTCCTGGCCTGCGCCAGGGATGCCTAAGCGGCAGGGGCCAGGCCCAGGCGGGGGAGGATGGGCATGCAGACAGGGCACTGCTGTGGCAGATGGAAGGCATCTACGCTGCCATCCCGGTGTGGCCCCCGGAGACCAGCGCCCACATGCAGGAGCTGTACCAGGAATGGCTGGGGTGGGGTGGGGTGGGGGAGCGCGACTCCCCCCAGGCCCAGGCGGCCCTGCACACCGCCTAGCAGGGCCCAGAGCAGCCTGCCAGGGCATCAAGTGGTAAAGGTCCAGCAGACGCCCGGCCTGCAGGCCGCCTGAAGAGGGTGTCAGACACGTGAAGGAAAGGCTTAGCATCTCTGTCATCGCTTTGGTTTTCAGAATTCCCTGCTCCCCATCTGTTGGCTCCCTCCCTCTGAGGGGCACTGTCGTCATCATATGGGTGCAACTGGAATATCATATCTTGAGAGGATTGCCCCAGTGTACGTATCCTTTTATCCAACGATGAAAACATCCCAAAGAACAAGAATGGAGACAGACTACTGTCCTTTAGGCTTAAAAAAACCCAGGAGTGTCCTGCGAAGAGCTGAGACTTGGTTCTGCCCTCGTGCCTCAGAGATTGGATGAGGAAATGGCCCAGTTTGGCCCTGACTTTACCCACTTGTGTTACTCTTGAAGGTGTCTTTGCCACAATGTGAATAAACTGCCACCTTTTGGAATAGGGGCTCATACGAAAGTCTGCATTCCCAACTTTTCTTGAAACAGATCTATGTTCTGCAGCTGTGGCCACCGTCCTGAGATCAGGTCTTGTCGACCAGGTCCTGTTGATGGGAATCAGGGGGCACTGGAGTGGAGGCCCCTTCCCCCTCCCCCATTGTGTCCTTTTACATTCAGGGATCAAGCTGAACTTACTTTGGGGGAGGCCTGACAAGGGTGACAGGTGTCACAGATGGAAGGGTGGAGAATGGAGAGGCAGATACCTTGCTCGGTCCCTCCCTGGGAGGGGTCAGGCAGATGAAGGTGGGCCAGCCCACCCCATAATTGGGTGAGATAGTGTCCTCTGTGTCCACCTCTCACCCCATGGGCCCAGCCACTTCCCTCAGCTCCAGGAAGCCCTCTGCATTCCACGACAGTGCACTCTGCCCTCACATGCTGCTTGCTCTAAGTGAGAAGGAAGATAGCAGTTGGCCCACAGACAACTATACAGAAAGATAGGGCTCACAGCTGGCAAACACAGTGGCGGTGGTGGGAGCCTCTCCTGCCTCCATGGCAGCACTAAGGAGCAGTGAGCTGAGTGGTAAGGAGCAGTGAGCAGGTGGGCGGTAAGGAGCGAGGGGTCCCGGACTGCGAGAGGGATTTCCAACTGGGGATGGGGAACGGGCCTAAGCTGGCAGGCAGACATCCCCTGAGGGGTCCTGGACTGCGAGAGGGTGCAGGCCAGGCTAAGGGGACCCCCCCCCCCCCCCCAGTGCACGAATTTTGTGCACTGGGCCTCTAGTTTAAAAATAAACATTGACTCGCACATGCATGATACATATAAAGCTCACTGGCACCAATTGCACTCATGTGTTTCAATCTGTCATTGTTGATAGTGAATTTGGTTGACACTTCTATTATAGAGAATGGGCAAATAGCGATATTAAAATATTTCTTCTAATTAATTTCCTTTTAATGTGCATAAATCCGTGCACTGGGCCACTAGTTTAATCTATAAATAAACACTTCTTTTTAAAAATTTATGGAACCACCCCTTAAACTAATTTAACCTTAAACAAATTTTTCATATATCACTGCCTCCAAAATACTATGACTGGCTAACTGCTTTTCCTGTATCCAATCAACAATTTTTCTATCTAGTCAATTGCCTATGATTTTTTTTTGAGCACTTTCACACCCTTAGATACATTAGCACTCTTTGTTTTAAAATTGTGCTAATCATTGATTTAGCCAGCAACAAAAGCATTCTCTCCTTTGTTGCCTGAGAGATGCTTTTTGTCATGCTGAGGTATCAGCATGAAAGGGTGGTCAGGTTGAGAACTGAAGTTTTGGTTGACGACAAAGACATTTTTTTTCTGTGAACAACTTGGTAGAGAACTGAATTGTTTGAGATGGAAGAAGTTCTAGAAACGAGGTTTGACTGTAGTCTGTCTATTTGTTACAATTGATTCACCCAAAGTCCATAGTTGACATTAGGTTTCACTCTTGGTGTTGTACATTCTGGGTTTGGACAAATGTATAATGACATATATTCACCACTAGTGTCATATAGAGTAGTTTCACTGTACTAAAAGTCCTCTGTGTTCCACCTATTCATCACTCCCCCACCCTCAATTCCTGACAGCCACTGATGTTTTTACTGTTTCTACAGTTTTGCATTTTCCAGAATGTCTTATAGTTGGAATCATTTTCCAGAATGTCTTATAGTTGGAATCATACAGTACATAGCCTTTTTAGATTGGCTGCTTTCACTTAGTAAATGCATTTAAGTTTCCTTCATGTCTTTTCATGGCTTGCTGGTTTATTTCTTTTTAGCACTGAATAATATTCCATTGTCTGGATGAAGCACATTTTATCCATTCACCAAGGACATCTTGGTTGCTTCTAAGTTTGAGTAATTATGCATAAAGCTGCAGGTTTTTGTGTGGACATGTTTTCATCTCCTTTGAGTAAATATCAAAGAGCATGATAGCTAGATCATATGGTAGGTTTTGTAGTTTGGTAAGAAACTGACAAACCGTCAAATGGCTGTGCCATTTTGCATTTTCACCAGAGGTGAATGAGAATTTTTATTGCTCCACATCCTCAACAGCATTTGGTGTTGTCAGTGTTTTGGATTTCAACATTCTGATAGGTGTGTAGTGATAGCTCATTGCTGCTTTAAGTTGCAATTCCTTAGTGAATGGTGTGGAGCATCTTTCCATGTGCTTAATTTGCCATCTGTATATCTTCTTTGGTGAGGTGTCCAGGTCTTTGCCCATTTAAAAATTGGTTTGTTCACTTAACAAATATTTTTTTAGTTTGGTAGCTGGGATTTGAATGCCTTCTCATTCTCTTCAGGCAATTTATTTTTTATAATTTTCTGAATTTTACAAATTTTCCATAATACAAATGTATAAATTTTAGCATCAGAAAATGCAATTTTTAAAGCGCTAACGTTTTTACTTTGATATTTTATTATGGCCTGATTTTTGCATTGGAAAGATCATCTGGCTGTGATGTGGTGAGAGTGAAGTGTGGCAGGCCAGTTAGTAGGCCGTTGCTTTTTTTAAGACCAGACCTACTGCAGCTAATACTAACTTGGAACAATGAAAGTGGTGGGCAATGGTAGGATTCTAAATTGTGGAAGCGGGGTGACATGGCTTACAGATGGAATAGTCATGGGGTGAGTGAGTTAGAGGAATCAGATTAGATGAATGCTCATAACATTTACTGAGATGGGAAGATTAGGGGAAGAAAGGATTAGGGATGGATAGCAAGTTCTCTTGGGTCAAGTGTGAGATATAGACTTCCCAGTGGGCATGACAGATAGGCTGCTGGGTAGAGTCTGGAGCTCAGGGAGTTGAGAACTAAAGATATAAATTTGGGAGTTACTGGGTGTTGGTGATGTTCAAGTCAGAGGAATGGATCAGATGTCCCAGGAGCATAAAAAAAGAAGTCTGGAGACTGAGGCTTGTGGCTTTCCAACATTTAGATCTGGAAGAGAAGGGGCCAAAGGAGATAAGATGCTAGGAAGGTAGAACAAGGAGAAACATGAGGGTACAGGAGTTGGAGGAAGTGTATTTTCAAAAGGAAGGTATGATGGGCTTAGACAACTTTCCTTAGAGGAAGTTGGAGAGTTATGATGCAGAATGAGCTGGGACTGCTGGGCAGTAGCATAAACTCAAGATGGTTGGGTCCAAGGTGAAGGACAGACAAGGTCTTCCACCAGAGGTGGATCCCTGAGTGGTGGTAGCCTGAGGTGGGATTGGGGGCGAGGGGAGGGCAGGTCCTGGGGTGACAAGCATGTTTGGTTCAAGAGCTATAATGCAGGGTTGATACATAGCTGCCTTTCATCTCAGCTTTGCCACATACCAGCTGTGTGATCTTGGGCAAGTCACTTGATGTTTTCAGATTTCAGATGCCTCTGCTGGTAAGGAGGGAATCAGACTAAATGCTCAGGTCTAACTTGATTAATCTGTCTCTGCTTGCCCTGCTCAGTGAAGGAGGGAAATGAAAATATTTTCACCTGTCCCTAGCAGCAGCTATGGAGAAATCAGAATTCCATGGTAGATTATCAAAATTCTTTAAATGTAGCTAGTTTTGCCTTACTTTTTGATCTATTCAACAACACAAACATTATCAGATATTTTAATGCTAGTTCCTTTCTTTAGAGGCAGGAATGTAGTTAACAAAATGGTCCTTGCTGGAAATTCTCAGGGTTGGGTTTCATGGAATTGCTTCATTGGGTGAAGTGGAAACATACCTTTCTTAACTGCTTCATCTTACCTAATAGACAAACATGTAAATTGACCGTACCTCTGCTATGCCCACAGCCAATCAGAGTGAGTATGCAAATTAGAAGGCCAGAGATGGTGGCTGCCCAGCTGCTCCAGGCATGGTGTGGCGAGGCGGGGCAGGGCGCCTGCTATGAGAGGGAGGGTAGGGGGGCGAAGGGATCTATAGAAGTGGAGTGCTGCAGCGAAGACGAAGACGGCAGACTCCAGCTGGAGTCTGCAGCAAAGATGAAGAAGGCAGACTCTGGCTGAGCGAAGGCCTGGATCCTGGGTGCTGGAGGAAAACCAGTGCTGGAAGCCAAGGGAAGGAAGGCCTATTGCACGAATCTCTTCGTGCAACGGTTTCTAGTTTTAATACAGTTGTGGATCCATGTTTGTGTCAGAAACAAAAGGGTAGGCAAAGAAAACAAGTAGTGGTAGATGGAGGGAGACACTGGGAAAAGGGCCGCGTGAATTAAACCAGAGTCGAGATTAGTCTAATAATACTGCCAAGCTGTAATGAAGAGGATGTTGAGTGCTGAATTTAGGCAAAAGGTTTGAGTTTCTGTGAGATGGTAAACAGCAAAGGCAGCTGTGTTTGATCAACATTCTGACCTTACTTTGGAAAGTGAAGGCTGGGGGCTTAGAAGGGGTAAAGAGGTTGAGAAGTTGAAAACTTACTAGATACCTGCAATTCCTTAAGTTCTTTTCCTTTTTTAGTGAAGTTTCAAACATATACAAAAATATACGCAAAGACTATAATGAATTCTTAATATCTCTCACCTAGCTTCAGAAATTCTCAGCTTATGATCAATCTTGTTTCATTTTTAGCTCCATTTTCCTGCCCGTAATTTTGAAGGAAATCCTAGACATAATACAATTTTATCAATAAATACTTCAGAATTTGTCTCTAAAGGTAATCAGAATGCTATTAAACAGCTACTGAACTTCAAATATCCAGTCAATAGCGGATATTACCGATTTTCTTATTAAAATAGTTTGTTTGATTTAGGATCCAATTAAGTCTATACATTGCAATTGTTTGATATGTCTCAAGTCATAGTTAGAAACCTGATACCTAAATTAGAATTTGAAATTAATCAAATTCATCAGAATGCTTTGCTATTAGCCTTACAATCACATCCACTAAGTGGCCAGATATTCAGCTGTCTTCAACTCAATTGCTGTTTGTGATTATACTGCATCCTAAATGGCTTAATAAGATGCACAAAATGGCCCTTGCTGGTTTGGCTCAGTGGAGAGAGTGTTGTCCTGTGGACTCAAGGGTCCTGGGTTCAGTTCTGGTCAAGGGTGCATGTCCGGGTTGTGGGCTCGATCCCCAGTGGGGGGTGTGCAGGAGGCAGCCAATCAATGGTTCTCTCTCTTCATTGATGTTTCTATCTCTCTCTCCCTCTCCCTTCCTCTCTGATATCAATAAAAATATATTAAAAAAAAAAAAGATGCACTAAATGACCTAACTCTTTCTCTTATTCATCAATTAATTGCAAAAGTTTATGTATACTTTTTAAAAACTTTTGTGAGGTTTGCCATTATTTCCTTTATCATACCAACATATTCTGACAAATGTTCCCCAAACATCCACCAGACAAGAAACCTTTAAGGGTGACTGTTTGTGTGCTTTTTTTAATTGTATAATTCATTTATACAGAGAAATCATTTGGATTGATCTATATACAGTCTTTCTTAATTTTCACTTCCCTTGGCCAATTATAGTTCACATACCAATCAACATTTACTTGAACTGATCACCATTATAAATCTGCCACGACACAGAACTTTTAGTTCCCACTTAAAGACTAGGATCTCATTTGAACAGGAACACTTTATAATAAAAGATTAATGTCTTTTTCCCCCTCTTATGAATAAATCCACCAAAATGGATCTAATGCAGTCAAAATTTCAACATATTCCATTGTCTTTTCAAACCCATTATTCGCAGGCATTATAAACCAAGGCAAATAAAGTCCACTTCCCCCAAGCCTTCTACAACTTACTACATACTCTCAAGTTTAGCTTTTACTATCTCCTTTCACATTCTGGCAGAACCAGATAGTTTTCCTTTAAGACAAAACTACTCTCTTTTTCCCTCTTTTTTTTTTTTTTTTTTAAATACTTATTACCAGTCAACTGCCTTCCCTCTTGCTTCTCAGACAACACTAAAACTTTCAACCAAATTCTTAAGGTGGTTTCCTTTCAGTAATCTAGAATATACTGTCAGTTCATGTGTGTTCATCGCCCCAAAATGCTACACTTTAAAAATGGCAATTTTCTTAATTGGCTCAAAAAACAGTATGGCTTGGTTTCACTTGGTAAAGTTAATATGATTTAAAATATATATATTTATATATATATATATACACATATGCACACAAACACATTTTTTTAATCAAGGAAACAAAATACTTTAAAGACATGCCAATTTGAAAGGCATCAAAGTAAAAAAATAAAAGCAAATCCTAAAAACTAAAATAAAAAAATTAAATAATTGGCAGGTTAACTGAAAATGAGGAATGTGTAGTGGAAAAACAAACTAACATAAAGCATTCCAGTTGATAAAATGGAAAACCTATTACGTTTTATGGTTTGTTTTCCATGGAACTTACGTTTCAATGTAAATTCTGAAATATTACATGTATTCCATGTAAACTTTAGATGCCAAAGTTAAAATCTCAAATTCTGCACACAAAGTTTATCAAAATAACACTGGTAAAATCCTAGTATTTGCAAAATTTTAAGTTTTGGCAAATACTGTAAATACAATTGGTTAGTATTGAAAAGTCATGATGAATGCAGAATGAAGAGAAAACCCATTTTATAAATATTTCATTTGATTGAAAATACCAGGCTTGAATGTTCTAAATAATCTTGAGAAAATATCGGGGGGGGGGGGGGGGAAGGATTGCAGTTTAACAGTAATCTGTATATATATATATCTTTAGCTGCCTTAAAAAAAAAAAGGGAACAACCACCAAAACCAACCAAAAACATAGAAAATGTTAAGACTGGTATTAAGTAACCCTGCAATGCTCCCATGCTCACATTACAAGATAAAACAAACTGTACACATTTATAAATAAACAGTTTTTCCACTAGTTAACACGCTTTATACCAAAGTCTCTTTCCGTTTGCCACTGAAGTGGGTTTTGTCCCTTGCTTTTCGGAAGCCAGATTGTGTTCGGTGTGCTTTGACACTCTTAATGTTGTCTGCGGCGTGCACCGGGGAGCCACATTCTGCAGTATCTCCATCAGCTTCGACCTGAGTCACACTTGACACCGTGGATGCCCTTCTCTGGGCCCTGATGTTCCTGGCGGCGGGGTTGTTCTCTTCGTACTCCTCATGGAGCTCTGGCAAACCTTCCAGCTCAGGTGAACTAGTAGCCTGCTGGAAAGGGGCAATAGCAGTGCGAATACAATTGAACCACTGCTGTTTGTGGAACACATCATTTGCTTGTAGAGTGTGTGACTGGCCCGGAGAGGGATCTTGGAAGCGAACTCTAAAGATATTTTTAGCTAGAGAAATAAAAATGAAAATAAATAAATAAATAAATAAAACAGCAGACTTAAATAAAAAGATTATTCTAGATGACATGGTCATACTATCTTAACCTTTGCACTTGGATGTCAAGTGTGACTCGACACGGTTAGCATTAGAATAAAGGAATTGAGAAAAAAGCAAGCGAGTGCAAAGGGTTAATAAGGGTGCTGGTTATCCTATATAATAAAAGGCTTCCTATATAATAAAAGGCTAATATGCAAATTGTCCCCTTGACCAGGAGTTTGACCAGGGGGTGGGGCCGGCCAGCCAACCTCCTGTGTCCCCCCCACCTCGCTGGGCTGTCCCGGCCCTCTAGTTTATATAATATGCAAATCAATTAGGTAGATACATGATATAAAGTTCATACATGACTTATCAGATACACCTGCTGGTGTTAGAGCAGCAAAGCACTTTACATATCCTATCTAATAAAAGAGTAATATGCAAATTAACCATCACTCCACCATACCCACAAGCCACGCCCACCAGCCAATCAGGAGCGAGTATGCAAATTAACCCAACCAAGATGGCTGTGGCCACGGAGCAAGCAGGAGGCTTGGGTTTCCTCGGCAATGGAAGAAGCCAAGCTTTCCACACACCCTGGCCAGCCCAGGCCTCCACTCAAGGCTACAAAGTTTCAATTATAGAAGATAAATAAATCCCAACAAAAATGGCAGCAGCCACGGAGCTGGAGAGAGCAGGAGGCTTGAGTTGCTCCGGGTGATGGAGGAAACCAAGCTTTCGCAGCCCTGGCCTGCCTTGGCCTCCACTTAAGTCTACAAAGTTTCAATTATAGAAGATAAATAAATCCCAACAAAAATGGCTGTGGCCATGGAGCAAGCAGGAGGCTTGGCTCCACTCAAGGCTACAAAGTTTCAATTATAGAAGATAAATAAATCCCAGATACCAGGGCCTCCACTTGGGTTGCCGGGGGGCGTGGCCGGCCTGCAAACCACTACAGGCCCCTCGCCCAGGCCGCCCCACACCCCAAGGGAACCCCCACCCCGATCCAGGACACCCTTCAGGGCAAACCAGCTGGCTCCCACCCGTGCAACAGGCCTCTATCCTATCTAATAAAAGAATAATATGCAAATTGACCATCACTCCAACACACAAAATGGCTGCCCCCATGTGGACACAATATGGCCACCACAAGACGGCCAGCAGGGGAGGGCAGTTGGAAGGGACCAGGCCTGCAAGGGAGGGCAGTTGGGAGGGACCAGGCATGCAAGGGAGGGCAGTTAGGAGCGATCAAGCCTGCAGGGGAGGGCAGTTAGGGGTGACCAGGCCAGCAGAGGAGGGAAGTTGGGGGTGACCGGGCCTGCAGGGAAGGGCAGTTGGGGGGGGACCCAGGCCTGCAGGGGAGAGCAGTTGCAGGGGACCAGGCCTGCAGGGGAGGGCAATTAGGGGTGACCAGGCCTGCAGGGGAGAGCAGTTAGGGGCAAACAGGCTGGCAGGGGAGCAGTTAGGCATCAATCAGGCTGGCAGGGGAGTGGTTAGGGGGTGATCAGGCTGGCAGGCAGAAGCGGATAGGGGCAATCAGGAAGGCAGGCAGGCGAGCAGTTGGGAGCCAGCAGTCCTGGATTGTGAGAGGGATGTTCAACTGCCCGTTTAGGCCCGATCCTACTGGGATCGGGCCTAAACGGGCAGTCGGACATCCCTCGAGGGGTCCCAGATTGGAGAGGGTGCAGGCTGGGCTGAGGGACACCCCCCCCCCACCCCTGTGCACGAATTTTGTGCACCGGGCCTCTAGTTAATGAGTATAATAGTATATATAGGACAATGGAACCTATTTCATTTCTAATTTTTTGTGTAGGAACAGAACTCTTAAAGATTAAAACAAAATATATTTAGGTTCTGAGTTTGTTTAGTTAAACTGTTTTAAAGCTAGTATTTTTACCTTTATCTGAGTTGCTGAAAGCCCCTCGAAAGGACCCTCCCATTCTCACATCTCCATCCTGCAGGTCTTCCAAGACCAGCTCTTGGACTGGGATAGGCTGCCGGTAAACCTGGTAAGAGTGTCGGTCATTTCGTGTAACAGGCCGGGTCAAAACCAAGATGTCTTGAAACAGGAAAATGTAAAGTTTCTGGAGAAAGAGGAAACAAATGCTTCTTAAGTATGGCACTTTGTGACTGTAGGTGATTGAAATCCATTAAAAGAACTTGATTTGACATTAATTTCATCACATTAATTTACTAAGATTCCTTTACAAATGACCCCATAAAGATGGTTGTCTCAAGGCTGTGCATATTCTACACGGACAGCTTTTCTAATCTCAGACTATATAAAACTTTTAAAATCGGTGTGTAACATTAGATTAAGCAGCAGCTGAGTAAATGCTACTCCCCACAAAGACCTGATTATCAGCAGTAACATGACTAGAAACACCAGTACTGTATTCCATAGTTTTCTAACAAAGGAAGGATTAAAAAATGCAAGCTGGTAAAAATGTTAATTAATGGTTCTACTTTGTCACAAACAAATTTAAGCCTAATTGTTTTAAAACAATTAGGCCTCATGATAGAAATCAGAGATATCACATTTTAACTTTTTCCAAAAAGAACCTCAACTTAAAAATTGAGCTTTTGAAAAGCACTTTATGAAACAAAAATACTATCCATCCAAGCTTATACTTAGTTCTAGCTGGTGCTTTTGTAATTATTTAAAAAATAAGTTTGCTTTCATTCAATCTGCTGCAGAAATGTGTTCAGTAGTACTAAGAATGACTTCCATCACTATAAAATAAACTCTACATTTTTTGAATGAGTATTCTTTATTATATATTATGAAACTAACTATTTAGAAAGGAAACTCCTAGCCAAACAAGTTGATGACTTATGCTTCAAAACAAAATATTATTGATTCTCCACTAAGGCATTTAAGTAATTCATGAGAAATCATGTTTGCTTTATCAAATAACATGAAATAAAACCTAGTAACCTTTCATTATGTGATAAATTTAAACAGGGTTGGAAAGAAAAATAATAGCTCACTTCACATTAGCATTCAAATGCACTCACATGTCCATTTTTGTTCTTCAGTTCCCCGTGGCAAAGCAATGCTTTGCTTGCCTCAATTCTAGGATCCTTCTGCTTTTCATCCAGATACTCCAGTTTGTCAATGTAATATTGGCATTCTGATTCGCCTTTCTTCAAGTTGATATCAGAGAGAACGCCTTGTATTATCAGTACCTAAAAATTACCAAAACATTGATGGAGCATTTTCAGCTTACTAATTTATCCTGCTCCCCTATAAGGCTAACATCTTTTTAAAATGATAAAATTTTAAAGCTTAAAGGGACTCTAGAAATCAGTAAATTCAATCAGTCCCTTCATTCTACATATAAAAAAACAGCCTCAGCCAAATTGGGTGATTTGCCCAAAGTCACATAGCTAGCTAGTGAAAAAGATCAGATTAGAATCCAGTTTTGTGATTAAAATATAAAATATATTACGTCTCTTTATACTATGCAGTGCACTACCATATTGGGTACTAAAAACAACAGAACACTTCACTATGCTGGTGTGATATGCATAAAATTTGAGAGTATCATTGTAAATCTTTTTAAGGCAAGCTAATAGATAAATTTGCAAAACATGAGTCATGTATTTGACTACTTACAGCTTCTTCCAGAAGCTGAACATCAGGGTGGTCTTTTGGAGTGTGTCTAAGAATTTCTTTTAACAGTAAAGGGTATTTGACTAGGCGACTTCGAGGAATATCTAGGAAGCTCCAAAGATCTAGTTTTCGACTGAAGGGAGACTCAAGACATCTCTGGAGAAAGTCCTGGACTCTTGGATCTTGTTTCTTTTGATCAAGAAGAGCTTTGGCTGCCAGCTGGTTACTACAATAGCCTTTGTAGGCATTCAAGCCTGGCAACTACAGAGTAATTAAAGAAAACAAAGTATGGTAAGTTTCTGTTATGACTTAGTCCATTAGTAAGCCTGTGAACACGAAACACAAAAACTACAGCTATTCTTAAAAGTTTTAACAAGCTGTGAAAATTTTCCTACAGGTGACAATGGGGGAAGGATAGTGTTTTGGGTTGACATCATAACACCCTATTCCAATAATTTGACTAAATTCAACCAAAGACTCATGACTTCCCCCAACCTCAGTAAGATGCTCTTCTTCTGTATTCCCAGGACACCTGAGTGTTCCTCTGGCACATTCATCACCAACCCTGAGACTGTTTATATACTTGACAGATATTCTTTCACTAGATTTTAAATGTAGAAACTGTCTTTCATCACCGAATCTCCTGTGATCCCTCCTAAAACAGTGCCTAGTATCTGGCAGGCACAAATGTTAACCAAAAGAATGAAACAAATAATTAATTACATATACTGTGGGGATTCTGTCCAAAGAGGGGGGGGGGGGAATAAATTATCATTCATGAAGTATTTTTTTTTAAACAGAGACTATACTAGTAACTTCTTACAGCTACATAATTTTGTTCAGTTTTAATGTTTTACCTATTTTCAGAATCCAGTTACTGGATCAAATCATCTCATATTCATAAGAAATGACAAGTATAGAAAATATGTAAAAAACTATCCGAAGCAAACAACTCCCTACATACCCAGTTCACAAGAATGTCACCAATCTGCTCTATTGTTCCAGAAGGTTTGGTTGCTTCTCCCAATCTTGCCAACAAATCTGAAGTATAGAAAAGCAGAAATACCAATAGTAGGCTTATTTTAAAGTAATTCAGCATTAAATTTAAAATGATCTGTGTTACTACTGTTCAGATACTAATGAAAATCAAGGAGCATATTTTACCTTCATGTAGAGGTATGTAAGCATCCAGATCACCAAATATTTGTGTTAGCTCCTCTTCTGACATAATAGATAACTTTAACATGGGGTCATGGTAGGCCTATTAGATGGGAAGAAATGTGTCACACAAAGATATTGAGCAAATAAAACACAACGAGAGGATCTGTATTTGAATGTAATTATTCCTTTTTCTTAAAAACTAGAGGGGAATTCTATTCGTTACACTAAAAGACATTAAGGTATATATTAATCCCCAAGTAGATGCTCTTACTGATATTCATACTTGAAGAGATGTGTTTAATAAATCTCATCTTACTGTTTGTAAAAAAAGTATTCATCAGTAGATATTTTCTACTTTTCTTTTTTTAAAGGTTAAGAGAACTATCCTTTAGAATTTGTAAAGTATTTTTAAAAACTAGGGCATATAATAAAAAGTTATTTACTGACCTTTCTTGCAAGCTTGAGATCCTCAATTAAATCCTGTTCACCTCGAGACATTTCATATATTGCCTAAAAAAAAAGTCCAGCAAACATGATAGGTCATTCCTTTCTTTGAGAAAGGAAAATTATATACAATGGATATTTACTGATATTCTGAAAATGCTTTTTGAAGTGACTCAGTCTGAAATCTGTAATTCAGAATGGAATCTCAAATAAGAGGCTGCCATGTTTCATAATTTTACCCTCTTCTTAGAGTTGTTAAGTTTGATGACCACCACCCATCAAAAAGTACTACTCAGCATGTGTTATGAATTGCTGCTCAAAATTGCAAGTTGATTTTGTCACAGGCATTAATTTGCTATTCTTCTTGCAAAACACGTTTAAATAATAGGGACTATTTTTAAAAATATAAGTCAATAAATATGGTCTATTGGATGCCAGCATACCTCCTGACGTTTAATTTCTTTGGTAGTTAAAGACTCCTTCATGCTGACGTCTAACATCTCTGACCACAATACACTACTTCTCCTTTTAGCAGGTGTTGGGACTGTTGATCTGCTCGACGACTTCTGGGCTGAAGCTGGAGATCTATTGTCACCACGAAGGGTAAATGACTTAAAAGAAAACCAACACAGAGGTGAATAAAAGAGAAAAGATTTGGAAGATACAGTAATTATTCCATTTTCTTAAAAAAATAAGACAAATTAACACCAAAGTTCTGAGAATTTCTCTATGAATAAAACAACCATTTATCCAAGCTTTAATCTATCATTTTAAAGTATTAAAAAAAATTTATGTTTAAGTATAATAATATAAACCTGTTTGTATAACTCAAAGAAAAATACAAATCTGAGGCTTCTATAAAATGTCCCCTTCACTACATTACTTGCTTCCCATCCCCTCCCTCACTGACCTGTATTGTTTGACCAAAACGTCTGACTGCTCCATTTCTTACAGGAGAGATTAAATTTGCCAAGGATGTGACCCGAGCTAGAGGTCGAACTCTTTTATTGCTTGGCTCCTGTAAAAACAAATACAGATTATGTTAAAACGCTAAGAACACTTATTAAAAAATAAGTAGTATAAAAAGCCAGTCAAATATCTGAATTATCACTGGGCACATAACAAATACCATTAGACAGAAGAAAAACTAAAATTAAAACAAAGAAATTAGATTCTAAAACCCTATAGAACTTTTTAGTTTAATATAGAGGTTAACTTTTAAAAAAACCACAGTATTATGAAAATTTTCAAACATACATAAGAATGGAGAATAGCATAATGGATCTCATGTGCTTATCATCCATTCAGCTTCAACAGTTTTTTGGTGGAATAATTTGTTTCATGTCTGCCCCTACTGGAATATTTTAAAGCAAATCTAAGACTCTGTATCATTTCATTCTTAAATATTTCATTTGGAGACTAGCTTTTAAATGAACATGTATGACACTGGAATGGGTCATAGGAGGTGTTCAAGCAGAGGCAGGGGTCAGTGGTTAAGAGCATTCAGGCTCTGGAATATGACTGGGCCTAAATCCCGATTCTAGCACTTCCTAGGCAACATCCTGGGCCTCAGTTTTCTTATCTGTAAAATGAAGTTAGTATTAGAACTTCTCTTATAAAGTTGTTATGAAGGTTAAATAAAATATGTTTAAGGGGTTCAGAATAGTGCTTGAAACATACCAAGTTTTAATTATCACTAATATTTTTTTCTTAGAAATATTTCCACTTACTATGTAAATGTTGGGATTTAGGAATAATTAGATCTTCTCTTAATTTATTAACTTAAAGGAAAAATAGACATGCAGTAGAAATACTTATTTTTCTACATGTATTGTTTTAAAAATAACAGTATATAGCAAACACATCACTTATTCAAGGATCTCAAAAGTTTACAAAATTCATTATTCTAATTTTACTGCTAGGAAAATGGAGGCATACCATTAGGTGACTCATACAGCTATTGAAATAAAGAAGGACAGATCATAAAACAGGCCTATCGTTTATGTCTATGGAGTATAATTATTTGTTTGTATTTGATGCCTTTGACAATTGTGGCATCTTGACAAAGTAATTTTGATGGATATTCAGAAGGATCTATAATTAAAATTAAAATTAAAATTAGCACTTAAAAATAAAAACTACCATTCAAAAAATAATAGATGAAACATTTTTTTTTTCTAAAAATTCTTTGACATGACTAAAGCCATAAAAAAAGTAAGGGCTGTGGAAACTGAGTAAAAATAATCCCCTAAAGTAATTTAAGAATAAAGTGGCAGAAAGTTAAAATTCTCTGGAAACTTAAATGATTCAAATAGTCAAAGAAGCAATTAGTTATTAAAGCTACTATACACACACACACACACACACACACACACACACACATATATATATATATATATATATATATATATGAACAATACCTACTAAAGTAAGGAGACTTTGTAGATAATCAATTCAGGCCTTTGAAGGCCGTAAGAGGAGCTCCAGACCAACCCTACCCCACCAAAATAATTAACTTCAAAGTAAAACTTTGACTATAAAGCCACTAATGTGCAAACGTTAAATGAACTGAAAAAGAAACCTTCAAGATATGTTGTAAAATGACACACTGTGTGGCTGAGAACATGTGTGAATGCCTTTACAATATACATCTGTGCAAGACTGAAGTGACATATGCATGGGCAGAAGGTCTAACATAAGGCATTCCTTTCTATTTAGTAAAGACAGAACAAAGAATCTTCTGTTTGAATGGAGATATAATTACCTCACAAAGTAAGATATGCCAACATTAACCAGAAACAAAGCAGTTGTCAGAAATTCTGTTCCACTTTTTGGAAAAAGGTTAATTCCTCTTCCTTGTTTAAAACATAATAAATTTGACTTCCTAGTAAATAACAAAATATTTAATTTCAATTTAAACGTCTATGGAAAGGTACTATTCCCAGTGAATTTGAAAGGAAAAGTTATTTTAGCTGGGAGGAAGATAATATTTGATATCTATTTTATTACATAAGATCAAATTAATGATAATTCTTTATAGGGTCAGTTTACTGTACAACTAATATTTTCCTGGTAACTCAAAATTATATGATATTTAAAACTAAAACTACAGAATTTAGATTTAGATAATTAAATGTAAATATATCAAAAGCATCTTTCTGAAACTACTGTGGATTTTGTTTATGCAGTCTCTTTAGGGTGGCAGGATATTATGCTAAAGCAGTATCTGGTGGTTAAATATGTTCCACAGTCTTTTAGAAATCCATCTATGATCTCGCTTTTTCACAAAGGATATATTAGTCTTAAGAGTTTAATCTAATCTAAGATGTCCTGGTAAGAGTGCCTAGCTAGCTCAGTCAGTAGAGTATGAGACTTAAAATGTCTTGTTAAGGAAGTATGGTACTAAATCAGGAAATGTGGATGCTGGCGGTGGGGGTAGTGGGAGGGACACCTTTGTACTTTTCACACATACTTTTGGGGATTCAATAGTAACTTTCCTGCCTTACTTAAAGGACATATGTTGAGTTTGACAGACACAACACAAACATTTAGCATATGTATTTCAAAAGTATAAAAAATTTTAATGAATAACTTGAAAAGTGTGAATGAAATGTGAAGACTTAATACTGAATTATGGTTCACTACTAATTTCAGGATATATATACTATTTGAAAAAAACGTAATACAGAAAACTTTTGTGGAAAAGTGATATGGATTGATTAGGCATTCATGAGTCACCCAGAGGACTGGGATGAAAATTTGTCTTTTAAAATACAGGTTTGGTTTGGCTCATGTGAGCTACAACCAGAAATAGTTTTCTTTAGAGATTCAGATGAACCATTTTAATTCTCATAGGTTGGTTAATAAGAACCTAAATATTCACACTGTCGCAAAACGTATTTTGAAGACAAAGTTTTTCGAGAATTGGTATCAAACCTACCCTAAGGATGCAGGTACAGTGTTTGGAGGTGATGAAGGAAGAGAGAGGGCAGGAGTCTACCTATCTTATCATCACTCAAATTAAGGCTTACATAATGGATTTGTTGCTGCTGTTGCTTATTTTTATTTGGAGTGCTGTTAACAGCATTATGGTGACTACAAGAAGCTTACAAAATGGGCACCAGATATTGAAACTATATAGCTCTACAAAAGACAATCTGAAAATCTTCTCAAACAAAGAAAGAATACCAAGAAGTTTTACATGCTCAAGGAACTTTCTATCACAGGCAACCTTTTACCAGGGCAAAGTTCACTTAGATGGGGAAAAACATTCAACCTTTACCATAAATTTATGTTGTTTATTTAGGTTAGCTTTTAATCAAACTAACTAGTTTAGCTAGGGAATCTGCCTTGAGACTGAGCTTTTAATCAATCTATTTATTTTACTAATCCACCTGTAGTAAGATTTTATGCCTTAAAATATTTTCTGGATTATTTATCTATAAACAGAAAAAAGGTTTACTGGGATGTACCTTGCACATAAAAGCAACAACATGGAAAACTTCTATTGTGAACTGAGGTGTTTTTTTTTTGTTTGTTTTTGTTTTTGTATAAAGATTTCTTCTACTAATGGTGTCACTTAAGAGTATTTCAGGAGGGTCTCTTCTACAGTCAACCAAATCAAGACACTTTAAATAAAAACAGTACAGGTTTGGGTTCATTAGTTTGGGTTACTGGATAAATAATTTTCTCTTCTACCTGGCAAGAACTTCAAAATAAGAAGGATGAAAAAGTTATTTATAAAAAGATAAAAATGAGTTAAGAGCACATAGGATTTCTTCCCTTTCTACTTAGTAATTGAAATAGCCAAATTTAGTTATTTATTTAAGGCTGTGTTGCTAGCACCAAAAACCTGACTATATTCCTATTGTTTTTAATCTTTGGAATAAAGTTACATGAGAAACATGGCTAGTGTCTGATACCAAACAAAAAAGGTTAGTTTCAGTATTTACACTGGTCACCATGTATGACTTGCTCTAATCAATGAAAATGCTTAGATTATTTTGAGAAAACTGAAACATATAAGCAAAAACCAAACAAACAGAGAAACAAAAAACAAAGTTAAACCACACCAAAAGAAAGCATACCTTCTAAAGATGGCAGCTATTTTAACAACCAAAAGGTGTATGTATGTATGATTCACAGCTTTACTGAACCTTAAGAACTGCACATATTTAAAATATATAATTCATAAATTTTGGTATTTGTATATAGCCACAAAACTATCACCACTATCAAGTATATACAGTTAATAAAGTACAGAAACATTAAATATACTGTATTATGTAGTATAAATGGAATACTCATATAATAGTAAATCAACTGTCAAAAATTAAATAAAATAGCATAAAAATCAAAACTTATTTTGATAAATGTTCATACAGATTTCTAAAAACCACACTGACTTCAAACAATTAAAGCAAGGAGGTGGCTGTAGCTAAATAATAATTCACTGGTTTAAATATTTTAACATATTTTTCTTTCTGCAGAAAAAAGTTGCATACAATTAACTTATTAGTTGTGGGAAAAAAAAATAAAAACAAGCACTAGATCAGATAGCATTTTAGTTGAAATTTGTTCACTAGCTGGCAGGGGAATCTTATTTATTCCATAAAACAGTTTCTAAGACTAGATAACATAAATGCAAGTTAAATAAATAGTAACTATTTAATAAGCATTAGAAATGTGACCAATTTAACCAAATTGAGCAGCATAACATTTAAAATCTTTTTCTGTTTCAAGTTTGTGTACACTCATACTATGCTATGTATAAACCTAACTATACCATAGTTCCTAAACTTTACCAAAGTTCCTGAACACACTTCAAACTTGAATATAAATTAGTTACACATTTTAACACTCAGCAAGATCAAAAGGTAAGTTTAAAATTATACTGTTTATAAATTATTAAAAATCTCAAAGTTCTGTGGAATTAGAAGACATCCTTTTGCCTTCATTCTTCTTCTCTAAGTCTTACCTCCGGTTCTCTGAAGGACTGATTATTCACATCTAGGACTCGTATAGTCCTTTTAATAGGTAGGAGACCTCCAATCTCATCATGAGCCACCATGCTTCACCAAGTTTCCCGTAAAATCTTTAGAATTAATCCACATCCAAGTCGCCCTATAACCAAGCACTACACAGACACACAGGCTTTTCTTCTGAGTGCTCAGCCACCCCTGGCAGCCATTTGCCCATGCCTCTTCCTTGTGGTGGAGCTAACTGCCTCTGGGAGCAGCAGTGAAAAAGCACACAGACCTCAAGGCTCTATGGGAGGGGCTAGCTCCGGACCAGGCTCCAGTGGGCGGGCACCCAACAGACACGTGACTACAGCTAACTGACAGCTGGGCACACCTAGGCTTCTCATTTTTCACTGTGCAAGAGAAAGCTCTTTATCAAAAGGTTTGGAATGTCTACATTAAGGACAGAAGGGAAAAGGAAACTGGGTTAATGTAAGGCTTTTTCTGATTTAAAGGCATTCCCAAAGGGACACTAATTGCTTATTTAGGTTACTTACTCTACTACTTAGTCACAGACAGGAATCCTTTTTCTATAAAACCCTATTGCCTAGAAAGAAATTTAGTATGGGCAATTTGACAAGGTTAAGAAAATAAAAATTCAGAATTAAATAAGTGTATATAGCTAAAGGAAAGCCTAATTATCCTGGGACCTTGCCTTTATTTTACATGAGTACAAGTATATTCACAATTGTAAAATTATCTAAGTCTTTAGAAACTGGTTCCCACCATGTTTTTTTGAGACTAACAGAGTAAGTGCAGTAGGCACACTTCAGGTCACTCTGTTCTTGAAATAAATGTGAAGTATAATTGGGCTACCTCACAGTTTAAAGTTCAGTATTTCTTAAGACTTAAAGGCAGTTACTTTTTCTCTGTTTTAAAATTTTGATATCTGTGTAATAGATGTTTTATAATAAATACACAAAAGGTGATTTCTGTTCTAAAAATGTGTAATAGGGTCCTTCTCTATTCTGAATTAACCTTGATATAGTCCTAATAGGGTCAAAAATCTACATAAAAAGTCTTGCATTTTACAGTTGAAGAAATGAAGTTCATAGAGGTGAAGTGAGGTCACATACTAGTGACAGTCTCTACATTTCTAAGCTAAATCCTTTCTTCTCTGGAAAAACACTACTTCTGTTGGTTTGGTAGTTCTGCTACGAAACCGATTTTCTTCTTTAACATAAAGTACTGTATTCTATTTTGAAACGCAGGATTTTTATCCTAACTATGAAAGGATAGTAATCTGCAAAAATATTTCCATTTTTAGGATTTATTAGGAGCAGAGAAATCTGAAAAATCTACTGTGTAGAAGGCATTATTCTAAATAATGAGGATGGTACAAAAAAACAGGTTTCATATCTAATCCTAAAGTGCTAATAGACCATTGTGTAAAGGGAGGGCACATGAAGAGATAACTAATATAAGACAGCTTTTGAAAATTCCAAAATAACCTATATAGCTAGTAAGTGCTACAGAAGTTCAGAAGGAGAAACCACTTCTGGTAGTTTTCTGAGCTGAGATGAGGAAAGACGCTAGTAGGGAAGAGGCTTTAAGATGTTATTTCATGCCTTGAAGGACATGTTATGTTTTTCGTAGGTCTGAGCAAGGGAAAAGTGCAAGGCTTTCTCAAAGGAACAAAATGAATTCAGTGTGAGGTCACGGGCTGTGGGTAAAGACAAAGGAGCAGAGGGTTTTATTGAGCAGATGTGAGAGAGAAATGAAAGTTATGTTGTAAAGTGGTGTTGAAGATGGTTTTAAAGATGACTGGAAAATGCAAAAGTCACAATCAGGTATCAAGAACTCTGTAAGGTAGGAAACTATTTGCAAGAGACAACATATGCGAGAAGTCAAAGATGCCTATGATTTTCAAGTTCAGAGGGGTAACTGTTAATGTAAATAAAGGAATATGGAGGAATGAGCTTTGATAAAATTGTGAGTTTCATTTTAGATGAGTCTGAGGTGGTGAAAGAACATGCAATTGAAAATACTGACCTAGTACTTGGAAATGCTTGGCAAGGACTTAGAAGAGGCCAGAGGATAGATTAGGCTGGGGAGTCAGACACAAAGAGATCAAGTTTTGGGAGTGAATGAAACACCTGGGAGAGAAAGTCTGGACAAAAAGAACAGGGGTCCAAAAATCTAACTTTGGAGAAATGCTAAGGGAAGAAGAATTTTGCAAAAGGAACAGTCAGAAAGAAACAAAGCAAGATGCCAAGGGGAGAAAAAGTATTAATTATAGCAAAAAGGTTAAGAAGAGTAAGAAAAGATTCATGGATTTAGTTTAATGGATAAGTTTAATGAGGACCTCAAGTGTGCTAGTTCATTGAAATAAAGACAGAAGATTACAGAGGTTGAAGAGTGAGTAGAGCAAATAAATAGTGGGCATAGCCCTAGCTGGTTTGGCTCAGTGGATAGTACGTCAGCCTTCGGACCAAAGGGTCCCAGGTTCGATTCTGATCAAGTGCACGGACCTTAGTTGCAGGCTCCTCCCTGGCCTGGGCCCTGGTCAGGGTAGGTGCAGGAGGCAACCAATCAATGTGTTTCTCTCACATTGATATTTCTGTCTGTCTTTCCCTCTCTCTTCCACTCTCTAAAAGATCAATGGAAAAATATCCTGGGGTGGGGATTAACAAAACAAAACACAACAATAAAGTGGGCATAGACTATTTATGATGACAAATAATCTATACAAAACAATCTACTAAGGTTTGCAGGACAATGTTACTTCTTGCAGGAAGAGCCAACACTGCCCTTCTGTAAACACCAATGTGTTTTATATTCAAGGTGATGCTAATAATTTATCTTTCTGTATTGAGACTTTTTTTTTTTTAAATCCTTACCCAAGGATATTTTTCCATTGATTTTTAGAGAGTGGAAGAGAGAAGGAAAGACAGAGAGAAATATCAATGTGAGAGAAACACATTGATTGGTTGCCTCCTGCAAGAGCACCAACCAGGGCCAAAACTGCAGGGGAGCCTGCAACCAAGGTACGTGCCCTTGACCGGAATCGAACCTGGGACCCTTCATTCCACAGGCCGACACTCTATCCACTGAGCCAAATAGGCTAGGGTGTATTGAGACTTCTTTTTTTTTTAAAGTAATGGTGACTGGTTATATTTCATCATCTATTGTTTATTACCCAGTCACACCTGGGCTATATGTGATGTGGTTGGCCTTAAGAATGGTTGACTCTAAGTTGCATGATTAATCAATGGCTAAATAGGTCCAAATCTGGTCTGTTCAACTCATATTAGAATATAGCTTCCAGAGAAGTCACTAAGCGTAACACCTTTAGTACATGTTGAGTGCATGCTCAGTGCTCACTGTCATGCTGTGAATCAGGGGCAGAACTAGGTTTAAAACCTTGGTCTCCTAGTCTCAGGCCAATGTTGGCTGAATAATTACTGGCATTTTATAGAGAAGGAAACCTCCCAAAAGTTGAGAGATTATCTACCTCTATCCTATAGTTTTAAAGTGGGATCACCTTAGAGATAATGGAATACAGATCCCTAATTTTATAGGTAAGAACAGTGATGTGCCCAAGCCCTTAGAGATAATGAGAGTAGACTAGAACCCAGCAGTCTGATTCAGTTAGTTTCATCAGTACAAAAATGGTACAGTAAGGTTACTTTATGACTACTTAACTTCATAAAGGAATAAAGAGCTATGAACAGTGAGAGGAAAGAAACTTCTAGGGCATTCTCATGGGTCTCTTACCTGATGTCTTTCTCCAAACTATGCTTTTTTTATACAGTTCTGATACAGGTAAGGTCAAGATAATGAGGGAAAGAGATATCTCTCATTTCTCTCCTGTAGTTGAGGATCCATGAGGTAAAGGTAGAAGTCTCTATATATAAAAAATGAAAAGCCTACAGGATCCAAATAAGGTCTTATTGTGATAGTCACAACACAAAAATCCTGGCTCACCAACTTTAAAATCATAGTCTTATTTGGAATGTTCAGGTTTATGGACTAAATATAATATAGACAATTGTAGGTAGCATAAAAAAAGCAACAATGAACCGGCATGTTCAATTAGTACTCTGAGTGATGGGCTTGAGACAATCTTGACTCTAATAATACTCAATGAAAATCAGAGGGCTGAAATGGTCCTTTGAGACTGCTAACTCATCCTCTTCAGTTTTCTTAGGAGGAATTTGAAAGATATCGTGAAAAAGAAATGGGAAATTTGAGTTTTTACTTTGTGCTAGAAGCTTTATGCATGCTATCTTATTTAACAAGCTTTATAAAATATGTATTACCTCCATTTTACAGGTGACAAAACCAGATTCAGAAAGTTTAAGAAACTTGTCCAAAGTTGCATTATTAATCAATGGCTTAAATAGGTCCAAATCTGGTCTGTTCAACTCATATTAAAATATAGCTTCCAGAGAAGTCACTAAGCATAACACCTTTAGTACATGTTGGGTGCATGCTCAGTGCTCACTGTCATGCTGTGACTCAGGGGCAGAGCTAGGTTTAAAACCTTGGTCTCCTAGCCTCAGGCCAATGTTTGCTGAATAACTACCGGCATTTTAGAGAGAAGGAAACCCCCCAAAAGTTGAGAGATTATCTACCCTCTATCCTTTGTATATCAAGGCAGGTAATTAAAAAGATAAAATGGTTCCAGCTGCTTAAGTTGTAGAAAAAATCCTATTTCAATTGATGATTTATTTAATGATCATATTACTAATAGCAATTATTTATATAACTTTCTACAATGACATACTTGAAGAAGACTGGTTACGTATCTTCTATGCATGTAGAAAATCTAGAATTTATAAACTGAAAACTGAGTTATCTAAAAATAATGCAGCTTTGTAAAAAATATCAAGTTTTTGGTAAAATTACTGGTTTCCAAAGACCAGGTTTAATTATAGCCTGTTCTGCTTTATGGGGCTATTGATGCTTTCTTTCCTAAAAAATGATTAAGGAAAGGAGAAAGATAACATTGTTTCCCTTCTCCAAAGAAAAAGGACAGTTAGGCTATACTTAACTTTTTTATCCCTTTAATGTAAAATTAGAATTCTGGAATTTAGAAACAAATGAGAACTGAAGAATAACCTTTGCTTTTTTTAAGTCTAGATAGTATTACTTGTTTCCATTTACTTTTGTCTGGAACAAGTAATTATAAATTAAGCTAGGAAAGCCAAAATAGGTAGAGAAAACTAAATCTAAGCTCTCTGCTGCCCTCTACATGTAACAATGTGAAATGCAACTGCCAACCTGCTTTTTTTCAACTTTGTAATTGTTTTTAAGGATCTTATATAGAGGAATACATAAACAATCTTTTAGTCTGTAGAGAAATATAGATGACAGTAAAATTTGTATTTTCAGCCCTTGTGTGGTTCTGTTTTATATTACTAAATTAAACATATATTTAAAAATATATACAAGTGTAGAAAAAGATTCCAAAAGTTCACAATAAATACTTTAAGGACTTTTTCTAAATATAAGAAAACTATGTTCCACTTTGAAATACTAGAGTTAAAGATACAAATAACTACTATGTATCTCATAAAAATTGGTTAGTTAAAAATAGAACTTCAAATCTTACTTAAAAAAAGGAGCACTGATTGAAATATTAACAAAATAGAACTTGTGAGAAACCACTGTTCCAAACTATCTACTAATGAGTTAAAACAACAACAACAAAGAAGCTGTGATAAAGTTATATGTGGATTTGAGTTTTTAGAAATCATCTGGAATAAAAATTTGATTGTTTCCAAGCTTTACTAAGAATTTGATTTGGGAAACGATAATTCAGATAAATTAAATACTAAAAAGAAACTATAAAAAGAATAGATGACAGACTAAGAAGTTTGATATTATTGAAAACATGGTCTTTTTATAATGATAACTAGAGGCCTGGTGCACGAAATTCGTGCATGGGGGTGTGTGTGTGTGTGTGTGTGTGGCCCTCAGCCCAGCCTGCACCCTCTCCAATCTGGGACCCCTCGAGGGATGTCCCACTGCACAATCCAGGACTGCTGGCTCCCAACTGCTCACCTGCCTGCCTTCCTGATTGCCCCTAACCACTTTTGCCTGCCAGCCTCATCACCCCCTAACCACTGCCCTGCCAGCCTGCTTGCCCCCAACTTCCCTCCTCTGCTGACCTGGTCACCCCTAACTGCCCTCCCCTGCAGGCTTGATTGCCCCCAACTGCCCTCCCTTGCAGGCCTGGTCCCTCCCAACTGCCCTCCCCTGCTGGCTATCTTGTGTCCACATGGGGGCAGGATCTTTGACCACATGGGGGCAGCTATCTTGATCTTGTGTGTTGGAGTGATGGTCAATCTGCATATTATTCTTTTATTAGATAGGATAGAGGCCTGGTGCATGGGTGGGGGCCAACTGGTTTGCCCTGAAGGGTGTCCCAGATCAGGGTGGGTGTTCCCTTGGGGCGTGGGGCAGCCTGGGCGAGGGGCCTGTGGTGGTTTGCAGGCCGGCCATGCCCCCCGGTGACCCAAGTGGAGGTCCTGGTATCTGGGATATATTTATCTTCTACAATTGAAACTTTGTAGCCTGGAGCAGAGCCAAGCCTCAGCCCCCTGCTTGCTCAGTGGCTGCCGCCACTTCTGTTTGGATTTGTTTACCTTCTATAATTGAAACTTTGTAGCCTTAAGCGGAGGCCTGGGCCGGCCAGGGCAGGTTGAAAGCTTGGCTTCCTTGGTCACCGGGGGCAACCCTAGCCTGCTCTCTCCAGCTCCGTGGCTGCCACCATTTTTCTTTGGATTTATCTTCTATAATTGAAACTTTGTATTCTTGAGTGGAGGCCTGGGCCTGCCAGGGTGTGTGGAAAGCTTGGCTTCCTCTATTGCTGGGGAAACCCAAGCCTCCCTCCTGCTCTCTGTGGTGGCAGCCATCTTGGTTGGGGTTAATTTGCATACTCACACTGATTGGCTGGTGGACGTGGCTTGTGGGTGTAGCCGAGTGATGGTTAATTTGCATATTACTCTTTTATTAGGTAGGATACAAACAGCAAAGAAAATGGGGTAGTGGTGCTGGCTGTTAGTGATGACTTTTTATCTCAAGTACACAGGATAACAATAATTTCCAGTACAACGTAAAATCACGTATGTTCATGTAATAGGGTGTTGAGTGGGATTTCCCCTTGAAATTAAACTAAGGCCACTGCTCAACCTCCTATTTTCTTAGCCCACTTTTTACTTCAGTCAGTTGCTGCTCCAGCAGCTATCAGCTCCAGGACAACAGCTTGCTTCAGCTGCAACATGTATCTCTCGCTTTCCACCCTGGGCTTCTGGGATGCCAGTGTAGCCTTTAACATGTGCAGCCTGGAAGTGTGAGGAATTAATAGCCAATGGGGTAACTGTTGTCTAATATAGCTGGTGGTGGATAAAAGCTCCCTGTTCATTCCCTTGAGAAGAAAATTCTGCAGTATATTTTGCTCAGCTCTACAGAAGGTCCCAGCAAGATCAAGCCTCAGTTGTATCCAGTGGTGACCATCTTAATTATTTTTAATTTTTTAAAATATATTTTATTGATTTTTTACAGAGAGGAAGGGAGAGGGATAGAGAGCTAGAAACATCGATGAGAGAGAAACATCGACCAGCTGCCTCCTGCACACCCTCCACCGGGGATATGCCTGCAACCAAGGTACATGCCCTTGACCGGAATCGAACCTGGGACCCTTCAGTCCCCAGGCCGACGCTCTATCCATTGAGCCAAACCGGTTTCGGCCATCTTAATTATTGACACTTGCACAAACTACTCAGACTCTGATTTCTGGAGGGAATCCTGGTTAAGGCACTGACACTGAGGCTGGCCCTAGCAATTACACAAACAGGATGGGATTCTGGAACTGGGTGACTCATAGTAAATGGTGATAACAACTACAGGTGTGGATTGGGTACAGATGGAGAGGTGAAGTAATGGCATATGTAGCAATGGTGGCAAATGAACAACACAGACAATAGTAACTATAAGAATTGTAGTGTTGGTTGGCTTTGTTAATTGCTTTAAGAACCTTGAAAAAGCAGCTGGTAATCTTTATAAAATTCTCAAAGTCATTATGACCAGAAGGGCCAGGTGGAAGCCCCTGAAATTTTATCCCCTACACCTGGACCAAGATAATAAATAGAAGCACAATTGCACAGTAAGAGAAAATGCAGAAACAGTCATCAAAGTTACAGCAGGCAGGAGTGGTAGTCTCCACTGCATCTCCATTCAATTAATCTGTATGTCTTCTACAATGAGAGGGATTGTGATGACTAACAGTGAAATACTATAAACTTAACTCAAACTTTAATATCTGCTATTGTGCAAGATGTAGAACCTTTACTGGAACAGATCAATACATCCTCCAGCATTTGGTATATAGCTACGATCTGGCCCCTGTGTTCTTTTCAATTCCTATTAGTAAGGAGGACCACAAGTAGTTAGCTTTTACGTGGGAAGGACAACAATCTGTATTTCATGTCCTGAGGCTATTAACTTTCTGTTCTCTGTCCCAGTGTCCACATGGATTTTGATATCCACAGAGCGTAATGTTAGTCTAATGTACTGATGACATCATACTAATAGGACCTGGTGAACAGGAAATGGCAAATATTCTGGACACAATAGGAAGTCAAATGCATGCCAGGAAAATGCAGGGCTATTAGCACACCAGGCCTGGGATCTCCCCTCCAAGGTAAAGGACAAGTTATTGCATTGTGCATGCTATAGTATTAAGAAAGGGGCATAGTACTCGGTAGAACTCTACCTGTTGGAGGGAGCATATACTGCATTTCCAAATGGAAATTCTGCTCTGACCCATTAATAGGATAATCTGAAACACTGACAGTTTTGAGTGGGATCCAGAGCAAGAGAAGTCTCTGTAGCAGGTGCAAGTTGCTCTGCTGTTCATGTCATATGACCCAGCATTCTGATTAATGTTGAGATATCTATGGTAGACAAGGATGTGTGTGCTGTCTCCAGGAAGAGGACTGCAATGCAGTCCCTAAGGTTTTGAAGCTAGGCTATGCTTTCCAAGGCAGGAAACACTTGCTGTTTGAACAGTAGAGCCTGGTGTGCTAGCAGCCCGAGAAAATACTGTTTCCTACAGTCCTTCAACCAGCTTTATATTCTGTCAGTTCACTCATTAACCTTTTGCACTCGGATGTCAAGTGTGACTCAACACGGTTAGCATTAGGATAAAGGAATCGAGAAAAAAGCGAGTGCAAAGGGTTAATATATTAAACTAGAGGCCCAGTGCACGAAATGTGTGTGTGTGTGTGTGTGTGTGTGTGTGTGTGTGTGTGTGTGTGTGTGTGTGTTGAGTTCCTCACCCAGGCTGCGCTCACCACCAGGGGGGCAGCTCCTGCATTGAGTGTCTGCCCCCAGGTGGTCAGTGCACATCATAGTGACCAGTCTTTCCTCCGTTCAGTCGATTTGCATATTAGCCTTTTATTATATAGGATCTTTGATAGGTCTTCACTCTTTAAAGAAAAACAAAGAGCAGATAGAGCAACTAGCGTAACAAAACAGAAAACCTAATCTACAACAAAATGAAGAGACAATGTTTCGCGACCCACAGGTTGAGAACCACTGCTGTAGAGCCTAAGACCATTGGAAAACACAGATATTTACATTACGATTCATTAACAGTAGCAAAGTTACAGTTATGAAGTAGCAACGAAAATAATTTTATGGTTGGGGGTCACCACAACATGAGGAACTGTATTCAAGGGTCGCAGCATTAGAAAGGTTGAACCACTGCTCTAAAACCTTTTTTAGTGATATTCAGCTATGACACCCACATGGTATCAGTCTTTGTGCACAAAGAAGCAAAAGTAAAGCAAATGGGCTTCTCTGATGGCCCAGAGAACAGGGGAACCCCAACAATGACATGCTAGTCTGAGAACAGTGGTCTAACATGGGAATGACACTAAGTATCAAATTCTTAGGCTGAGGGCAAGAACACTGCCATATAAGGGGTTTATAGGTGCTGAAGCAATCTGGGCCATTTAAATTCTCAAAACTAACACTGCTCTGAGAAAAACTGCTAGGAGTAGGATCCAAATTGAGAAGAGGGCAAGGACAGCAAAGACAAGAAAAAGTCCAGATAAAAGAGAAGGGAGCAGAAAGGAAAGATCTCAGAAAGCACAAGGATGAATATTTATTTGTTTGTTTATTTACTTATTTATTTTAATCCTCACTTGAGGATATTCTTTCCATTGCTTTTTAGAGAGAGTAGAAGGAAAGGAAGGAGGATGTGTGTGTGTGTGTGTTGGGGGGGGGGGGGGGGGAGACACATCAATTGGTTGCCTCCTGCATGAGCCCCAACTGGGACTGGGGATCAAACCTGCAACCCAGTACATGCCCTTGACTGATAATCGAACCTGAGACCTTTCTGTGAGCAGACCGATGCTCCAACTGCTGAGCCATACAGGCCAGGGCTTATTTATTTTATCCCTGATCTGGAATCAAACCTTCCATCTTTTGGTGCACGGGATGATGCTCCAACTAAGCCACACCAGCCAGGCTGGGAGAATGAATTTTTAAAAATCATTTGGTGAAAACAATAGAAGAGAGAGCTCTAGAGTTATGAAGCTGAAAACAAGCTATCTTAGCCTAAAAATACAGAAAATACAGGCCTTAAAAAGTGAGCAACAGAAAAGAATCATTATTCTGTGAATTAGCATAAAGCTATTCTATAGCATAAAGTTAAGAAAATTATAGAAGCTATGAAAGAACATAAAACTCAGAAATTAGGTGAACAGAGAAAGGTGACAGAACTAAGAATTAAAAATAAAAAAAATTATTTTAGAATAAGGAAAAAAACCCCAAAAACAATGACTAACACATTAAGAGAAAAATGAGATAAAAAGGAAGATGAGTTTCAAAAAAAATCCAAACTAAGTATAAAGAGCAGGGAGGGAAGACAAAACAAGCCAACTTTTCAGGACTGGCTCTTAATGCCAGAAAACAATGGAGTAAAATATTTAATAAATTCAAGAAAAGAAAATGTGAGGTATGGATCTCATCTCCATTCAAACTAACTTTAAAGTATAAAGATTGCAAACTAACTGATATGCACATTCAAATCACTCAGGAAATATGGTACCCATGAACATTTCCTCTAAATTCACTCAATTCTGGAAGAACGGTCAGCAAACTTTTTAGTCTTTGCAGGTCATTTAGTCTGTCACAACTACTCAACTTTTTCCACGATAGTGTTGTTGTTTTTAAAAATCATTTATTTATGTATTTACTTATGTATTCATTGGTTGATTCTTACATGTGCTCTGTATGGGGCAACATTGGTGTATTTGGACAAAGCTCTAACCAACTAAGCTACCTGGTGAGGGATTGCCACTGTAGGGTTGTTAAAAGCAGCCATAAGAGACAGGCCAGTGCACACTGGAACGGGGGCTTGGAACCACCTGTGCAGGGTGACAGAAATTTGGGACATACCACTGGTTGTAGATTGAGTTTTCTTTCCTGTTTCCGCCCCCCTCCCCCTCCCTTTTCCATCTTCTGCCTCCCCAGAATGAAAAAAACATCCCCTGGTTGTCTCAAAAAAAAGAAAGGGGGTGGGGAAAGGGGAATGGTTTTAAATGGAATATCAGAGATTGTCAGACCCCCTATAACTATAGAGCTGCCTATTGTTAGGTGTTGCTGAGGGTTGGCTTGGTTTCTCAGGATGGAAGGAGTCTGGAGTGGAGGCCTGAGATAATGTATGGAAAAGAGCCACTGGTGATCGTTCCTCATGCCACTGCCACATCAGAGCTGGTTGGAAAAACTGTTGATGCTGAGGATGCTGGAAGCATCTTCCCTGAGAGCCATACCTGAGGTGCTCTCTCCCTCCTGCAAGGGGCTGGGCAAGTTCCAACTCACAGACAAATGGAATTGACATTTGGAGGGAGTGAGAGGCACAGTAAATGGATTATAGTAAAAGGGCCTCCACTTTGGGAAGGAAGTATGTTCTGAGGCAAGTGAGAAGGGAGAAGCTGGGGATGGGTGGCCAGCATGTTCTCCCCCAGGGGATTCTGTTTTTAACTTGCTCCAGACTGTCTAAGGCTCCCTTCACTGTCATGGGTTTGCCTCTCCATCAGGCTGTGTAGTGCTTCCCAGGCCTCCCACCTTCAGGCATAAAAGTGCAGACTGGCCAGAGTCCTATTGCTGTGGCCAAGGCCAAAGCCTGCTCTGAGCCAAGGCACCTGAAAGCCCCTTCTGGGGCCTGGTCCCCCAGATAATCTCTTGTCCTTGGCTAGCACAGGGAACTCCAGACTCAGGTTTCCAAAAATTCCCCATTCCCAAAACAAACAAATCATGAACCTTCCCTTTAAAAGGTAGAATCAGCCTTTTAGAGTGCAAGACTCTGGAAAGAGGGCATGTCCCGTATAATCAGCCTTCCTTCTTCTTCCCGTGGGGCAGCAATCCTCCTGCCCCGCTCCTGTGCTGCTGGCCAGCAGTGCGGGCCCACTTAGTGACTCTGCAGTCCTTAGAGAAGTGACATAGCCGTAGGCAATTCAAGGGCACTTTCCCTCAGTAAGCTGTGATGTAGTCCCAAAACAGCCTTAAATCAAGAATATCTGTGGTGGAGGTGGGTCTGGGGAGGGGTGGAGAACTTAGGTTTGTGCTTTGCAATCTTGGTTGGCATCCATGTTTTGTGCCTGCCTTCCCTCTCAGGTGTAGGGCCATGCTTGGCTCTGCTAAAAGCTGCTAGATTGTGGTGAGTGGTGGAGATGAGATCAGGGAACTCTTTTAACCCTTTCTGGAAGCAGTTCCCTGGTCAAAGAAGTTCTGTCTCAGGAATATGGCTCCTATCTGTGCCTGGGTATGGTGAAAATGTGGCCCAGAAGCTTTCTCTGGAGCAACCAGTCTAGGCAGAGCCAAGAGCATCTGAACACGTGTCCGAATTCCCAACATGTAGTTCTCTGCACTCTGTGTGGTTTTCCCATGCAGAGAGAGAGAAGTCAGTCTAATTAAAGATTGTGCATTTCTTAGTGACAGGTGCCACTATGATCCGGGTTTCTTGGGTCTGATGTACACTGGGAATAAATGCTTGTAGCTCTTAGCCCTTTTTTGATCAATGAAGCACTTTTTTAATTAATATTTTCCTTTATATGTAAAGGAGGAGCTGTAACTCTCCATAGCTGTACATATAACCCTTTTTTCCTAAAGAGGAGTCAGTCAGTGTGCTATATACACTGAGTGGCCAGATTATTATGACCACCCCATCAGTACTTTGTTGGGCCAACCTTTTGCCTTCAATATTGAGGCGATTCTTCTTGGCATTGACTCCACGAGATGTTGAAAGGTGATGCGAGGAATCTGACACCATGCCTGATGAATAGCACTGTCCAGTTCTGTGAGGTTTGATGGTTGTGGAACCAGCTGCCTGATGGCTCTTTTAACTTTGTCCCACAAATGCTCAATTGGATTGAGATCTGGTGATTGTGGGGGCCACCTAAGCAAGGTAAAGTCTCCCTCATGTTCTTGAAACCACTCCTGCACAATACAAGCACCGTGGCATGGCGCATTGTCTTGTTGGAAGAAGCCATCTCCATTGGGATACGCCATCAACATGATAGGATGAACTTGATCAGCAATGATACTTAGGTATGTTGTGCTATTCAGATGTTGTTCCACACGAATTAAAGGGCCCAAATCATGCCAGGAAAACATGCCCCAAACCATAACACTACCCCCACCAGCTTGAAGGGTTGTACTCATGCATGTGGGGTGCATGCTTTCATGCTGTTTCCGCCAAATTCTCACTCTGCCATCTGCATGATGCAACTGGAAACGTGATTCATCGGACCACATGACTTTTTTTCAATGCTTGACTGTCCAATCCTTGTGTTCCTGTGCGAATTGGAGACGTTTTATCTTGGCAACTGCAGACAGCAAAGGTGTTCGAACAGGCTTTCAGCTTCCATATCCCATACGATGCAGTGTACGGCTATCTGCCTACAAACGTCAGGTGGTCATAATAATCTGGCCACTCAGTGTGAGTGTGTGTATGTGTGTATATACACAGACTTTTTTTTTTTTTTGTCAAAGCAAGAAGTAAATACTTTAGAAATTCCCAAATGGCAGCGGAGTAAGTGGAGGCTACACTGACACTCTCCCAGGACCAAACTGGAAATACAACTAAAATACAGAAAAACCACCCTGAAAAATCAACTGAAGACTAGCTGGAAAGAACCCTGATAACCAAGGATGAAAAGTGGAGACCGCATAGAGACTGGTAGGAAGTGCTGAAGACATGAAAGGGCTAGCCGGGCTCCCAAAGACAGCAGCTGAAATTCCAGAGGGATATCTTAGCTGTGGGGGGTTCCCACTGAGAACTCTGGGATCTAAACTCCAATCTAGGCTCCCCTGTGCAGAGCACCAGATAACATCTGGCTGTGAAAAGCAGCAGGGTTACTGTCTACCTGGGAGACAGCTGGAAATGCAGGCACCCTCTTAAAGGTGCTCCAGCAGAGGGAGAGCAGAGTGGGCTGGAGCTGTGTGAGGAAAGTCCAGGGTTGGGGCTTTGGGGTTTGAGCTCAGAAGGCAGGCAACCCTGTGCTGAGCCATTCCCTCACACTGCTGAAGACCTCTTTCTCCGGCAAAACTTTGCTATCCAGGTGCTTTTTGCCTGGCGGGGGGGGGGGGGGGGGGAGAGGGGGGAGGGAGTTGCTGCACTCTGTTGGAAGAGCTCTTTCCGTACCCTGTGGTTGACTGCATGAGGCTAATCAAGACTGTCAATCAGACTGCAGGCAAAGGTGGATTTCTGGAGGCTTTGAATCTTTGCCTGATCTCCTTCTGGGCTCGGGGCTAGGAAAAGCAGAACCTGGTGCTCATCTTGGTTCTTTCCAAAGGTACCCAGTCCCAGCAGAGGGAACCACAAGCTGTGGATTGCTGATAACTCCAAACAGGGTACACAGGGTCAGTCACAAACAGCTTCTGATCTTGTCCTGCACTAGAGATTGGGAGTGGTACCAGACCTACCTAATACATAGTCACAAAACCAAACAGGCAGCCAAAATGGGGAGACAAAAAAAATAAATAAATAAAATAAAAAAATCAAGCCCTAAATGAAAGAACAAGAGAATTCTCCAGAAGAAGAGCTAAATGAAATGGAGATAAGAAATTTATCAAACATAGAGATCTAATGATGGAAAGGATGCTTAATAGGATGAGAAAAGATATAGTAACTATGAAGAATGATGTAGCACTAATAAAGAACACAGTAGGAGAAATACATGGAAGACTAGGGGAAACCGAGGATCGGGTCAGTGAATTAGAAGACAGGGTAGGAAAAAAATCACTAAATCAGAGAACCAAAAAGAAAAAACAATTAAAAAACAACAGATTAAGGGAGCTGTGGGACAACATGAAACAACAATATTCGAATAGTAGGTGTGCCAGAAGAGGTAGAAAGGGAGAAAGGGATAGAGACTGCATTTGAAGAAATAATGGCAGAAAACTTCCCTAACCTGGTGAAGGAAAAAGTCACACAAGTTCAGAAGGCACAGAGAGTCCCAAGCAAGAAGAACCCAAACAGGCCTGTGCCCACACACATCATAATTAAAATGCCAAAAATTAAAGACAAAGAGAGAATCTTAAAGGCAGAAAGAGAAATGTAATTTGTTACCCAATTGCTCCCATAAGGCTGTCAGCTGATTTTTCATCAGAAACTGTACAGCAGTGATGGGCAACCTTTTGAGCTTGGTGTGTCAAACTTCGCCAAAAAACTGAGCATAACTCGGGTAGTGTGTCACTTTGAGGAAAAAACTAACTCCAAGACTCTAGTCGCAAATGTTTCATCCTCAGGAGCAGCAAATGTTTCATCCTCGGCGTGCGGCCGCGTGTCATCAGAAATGGCTACGCGTGTCAGTTCTGACACGCGTGTCATAGGTTCGCCATCACTGCTCTACAGGCTAAAAGGGAATGGCATAAAGTATTCAAGAAAAGATCTGAAACCAAGATTACTATATCCAGCAAGGCTAGCATTCAAAATAGATGGTGAAATAAAGAGATTCCCCAACAAAAAAAGGCTAAAGGAGTTCATCAACACCAAGCCAGTATTACAAGAAATGCTAAAGGGCTGCTGTATTGAGAAGAAAGAGAGAGAGAAACCTAGGCATACAGAATTAAAATAGCTATAAATAAGTACCTATCTTTATATACAAAACCCTAATATGCAAATAGACCGAATGATAGAACAACCAGTGGCTATGATGTGCGCTGACCACCAGGGGGTGTGCGTGGAACATGCAGGTGTTGGCTGTAGTGGGATGGTGGAGCAGATGAGCACGGGTGCCAGACCAAGGCGAGGCACCACTTGCTGTCATTGGGGCAAGCCTCTAGTGGTTACTGAAAATTTTTTGCTCCCGTGCGCCATGGTCCTGCCTGGCACTTGCACCCACTGCTGGCCCCAGAGCCGCCGCTCGCATCCACTGCTGGCACTGGCCCCACTTGAACCTACTGCTGGTGCCAGCCCCAATCGCTCCGCATCGTCAGCAGGTGCAAGTGGGGCCGGTGCTGTCAGCGGGGCTGCCTGCAGATAGGGGACTCGGGACCACGGCGGGAGGGCACGGGGGATGGGCCAACACCCGCCCATGTGCCCACCACAGCCTCGCGACCCACAATTCCTTTCAAGGTGCACGAATTTGTGCACTGAGCCCCTAGTCAATAATAACCTTAAATGTATATGGGTTAAATGTTCCAATAAAAAGACATAGGGTAGTTGAATGGCTACAATAACATGACTCAATTATATGGTGTCTATAAGAGATCCACCTCAGAACAAAAGGCTCACACAAGATGAGAATGAAGAGATAGGAAAAAATTTTCCATGCAAATGGAAATGAAAAACAACAACAACCCCATACACAAAAAACCTAGGGTAGCAAATACACATATCTGACAAAATAGACTTCAAAATGAAGGCCATCACAATAGACAATAAAGGTCACTACATAATACTAAAGGGATATATCCAACAAGAGGATATAACCCTGGTAAACATATATGCATCCAATATAGGAACAACTAAAAAAAAAAAAAAAAAAATATATATATATATATATATATATATACTTTTAGAAGACTTTAAGGGAAAGATTGACAGCAATACAGTCATAGTAGGGGACTTTAATACCCCACTGACTTCACTGGATAGATCTTCCAGACAAAAAATTAATAAGAAAACAGAGATTCTAAAGGACACACTGATACAGATGGATTTAATAGAAATCAATAGAACATTTCACCCCAAAGCTGCAGAATTCTTCTCAAGTATACATGGATCATTCTCAAAGACAGACCACATATTAGGACACAAAATAAATCTCTATAAGAATCTAGAACAAATACTCCAAAATCTTATTTTATATTGCTGCGGCTATTCAAGGAACCAAAGAAGTCCCCGAACCTTGAAAAAGAAGAACAAGGCTGGAGGGATCACAATGCCAGAAATAATGGCAGAAAGACCCACACAGGATGTGAGTGAAGGGATGGAAAAAAACACCAGATATCAAGTTATACTACAAATCCACTGTAATCAAAACACCCTGGTACTGGCACAAGAATAGGCACGTAGATCAGTGGAACAGAACAGAGACCCCAGATATCGAAAAAAGCCATTACGCTCAATTAATATTTTACAAAGGAGGCAAGAGCATACAATGGAGTCAAGATAGTCTCGTCAATAAATGGTGTTGGGAAAATTGGACAGATACATGCAAAAAAAAAAAAAAAGAAAGAAAGAAACTAGACCACCTATTTATACCATATGCAAGAATAAACTCAAAATGGATAAAAGAATTAAATGTAAGTTGCAAAACCATAAAAATCCTAGAAGAACCAATGACAGCAAAATTTCAGACATCTCTCATAGCAAAATATTTGCAGATACATCTCCTAAGGCAAAGGAAATTAAGGAGAAAATAAACAAATGGGACTACATCAAAATAAAAAGCTTCTGCACAGCAAAAGAAACCATCAGCAAAATTAAAAGGGAGGCCACTGTATGGGGGAACATATTTGGCAATGATACATCTGATAAAGGGTTAATATCCAAAATATATAAGGAACTCATACAACTTAACAAAAGGAAGACAAACAATCCAATTAAAAAAATGGGCAAAGGACCTAAATAGACACTTCTCCAAAGTGGACATACAGATAGACAAGAGACATATGAAAAAACACTAAAAGTCACTGATCATCAGAGATATACAAATTTAAACAACAATGAGGTATCACCTCACACCTGACAGAATGGCTACCAGCAATAAATCAACAAAGACAAGTGCTAGCAAGGATGTGGAGAAAAGGGGACCCAAGCATACAGCTGGTGGGAATGCAGATTGGTGCAGCCATTATGGAAAACAGTATGGAGTTCCCTCAAAAAAATTAAATATGGAACTGCCATCTGACCCAGTGATCCCACTTCTAGGAACATATCCTAAGAAACCTGAAACACCAATCAGAAAGAATGTATGCACCCCTATGTTCATAGCAGCTCAATTTACAGTAGCTAAGATCTGGAAACAATCCAAGTGCCCAACAGCAGATGAGTGGGTAAAAAAGCTGTGATACATTTACACCTTGGAATAATATGTAGCAGTACAAAAGAAGGATCTCTTATCCTTTGAGACAGCATGGAGGGACTTGGGAGATTATTATGTTAAGTGAAATAAGCCAATCTGAGAAGGACAAGTATCAAATGATCTCACTCATATGTGGAATCTAATGAACACAATAGATCTAGAGACATAGAAGCATGGAATAGATTGTGGAATCTTAGGGGGTAGGCAGGGGAAAGTGGGTGGGTGTGAAGCGATCAACCAAAGAACTTGTATACATATATGCATAACCCATGGACACAGACAATAGTGTGATGAAGGCCTGGGGCAGAAGGTGGGGAGGGCTAAAAGAGGTCAATGTTGGAAAAAAAGGGGAACATATATAATACTTTCAACAATAAAAAAATGATTCAGTACAGGCGCTGAGCATTAATATATATTTACTTATAGAACTAAAACTAAATGATGGTTATTGACCATCATTTGTAATGGCTAAATGCTCTGACACAGCAAGACTTTTAAAAAATGGAGAATGGTGAGTGTGTACATGAAAAGTAAAATAAGCACTTATTACTTTAAATGTATTAATTTAGAATAAAGAGATATTACTTCAATCAGGGAAGAAGAAGAGGTGCTGTTAATTAAAATAATGCTAATAGGAATGAACTAATCTGTAGCTTCCAACAAGAGGGAATGGGAAGTATATGAAGATATATAGATCTACTAGTTATATAAAGATAACCAATAGAATAAAAACACGAATCTTCCTAAATGTCAAGAGATATACTAAAGCAAAAACACATAAAAAAAAAAAAGGATAGAATAAAATAGAACAGATAATGAAAGATAGAATGCAATTGTTAATCAAGACAGTGGGATATACAGATATATACAATTGGTTATATTTTTTAAAAGTGGAGGATAAATTATAAAATTAAAAAAAAAGATTAAAAAAAATTTTTTTTATTAAGGTATTATATGTGTACATATCTTACCATTGCCCCTCCCACCCCACTCCCATATATGCCCTCACCCCCCAGAATTTTGCGTCCATTGGTTATGTTTATATGCATGCTACAAGTCCTTTGGTTGATCTCTTATCTTCCCCACCTCTCCCTAACCTTCCTGCTGTAATTTGACAGACTGTTTGATGCTTTACTGCCTCTGTATCTATCTTTTTGTTCAAGTTTATAATGTTCTTTATTATCCATAAATGAGTGAGATCATGTGGTATTTTTCTTTCATTGACTGGCTTATTTCACTCAGCATAATGTTCTCCAATTCCATCCAGGTTGCTGCAAATGGTAAGAATTCCTTCTTTTTTATGGCAGCATAATATTCCATTGTGTAGATGTACCATAGTTTTCTGATCCAGTCATCTGCTGATGGGCACCTAGGCTGTTTCCAGATCTTAGCTATTGTAAATTGTGCTGCTATGAACATAGGGGTGCATCTATCCTTTCTTACTGGTGTTCCCAGTTTCTTAGGATATATTCCTAGGAGTGGGATTACTGGGTCAAATGGGAGTTCCATTTTCAGTTTTTTGAGGAAACTCCAAACTGTTCTCCACAGTGGCTGCACCAGTCTGCATTCCCACCAAAAGATTTTGTATGGAAGAAGGTGCAGGGTACAGAAGCAAAGAATAGAAATGAGAATCTTATAGAATTGATTTTGAAGTTCTATACAATTTTGTTACATAATTATAAGAAAAATTATACTTAAAAGTAGTAATTCTTGAAAATAAAAAGATGTGAGTTACTGCCACTATCCTCTCTAATAAAATGGTAATATGCAAATTAACCATCACTCTGCTACATAAGCCACGCCCACCAGCCAATCAGGGCGAGTATGCAAATTAACCCCAGCCAAGATGGCTACAGCCACAGAGAGCAAGGTTTCCCAGGTAACAGAGGAAGCCAAGCTTTCCGCGAGCTGTTGCAGGCCTAAGCCTCCACTCAAGCTACAAAGTTTCAATTATAGAAGGTAAACAAATTCAAACAGAAATGGGGGCAGAACAGAGCTTGAGAGAGCAAGCCAGGGTTGCCGGCGGCAACAGGGGAAGCAAAGCTTTCTGCACACCCTGGCCGGGCTCACCCGCTTAAGGCTACAAAGTTTCAATTGTAGAAGGTGAATTAACTGCCACAGAAATGGCTGCTGCCCGGGAGGGAGCAGCAGGCTTGGCTCCGCTCCAGGCTACAAAGTTTCAATTGTAGAAGGAAAATAAATTCCAGATA
Source organism: Ia io (assembly GCA_025583905.1). NCBI lineage: Eukaryota > Metazoa > Chordata > Mammalia > Chiroptera > Vespertilionidae > Ia > Ia io. The sequence goes on along the minus strand of JAJQQW010000002.1, from coordinate 85,690,727 downwards.
CCAGGGCCTCCACTTGGGTCGCCAGGGGGTGTGGCCGGCCTGCAAACCACCACAGGCCCCTCGCCCAGGCCGCCCCACGCCCCAAGGGAACCCCCACCCTGATCCGGGACACTCTTCAGGGCAAACCAGCTGGCCCCCACCCGTGCACCAGGCCTCTATCCTATCTAATAAAAGAGTAATATGCATATTGACCATCACTCCAACACACAATATGTCTGCCCCCATGTGGCCAAAGATCCTGCCCCCATGTGGACACAAGATGGCCACTACAAGATGGCCAGCAGGAGAGGGCAGTTGGGAGGCACCCGGCCTGCAAGGGAGGGCAGTTGGGGGTGATCAACCCTGCAGGAGAGGGCAGTTAGGGGTGACCAGGCCGGCAGAGGAGGGAAGTTGGGTGCAAACAGGCTGGCAGGGGAGCAGTTAAGCATCAACCAGGCTGGCAGCAGAGTAGTTAGGGGGTGATCAGGCTGGCAGGCAGAAGCGGTTAGGGGCAATCAGGAAGGCAGGCAGGCAAGCAGTTGGGAACCAGCAGTCCTGGATTGTGAGAGGGATGTCCGACTGCCCGTTTAGGCCCGATCCAGGCTGGGCTGAGGGACAACCCCCCTCTATGCATGAATTTCGTGCACCGGGCTTCTAGTACACATAGAAAAGAACTAGTTCAGTAATTTAAAAACAGCGGGATTTTTACATTCTTACTATATATAGTCTGTGTGTCAAAACAAATAAACAAAAAACAACTGAAAAATAAAACATAAAAGGTTTCCAGTAATTGTATCATTTAAAGTAATTTGTAGTAAAGTAGACTGTTGTTCAAGAACATGGGTAAATCAAATAAGTAATTATATCAGTAGTCCCAAAACCAAGATTTTTAATGCAGTTGAAATAAAATTGATGAGATTAAGTAAAAATCTTTAGCTTTGAATTTAAAATATCAACATAAACTCATAATTTTATCTGAAAGATTATATATATTTCCTAGCTTTGTCCATTAAAAAGGCCTAGAATCAACGATCAATCCAGGAGCAAGTAGTTCATAATACCCATATTTTAACCTCTACCATTTCCCAAGGAAATCAGAACTTTTAAAAATGATCAACTGCAGGTGTGGAACAGAAAAAGAAAAAGGGCACAAAAAAACCCTGAAAAATAAAACATAAAATGTTTTCAGTAATCATATCATTTGTATTAATTTGTAGTAATATAGACTGTTGTCCTAGAACCAGAATAACTTGTCAATCCAGAACAAAAGGAGGTTATTAAGCCTCTAGATATGAGGTGAAGATTATGTCAAAATGATGTGGAAAATCAACACATTGTACACCTTAAATTTACACAATGTTACATGTCAAGAATATCTTAAAAAAGCTGGGGGAGGGGTGGAGGGAGAAGGACACAGGAGCCATCATGAAGTAGCCTTCAGAGACCAAAGAAGGAATAATTTGAGAATAGTGAGAGTAATAATAAAAATGGGTCAAAATACAACAAATATGTTCATATCCATGATTTCATATAATATTATAAAGAAAAAATCATTAGTTACTTTGAAAGAATTTGAATGACTAAAACTCATTATTTTTGAAAAGTGGTAAGGGAAAGGAATCAAGCACTTGTCCCACCTTTATTATAAATCAATACCTCGAAGTGACCAAATGGTTGATGAAGGGAATTTTCTCTTTACAGAAATATACCAGATAATAAATTGAGGACTGATAAAGGCACAATATCATAATTTTGCAACCTCCAATAAACAAAATGATCTAAGCAATGATAATTAATTTTAAAAACATCACAAAAAGACATCATATACCCCCTGAAGGAAGTACACAGCCCAAAACAAACAACTTCTACATCTAACTACCAATTTATCATAAGTACAGGAAATAAGAGGAACATAGGAAATGATACCAGGAGGATGCAATCATGATATTCAGGCTATGGAAAGTTCTACAGGAAAAAAGACATGGTTCCTTCAACAACAAAATGACAAGAAAACAAAGAGAGAGGAAACTTACAGATTAAGAGATACTTAAGAGATATAATCAGGGGGGATGAGGACAAATATATGATACCTTAATCACTAAAGAAATTTAAACAAAAAAAAATAAATAAATAAAATTAATGCTGTATTCAAAAAAAAAAAAAAGAGATGTAATCAATCACAATGTATGGACCTTATATGAATTGAAATTCAAAGAGACAAAATGAAAAAACAAAACAAAAATTGTATAAGACAATCAAGGAAAGTATAGGCATTGAATCTGATAATACAGATGAAATGGCACAATGTCTAGGATTTCCTTCAATATGATCCACAGGCAGGTAGATGAGTGATAGGTGAAACAAGAATAAACTGATCACATATTGATAACCAGAGGCCCGGTGCATGAAATTCATGCACTTGGGGGGTCCCTCAGCCCGGCCTGTGCCCTCTCGCAATCTGGAAGTGGGGAGGCTCCTGCCACTGTCGCTGGGCTCACCAGCCATGAGCCCGGCTTCTGGCTGAGTGGTGCTCCCCCTGTGGGAGCACACTGACCATCAGGGGGCAGCTCCTCCATTGAGCATCTGTGTCATTGTGACTGGTGGTTCCACCGTTAGGTCAATTTGCGTATTAGCCTTTTATTACATAGGATTGCTGAAACTGGGGTAAAAACAAGGAGGAATGTCTCTAAGTAGATCTGACTATGATTTTATTGTGGCAAACTACAAATAATTGTCTTATTTCTGTACATGATTTGATTTGAAGCATACCTAAAAATACTCAGGATTGCCATTTCATACTTCTTTGAGTACAAGATTTAAAAATGTGCCGAAACCGGTTTGGCTCAGTGGATAGAGCATCTGTCTGCGGACTGAGAGGTCCCAGGTTCAATTCCGGTCAAGGGCATGTACATTGGTTGCGGGCACATCCCCGGTGGGGGGTGTGCAGGAGGCAGCTGGTCGATGTTTCTCTCTCATCGATGTTTCTAGCTCTCTATCCCTCTCCCTTCCTCTCTGTGAAAAAATCAATAAAATATATATATATAAAAATGTAATTGAAGCTGTTTTGCAAAAAGCCTGACACTTAAAAACACATAATTCTTCTATAACAACATTATGTGTATGTGTGCGTGCATGCACTCACACACCAACTTGCTGGATTTGCTGAAATGTTGATGGGCAGGCCTATAGAAATTTAAGTTTTAGAAAATACCTTGTCTTTAAAAAGCAACTGCCATCATTGAACATAATGTCAAACTATTTTTCAAAATCTCACTAAAAATGTATACCTTTTTCATAATGATCTTTAAAAAAGGTTCCTTAGCCCTAGCTGGTGTGCTTAGTGATTAGAACATTGGCCCATGGACTGAAAAGTTGAGGGTTGGATTCTGGTCAAAGGCACATATCTCAGTTGCAGGCTGGATGCCTGGCCCTGGTCAGGGCGCATGTGGCAGGCTACCAATAGATGTGTCTCTCTCACATCAATGTTCCTCTCTCTCTCTCCCCCTCCCTTCCACTCTCTCTAAAAATCAATGGAAAAAATACCCGCAGGTGAGGATTAACAAAAAAATAAAATAAAAAAGGTTCCTTAAAACCAAGATGGTTCGATAAAATTTGCCAAATGATAAAAATGTATTAAGTAATTCCAAAGATACCAAGCTTTTGGACTTAACTATAATTTTACACCAAAGGACATCATTATTTTTAAGTATGCACTGAGCTTTAGTTTTTCATAGGTCATACAATGAGAACTCATGGATCGCACCTGACTTGTAGATGAGTTATTTGGCTTACATATTTTTTTTTAGGAAAAATTTGACCCAATTTTTAAAATTCAGATTTCACATAAAATCCAGAATTTGACAGTCCTACGTGCAGCAGTGGGCTAGAGCACAGTAGCAGCTTCCTCCTTCAGGAAGGGTATGGCACTCTCCTTTCCAACAGTCCCTACCCTACTTCCTTTCTCTGCATATATTATAGGCTGGTCTCCTTAGACATTTGAATTTGTTACCACCAGTTATAATCTAACATTGTTCTGAGAGAGGTCTTCTCCTCATTCTTAATAAAGTAGAACAGAAAAAAGAGGCTAGTACCTATAAGAGCCAATATCATTTAGTTTTACACTTAAAAAATGCAAAAAAAAAAAAGCATTTATTGTTATTATAGCATAGAAATAAATGCTACCTGCATACCGTTAAATGCTTTTTTTGACAGAGCAGTAAGGCTTACCTTCAGATCAAGGCTGCTAAGGCTTATGACATCATCATCTTTTGCTCTTCGTTTTCTTTTCTGTAAGACAAAGCAAATTTCATTCTTATATAAAAAAAAATGCATGTTACTCTATTAAACAAAGACTCCATACAACTAGAAAAATTACTTTAAAAAGTGAAGCCTTTGGCAGTATTCAGAAGAATATTTTTGTGAGGGATGCTAATAAATTATCTCTACCATATGTACTGTTTAAATAGTACTCCCGGACTAAATTATCTCTTGTGAAATGATTTCACTATTAAAAAACTTATGTAAAATTTCTGAGAACAGTACTCTTGTGTAAGTCAAGGGCTGTTTGTACTTGTTAGAGAAAAAGTAAATATATTTTATACATAAAGGCAGTAAGTTTCTTTAAAAAAATGAACACATTTAGAGAGAGGAAGTCTTCACTAGAAAAAAATGAAAATCCTCCAAGTCAAATCCTACACAAAATAACTCTAAGAAGAAAGAGAATAAGGGACAGAGTAACAATCCTACAGGGAATGAAGGAACCTTAGAAGGGTATGTTCAAAGAAGCAGAGAAAAACTATAACGTACTACTTCAAATTAAGCTAAAAGACATGAAGAAAATGACAAAAGACATGAAAGAACAATATAAATCAAAATTAGAAAAACTTCAAAATGAGGTGACAGAATTTAAGAAATCATAATTGATCCTAAGGCCATATCCAGAAGATGCAGAAAAGTATGAATAATAAGAACCTAACTTTGAAAAGCAAACTAAGCAAAAATCCTGCACATGTGTATCTTATTTGTGAGGTTGTGTATTTGTAAATAAGTATATGAATAAAATATAGAGGGATACATAACGGTTTTGTTGACATGCGTTAGAGTGGAAGTTTGGGGATGAAAGGATGAATACAGAGAGAACAGGGACAAAAACTATTGCAAAAAGATTGTACTGAGGGGGAAAAAGCACATACTAGTACATAATCATACTTATGCACTTATATGAAACTAGAAAACTAGAGGCCCGGTGCATGAAATTTATGCACTGGCGGGGGGTGGGGGGAGTCCTCAGTCAGGATTGCGAGAGGGCACAGGCCAGACTGAGGGACCCCACAGGTGCACGATCAGGGCCAGGGACGTGGGAGGTTGGCCAGCTGGGGAGGGACCACGGGAGGGCTTCAGGGTGTGTCCGGCCCATCTCACTCAGGCCCGATCGGCTGGATCCCAGCAGCAAGCTAACCTACCTGTCAGAGCATCTGTCCCCTAGTGGTCAGTGCATGTCATAGAGACTGGTCGACTGTCTGCCCCCTTGTGATCAGTGCACATCACAGCAAGCAGTTGAGTGGCCTTAGCATATCATTAGCATATTATGCTTTGATTGGTTGACCAGACAACTGGACTGGACACTTAGCATATTAGGCTTTTAATATATAGGATTGTACATGTATGTAGGCATCCTATCTAATAAAGAGAGAATATGAAAATCGCCCATCATGCCGTCACAAAGATGGCAGTGCCCACAGCAGAGGCTGGGTTTCCGTAACACAAGATGGCTGCACGCACAGCAGAGGCTGAATTCCCATAACAAGCCTTAACGAGTAATCAGCAGGGACCTGAGGCTGTGTGCCCCCACCCGGTGGGGCTTGACAGGGAACCTCAGGCCACCCCACCCCACCCCAGGGCCACCTGGGGGACCTCAGGCTGTGCCCCCCACCCCGGCACCAGGTCAGGGGACCTGAGGCCATGCCCTCTGCTTGGGTGCCGGGCCGGGGGACCTGAGGCCGTGCCACCGCCTGGTGGGGCTTAACGGGGGACCTCAAGGTGTGCCCCCCAACCTGGTGCTGGGCCGTAGGACCTCAGGCTGCTCTCCCCGGGCCAGGGGACCTCAGGCTACATCCCCCGCTTGGCGGGGCTTGACTGGGGATCTCAGACCGCACCCTCTGCCCAGTGGGGCTTGACACAGGACCACAGGCTGTGCCCCCCGCCCAGCAGGGCTTGACGGGGGATCTCTAGGTGCGCCCCCTGCCCTGGCCCAGGCTGGGGGCCCTCAGGCCATGCCCCCCACCCCGGTGCCAGGCCAGGAGACCTCAGGCTGCACCCCCCCATCCCAGCACCGGGCCAGGGGACCTCAGGCTGCGTCCCCCACCCCCACACCGGGCCGGGGTGCTCAGGCCACGACCCCCACCCCAGTGCTGGGCCAGGGGACCTAAGGGTGCACTGGGGGACCTGAGGCTGTGCCCCCTGCCTGTTGTGCACCAGGGGACCTGAGGCTGCGTCCCCCGCCTGGAGGGACTTGACGGGGGACCTGAGGCTGCAACCCCCACACTGCGGGGCTTGACAGAGGCCCTGAGGTTGTGCCCCCACCATGCAGGGCTTGATGGGGGACATGAGGCTGCGCCCCCTGTCTGGCGCCGGGCCAGAGGACCTGAGGCTGCGTCCCCCGAGTGGCGGGGTTTGACAAGGGTGGGACCAGCTGGGTCTGGATCTCATCCAATGGAGGGGGGGAGGGGGGCGGCTGGGTCTGAGTTGCACACGATTCTGAGGTGCCGTGGGTGGGCAGGGACTTGACTCTGGGTCCCGGGCGCACCCCAGACTCTGAAAGGAGGAAGATTTTCATATACATTTTACTAATTTTCTTTCATCTCTGACACTTCTATTATAGAGAAAGAGCATAGCAGTATTAAAATATTTCCTCTAATTAATCCCCTTTTAATGTGCACAAATTTCGTGCACCAGGCCACTAGTATACATATAAATATATATGTATATATAATGAAATTTAACAAATTCTAAAACATTCTACTATATTTTCTTTTTATTATTTTAAAGGTAAAATAATGTCTTCATATTTATATATTCAATCCATCTAGAATTTTATTTTTGTATGTGGTAAGATAATATAACATGTCAGTCCACCCCTGATACCATTTGCTGATAGCACCATTTCTTCATAATACTTATGATGCAGTAAGTTTTCAAATATACATAGGTCAGTTTCTGGGTTCTCTGTTTTGCTCCATCGGTTTATTTATCTATACCTGCACCCATATTATGCTGTGTAATTATAGTACTTTGGTAGTAATTCTTGATAACTAATACAGTAATTCATATGCTCAACTTGTACACTACATTCACTGTTCTGGGTCTTCTATTTTTCCATGTGAATTGTAGAATGAGATCTATTATACTCTAATGGGATTTCTATCAGAACTACACTCTGAATTTATTAATTTGGGGAAGAATTGACATCTTTCTGCTATTATTTCCTTGTCTGAATGTGGTATAGCATCATGTAATTACGTGTCCTATGTTCTTCACTAATGCTTTCCAATCTATGTATATAAAAGGCTAATATGCAAAGTGTCCCTTCAGGAGTTCGACTGAGAGACTGGAAGTTTGATCACTCGCTATGATGTGCGCTGACCACCAGGAGGCAGTGCAGAATGAAGGAAGGCCCCAGCCAGCAGCCAGAAGGCCCTGATCAGCCCAGATCGCCAGCCAGGTCTAGGGACCCTACCAGTGCATGAATTTTGTGCACCGGGCCTCCAGTACTTCCAATAAAGTCTTACAGATCTTTTCAAAGATTTATTCCTAGATTTAAAAGTTGTTTTTATTATAATAAACTAGTAGCCCGTTTGCACGAAGATTCGTGCAATTAGACCTTCATTCACCTGGCTGCCTGCACCAGTTTTCTGCCGGCACCGGGGACCCAGGCCTTGGCTGTGGCCACCGCCTTCTGCCTTCTTTCAGGGTCGGGGCTTGGCCCCGGGCGGTGGCCTTGGGCTCGGCCACACCCAACATCCCTGCTAAGGATCGCAGGAGCCGACCCCCAGTGGTTTCCTGCGATCCGTGCAGGCTCCCCGCTGGTGCCCAAGGCCGCACCCAGCGTCCCTGCTACCGATCGCAGGAGCCGATCCCCAGTGGTTTCCTGCAATCGGTGCAGGCTTCCCGCTGGTGCCCAAGGCTGGGAAAGCCTCCGCCCGAGGCTTTCCTGGCCTTGGGCTCGGCCGCACCCAGTGTCCCTGCTACCGATCGCAGGAGCTGACCCCCAGTGGTTTCCTGCGATCCGTGCAGGCTCCCCGCTGGTGCCCAAGGCCAGGAAAGCCTCGGGCGGCTTTCCCGGCCTTGGGCTCGGCCACACCCAGCGTCCCTGCTACCGATCGCAGGAGCCGACCCCCAGTGGTTTCCTGCGATCGGTGCAGGCTCCCCGCTGGTGCCCAAGGCCGGGAAAGCCTCGGGTGGCTTTCCCGGCCTTGGGCTCGGCCGCACCCAGCGTCCCTGCTAGGGATCACAGGAGCCAACCCCCAGTGGTTTCCTGCGATCTGTGCAGGCTTTCCCGGCCTTGGGCTCGCCGCACCCCAGCATCCCTGCAACGGTTTCCTGGTGGGCGTGGCTTGGTTGGTGGGCGTGGCTTGGGCGTAGCGAAGGTGCGGTCAATTTGCATATTTGTCTATTATAAGGTAAGATGCACCTTTAAAATTACACTTAACTGTTTACTGCTACTATATAAACATTCTATTGATTTTTTAATATTAAGTTTTTGGGATGACATTGGTTAACAGGATAATATATGTTTCAAGTGTACATTTCTATGATATAATATCTGTATATTGCACTGTGTGCACACCACCCAAAGTCAAACCCTCTCCTGTCACCGTTTATTAGGCCAATTCCAACCCCATGATTCATCCTACCACCCCCTTCTCTCTGGTAACCACCACATTCCTGTCTGTGTCTGTGAGTTTCAGTTTTATATCCTACACTAGAGGCCCAGTGCACGAAATTCGTGCACGGGGGTGTGTGTCCCTCAGCCCAGCCTGCACCCTCTCCAATCTGGGACCCCTCAAGGGATGTCCGACTGCCCGTTTAGGCCCGATCCCGGTAGGATCGAGCTTAAACGGGCAGTTGAACATCCCTCTCACAATCCAGGACTGCTGGCTCCCAAATGCTCACCTACCTGCCTTCCTGATTGCCCCTAACTGCTTCTGCCTGCCAGCATGATCACCCCCAACCACTCCCCTGCCAGCCTGATTGATGCCTAACTGCTCCCCTGCCAGTCTATTTGCCCCTAACTGCCCTCCCCTGCAGGCCTGGTCACCGCTAACTGCCCTCCCCTGCAGGCCTGGTCACCCCTAACTGCCCTCCTCTGCAGGCCTGGGTTCCCCCAACTGCTCTCCCCTGCAGGCCTGGGTCCCACCCCCACCCCAAAATGCCCTTCCCTGCAAGCCAGGTCGCCCCCAACTTCCCTCCTCTGCTGGCCTGGTCACCCCTAACTGCCCTCCCTTGCTGGCCATCTTGTGGCAGCCACCTTGTGTCCACATGGGGGCAGCCATCTTGTGTGTTGGAGTGATTGTCAATTTGCATATTACTCTTTTATTAGATAGGATAAAGGCCTGGTGCATGGGTGCGGGCCAGCTGGTTGCCCTAAAGGGTGTCCCAGATCAGAGTGAAGGTTCCCTTGGGGCGTAGGGAGGCCTGTGCGAGAGGCCTGTGGTGGTTTGCAGGTCGGCCACGCCCCCTGGCAACCCAAGTGGAGGCCCTGGGATCTGGGATTTATTTATCTTATATAATTGAAACTTTGTAGCCTTGAGCGGAGTCAAGCCTCCTGCTTGCTCCATGGCCACAGCCATTTTTGTTGGGATTTATTTATCTTCTATAATTGAAACTTTGCAGCCTTGAGTGGAGGCCTAGGCCGGCCAGGGTGTGCAGAAATATTGGCTTCCTCCATTGCCGGGGGCAACTCAAGCCTCCTGCTCTCTCTAGCTCCGTGGCTGCCGCCATTTTTGTTGGGATTTATTTATCTTCTATAATTAAAGCTTTGTAGCCTTGAGTGGAGGCCTAGGCCGGCCAGGGTGTGCAGAAATATTGGCTTCCTCCATTGCCGGGGGCAACTCAAGCCTCCTGCTCTCTCTAGCTCCGTGGCTGCCGCCATTTTTGTTGGGATTTATTTATCTTCTATAATTGAAGCTTTGTAGCCTTGAGTGGAGGCCTAGGCTGGCCAGGCTGTGCGGAAAGCTTGGCTTCCTCCATTACCGGGGAAACCCAAGCTTCCTGCTCGCTCCGTGGCTGCAGCCATCTTGGTTGGGTTAATTTGCATACTCGCTCCTGATTGGCTGGTGGGCATGGCTTGTGGGTGTAGCAAAGGTATGGTCAATTTGCATATTACTCTTTTATTAGATAGGATATGAGTGAAGTCATGTGGTTCTTAGTTTTTTCTGATTGACTTATTTCATTTAGCATAATATCTTCAAATACATCCACGTGTTGCAAATGGCAGTATTATGTCTTATATTATGGCTGAGTAGTATTCTATCCTATATAATAAAGAGTTAATATTTTAATTAGACTGAATAGCCGAACGACCTTCCAGATGTCCTTTTGGACGACCTTCCAGACAAAGCCAGGGCTGTGAGGGCTAGCTGAGGATGTGAGGGGCTGCGAGCGCCGGCCGAGGCTGCAAGGGACTGCGAGGGCTGACCGAGGCTGTGAGGGGCTGTGAGGCCTGGCGGAGACTGTGAGGGGTGGTGAGGGTCGGCTGAGGCTGGGAGTGGATGCGAGGCAGCTGGGGCTGTGAGGGCTGAGCCCCTTGCATGAATTTCATGCACTGGGTCTCTATATATATTTACCACATCTTCTTTATCCAATCCTCTATCGAAGGACACTTTGGTTGTCTACATGTATTAGCCAACGTGAATAATGGTGCAATGAACATAGGGGCGTACATATCTTAGTGGATACATATTTTCAAATTTTTCAGGTAGATACCCAGGAGAGGGATTGGTGGGTCCTATGGTAAGTCTATTCTTAATTTTTTGAGGAACTGCCAGACTGTTTTCCAAAGTGGCTGTACCAGTCTACAGTCCTACCAACAGTGAATGAGGGTTCCCTTTTCACTACCTCTCCATAATACTTATTACCTACTACAGGCCCAGTGCACAAAATTCATGCACGGGTGGGGTCCCTAGGCCTGGTCGGCAATTAGGGCCGTTTGGGGCCTTCCTTCCCCTGGCTGCTGGCCCAGGCTTTCCTTCATTCCATACCACCCCCTGGTGGTCAGCGCATGTCATAGCAAGTGGTCGAACTTCCGAGGGGACAATTTGCATATTAGCCTTTTATTATATAGGCTAGGATCTTGTTGATAATAGCCATTCTAACAGGTTTGAGGTGTTATCTCATTGTAGTTTTGATTTCCCTAATAGCTAGGGAAGTTGAACATCTTTCCCATATATCTGTTGGCCATTTTTATGTATTCCTGGAAGATACTGATATCTTTTTTTAAAATATATTTTTATTGATTTCAAAGAGAAAGAGAGTGGAAGAGAAAGATGGGAACATCAATGTTGAGAGAGAATCATTGATTGGCTGCCTCTTGCATGTCTTCTACTGGGGATCAAGCCCACAACCCAGGCATCTGCCCTTGACTAGAATCGAACCCAGGAACTTTCAGTTCACAGGTTGATGCTCTATCCACTGAGAAAATCAGCTAGGGCCTGATATCTTTCGATAATATTTATAGCCAGTAACCTCGCTTGAACTCGTATTAGTTCTAACAGCTGCTATTAATATTCTCTTGGATATTCTATGTAGACAATTATGTTTTCTCTAAGTAATGAAATCATACTGTCCTTTCTTTTCTAATTTGTTTATCACTTGTTTTCCTGTCTTACTGTGCTGGCTAGGAGTACTAGTATAATGTTAAACAGACACAGTTATAGTAGGCTTTATTTTTCCTAAATTTGAAAGATATATTTAAACATTTTACCATTACCATTATGTATGTTGTTTGTGGAAAGTCTCAGACTAAGGAAGTTTTCTGTTCTATAATTGGGTTGCCAAGAATTTTATGGGTAATTTTACTTTTTCTCACTATTACTTTTCCTTCTATGTATTTCCTTTGATTTATTTCATTGTTATTTTTCTAACCTCTTGAGGTAGATGCTTAATTTTTGTTCTTTTTTAAAATATTTCAAGAAAAATGATCTTAAATGTAATAATGTTACATGCAATAAACATCTCAAGAAAAACAATTTTAAATATGATGTGCCATGCAATAAACACCAATTATTCAAATAAATGATCTTACATATAGTAATATTACATGCAATAAGCATTGATATTTCAAGAATAAAAGAATTTTAAGTATAATATTACCAAAACTGTACTAACATAGTATGATATCACAAAGTTGTAGGACATATTAAAAATCTGCAAGTAACAGGATTACTCCTATTATATTCTAGTATATTTTCCCCCTCTACCTCTATTTTTGTTCATCAGTTTATGTTGCTCATTATATTCCTCAAATGAGTGAGATCATATGATATTTATCTTTCTCTGACTGGGTTATTCGCTTAGCATGATGCTTTTAAAGTATATTTTGTTGGATATGAGTATTGCCACTTCAGCTTTTTTTTCTTTTCCATTTGCATGGAAATTTTTTTTCCATCCCTTCAGTTTTATCCTGTGTGTGTTTTGTTTTGAGGTAGGTCTCTTATAGAGAGCACCTAGTTGGGTCATGTTTTTGTATCCATTCAGCTACCTTACACCTTTTGATTGGAGCATTTAATCCATTTACATTTAGGGTTATTAATGAGAGGAACTTATTTATAGCCATTTTAATTCTGTATGGCTAGGTTTCTCTGTTTTTCTTCTCAGTAATCCCTTTAGCATTTCTTGTAATGCTGGCTTGGTGGTGATGAACTTCTTTAGCCTTTATCTGGCTGGGAAGCTCATTATTTAACTGTCTATTTTGAATGCTAGCCTTGCTGCATATAGTAATCTTGGTCTCAGATCCTGGCTTTCCATTACTTTGAATACCTTCATGCCGTTCTCTTCTGGCCTGTAGAGTTTTAGATGAGAAATCAGGTGTTAGACTTACGGGAACTCCTTTGTAGGTAACAGTTTTCTTTTCTTTTGCTGCCTTAAGATTCTCTCTTTGTCTTTAATTTTTTGGCATTTTAATTATGATGTGTCTGGGCATGAGTCTGTTTGGGTTCTTCTTGTCTAGGGTTCTCTGTGCCTCCTAACGTGTATGACTTTTTCCTTTACCAGGTTAGGGAAGTTATCTATTCAAACACCTTCTCTAATCCTTTCTCCCTTTCTGCCACACCTACTATTCTAACATTGTTACATTTCACATCATCCCACAGCTCCCTTAAGCTGTCCTCTTGGTTTTTAATTGTTTTTTTCTTTTTGGTTCTCTAATTGAGTGATATTTTCAATTCTTCGAATTTACTGATTCGATCCTCAGCTTCTCCTAATCTGCTGTGTATTTCTTCCAATGTGTTCTTTATTTGTGTTATGCCATTCTTTATCTCAGACTGTTCTTTCTTTCATAGTTACTATATCTTTTTTCATACTGTTAAGCATTTTTAACATCAATACTCTGAACTCTGTTTCAGATAAATTTCTTACCTCTGCCTCATTTATCTCTTCTTCTGGAGAATTCACTAGTTCTTTCATTTGCGGGTTGTTTCTTTGTGTCCTCATTTTGTTTGTCTGTTTGGGTTTGTGACTATGTTTTATGTAGATCCTCCATACCTCTCAATCTCTAGTGTAGGAGTGTTAAAAGCTGTTTCTGACTAACTGGATCAGGCAGACTCAAAACCTCAGTCTACAGACTAATAGGATTCTGATTTGAATTGCCCCCAGGCAATTGTCCTTAGGTGTGGTGAGTTTTTTCAAAAGGGTGGGGCAGTTGCTTCTGCCTGGAGGCTAATTGCTACTTTTAATCTCTTAAGTGGCCTCAGGGAAAGCTGTTTTCCAATAGAGTGTGTCAACTGTCTTTCCCCAAAAGGCAAGGCAAATGTCTGTGTGGGGAAAATGTCCTCCGCTGTGTGAGGGAATGACTCAGCTCAGGAAACTTGGGATGTCTGCCTTCTGAGCTCTAGCCCCCGAGTCCCCAGTCCTGGATTCTGCTCTCATAGCTCCAGTCCACTTCCCCTTACCTCTGCCACAGCACAAGGTGGGTGGCTCCACAAGGAATTTTTGTGTGTTGGCTCTTTAAGAGGGTGCCCAAATTTTCAGCTGCCACTCCCTGGCAGACAGCACCTCACTGTTTTTCACAGCTAGATGTTATGTTGGGACCCTCCTCAGTTTGGTGCTCTCTTCTGGGGAGTCCAGTGTCCTGATTAGATCCCAGAGTTCTCAGTGGCACCCCCCACAGCTGAGATATCTCTCCAGGACTTCAGTTGCTGTCTGTGGGTACTTGGCCAGCCCTTTCGCACCTCTGCCCCTCCTCCCAGGCTCTATGCGGTCTCCATCTTCAGTCCTTGGGTATCAGGGTTCTCTCCTGTGAGTTTTCCATTGATTATTCAGAAAGCCTCCCCGTGTTTCAGTTGTAATTCCAGCTTGTTCCTGGGATAAAGTCCGAGCAGCATTCTCCTACTCTGCCGCCATTTTTAATTTACCAATTTTTGTTCTTTTCTTAAACTATGTATTTAAAAATTATAAATATCCCTCTTACAATTCCTTAATGACATTCCCAAGTTTTAATATATAAATGGCAAGATATTTCTTTTTTCATGGCAGACCTGTGCAAAAGTGTTTTCCCTAGTGGGATGTACCCATTCTGGAGGATATGCAAGATATCTTTCCTGGGTGGGCATGAGGGAAATAGTAAACTTTTATTTTTATGCATTTCTTAATCCTTAAAAATAAGCTTTACTAATATTTAACATACAGATGATGAGTTAATCATTACTCACATTAAGTGGTTAAGAATAATGGTGATCTAATCAGATCCAACAAGAAGTGAGTCTCAAACTGAAATTATCATGGCTACCTGAAATATATTTTATGTCCCGTATCATTAACTTCACCCTTAATGTGCATTGTGCTTTGAGATAATTAGCTAGTAATGGTGGTATATACAAAAGTTATAAATAAACATATCAGGGACATATGCTCAAACATTTTTGCTGATAGATTTGCAAATCAAGTTTAGAAACAATAGTTCTAAACTTTTTTTGTTTAAGTGTATGCTCATCAGATAGTAAGGGAAAAGGATCAAGATGAAAAAAGTTGCAAAGGAAATACAGAATTGCACTAAAATCAAACGATACTTTCTGTGAATGCTTATCTGGCCAATTAATGTATATAATTAGTGTAAGAGTACAGCAGTCTTGAACAGGAGTCCCCAACAGAAATATAAATTAAAGACAAAGGAATAGAATACAAATTAAATATGTACTGCTGTATCCATCAGCACATAACTATGGGCACACAAGTAAAGTTTATCATGCTAGAAATAGAATCACTTTTGCTATTTCAAATAAATAAGAAAAGCATAAAAATTATGCTCTATTTGCACATACTGTATTTAGGTGAGTACTAAGAGCTAATGCGTTTTTAATTACAAAAAGAATTAATTTTCTGGTGTCACTTTGCACAAAGTTAGATGTCTCTATAAAGTCTCATTCTAAAGATAATGAAGAAGTCCCTCTATATTAAATGATTAATAACAGAAAGCAATTCATTCCTCATATCCTACATTTTTATATTTTTCAACCAAGAGAAAAGCTGCTAGAGTATGTAACAAAAATAACTTCATGTTTCATAACATTCTCTGAACTTTAACACTGGTGGGAATAAGAAAGAG
Source organism: Ia io (assembly GCA_025583905.1). Taxonomy (NCBI): domain Eukaryota; kingdom Metazoa; phylum Chordata; class Mammalia; order Chiroptera; family Vespertilionidae; genus Ia; species Ia io. The sequence goes on along the minus strand of JAJQQW010000002.1, from coordinate 85,674,931 downwards.
GATTACACAGAGTTAAAGATGAATGTTTCTTTCCAAAACACGTTTTATATTTAATTGAAATAAAAATTTCTTTTAGTTTGTTAGCAGGAAAGAATTAAATTAAGCTACTAAAGATGTTGAGAGAAATACAGACAACTGAGCTGTATACCAGACTGAAAGACAACCCAGGAAATAATTCTATTTAATGTCTTGAAATAAGAACCTAGGCATCTACTCACCAAAGTGAAGTCCCAGTGGGGTCCAGGTGTTAAAAATGTGAAGGAGCTACCTCTCCTAAGGGAATATCTGTTAACAGAAATTAAAACAATAAATAAATTGAGAGTAATGTCAGTAAAATAAAGCACTAGACATATAAAAAAACTAACTCTTTTCAGTTTCAAAATTGTTTAATGTAGCCTATTAGTCATTCAATCAAAAAAAAAAAAATCAGGGTAGAGGTTTTAGTTACTTTTAGAATCGTTACAAAATTGACAGAGCCTTTATAACATTAGTAAATAGATTAAGAGTATTTTTTAAAAAATTACCAAACCAAGCAGAGATTATTTTAGGAACATATACAAGGTCAAATTACATGGAATCTCTTTATATGTTACACTAATAGGTTAAATAAAAACAGTAAATGATGGAAAAATATTTGATAAAATTTAACATTCATGTTTAGTATTTTAAAAACAAGAATAAAAGAGTATTTTTTTCTAAAAATGTTTTTATTTTATATGTGTATTTTTATTTATTTCAGAAAAAGGAAAGTAGAGGGAGAGAGAACCATCAATGATGAGAGAGACTCATTGATTGGGACGGGTTGCCTGCACGCCCCCTACTGGGGATGGAGCCTGTAAACCAGGCATGTGCTCTGACTTGGAATTGAACTGTGACCTCCTGGTTTGTGGGTTGACACTCAACCAGGGGTGATGCTCACCCACTGAGCCACATGGCCTGGGCTAAAAGGTTATTCTTAACATCTGTATAATAAAAGCCTAAGTGACGGTTAAGGAGGAACGACCCGGTCGCTATAATGCGCACTGACCACCAGGGAGCAGACGCTCAACGCAGGAGCTACCCCCTGGTGGTCAGTGTGCTCCCACAGGGAGAAGCCGGGCTCATGGCTGGCGAGCGCAGATGCCATGGCGGAAGCCTCTCCTGACTCCGTGGCAGCACTACTGAGAGGTGGCAGCACTACTGAGCAGTGGCAGCAGGTGCAGTGGGCCAGGATGAGGGCAAGCGATGTGGTGCCCGACCCCAATTCGGGCTCCTCCCTGGCCGCCTGCCGCTTGGCACACTGCAAAATCCCCCAAAGGGTCCCGGACTGCGAGAAGGATGTCCGACTGCTGGCTTAGGCCTAATCCCGGTGCCATTCTCTATAGAAGGAAGTCAGTTTGAACAACTCAGTGACTCAGGGAAGTGCAGGGAACTCAGGGTCAGCCTGCCTCCGCGCTTGACTCACCCACTCAATGGTGTTTGCAGGACAGACCGTGGTGGCCCAGGCCATGCACATGCAGCAGCTGCTGAAGCTCAAGCAGCAGGCTGTGCAGCAGCAGAGGGCCATCCAGCCACAAGCTTGCAGTCGGACATCCCTTGAGGGTTCCCGGATTGTGAGAGGGCGCAGGCTGGGCTAAGGGACCCCCCCTCCCCTCAGTGCATGAATTTTGTGCATCGGGCCTCTAGTAATAAATAAAATCTAAGTGTATTTAATTTGCATTTCACATTAAATTTCTTTCATGTACTTATTTTTTTTAAATTACGATTTAACAAACCAAATAAAAAGTTTTGAATAACTACATCTGAGACAAAGGTCTTAAGATTAAAATGTGACTAGAATTTTGTTCTTTATTAAGTGACAGATTTTTTTTTGTGTTTGTCATCTTTCCATGCAGTGTAAAGAAATAAAGAGAATCCTTATGACAAAAACCTGTCTTCACCTTTATAAAATACTAGCGGCCCGGTGCACGAAATTCATGCACGAGGGGGGGGGGGGGGGGTCCCTCAGTCCAGCCTGTACCCTCTCCAATCTGGGACCCCTCAGGGGATGGGCCTAAACTGGCAATCAGACATCCCTCCCACAATCCTGGACCGCTGGCACCTAATCGCTCACCTGCCTGCCTGCCTGGTCACCCTTAACTGTCCCCCCACTGGCCTGATCGCCCCTCACTGCCTCTGCGTGTCAGCCTGATCACCCCTAACTGCCCCCCTACCAGCCTGGTCACCCCTCACTGCCCCCGCTGCCAGCCTAATTGCCCCCAACTGCTCCCCCTGCCAGCTTGGTTGCCCCCAACTGCATGCCCCCGCTGGCCTGGTCGACCCTAACTGCCCTCCCCCTTGCCGGCCTGGTTGCCCTTCACGGCCCCCTGCTGGCCTGGTCACCCCATGCAGACTGCTGTTCAGTCATTTGGTCATTCCTCACTAATCCCCCTGCTGGCCTGGTCGCCCCACGCAGCCTGCTTGTTCAGTCATTTGGTTGTTCCTCACTAACCCCCTGCCGGCCTGGTCATAGGCAGCCATCTTGTGAGGGCGTGAGGATTAATTTGCATCTTACCTCTTTATTATATAGGATAAACCTCAATATTTATAAAACATGGAGAAAAAATCACTAAACTAGAACAAGAAATAAAAACAGTTTATAAACTACAGTTGTTGTTAATCATTTCAGATGTAAATAGTTTTTTTTTCTCCTTTGTGGAAATAAAGATGAACCAAATGAAAAAAGTAAAGGCTATCACTTGCATTTGGCAGACTCAAAAGCAGGCTGAGGAGGGAAAGCTTTATAGTAGAAAAAAAGAGACAGCTTTAGATCTGCCCTGATTGGAGGCTACTGGCAGACTAACTAGGAGCAGGCATCCTATATGATTTACTGGGATGTAATTTGGCTTGCTCTATCTGGTTGTTTCTAAATTAGAAGGGAGGACAAAAATCAGGGAAGCTGGTAGGTATTGAACAAATCCTGGTCATTTGGGGCCAAATGTTATTAAAGTTACTTGATCCTCAAGGTCTTTGTTTACTGTAAGTTACAGAAACACAACAGATAGCTATTTTTTCCTACAATAATTTATGAGTTTAAATAAAATACAAGCTCTTGTATTTTTGAAGCTAAATATAAAGAAGTTTGTTTATATTTTGACAAGGAACACAAGGGAAAAGGACTACAAGAAAAAGAGGATGTCAAAATAGCTTCGCCGAAGAATTAATACTTAATACAAAAGCTGCATCAAAGAGAAACAGCAATTAACACAGCATACAAGAACCAGGAAGGCTCTTTGGGCAAATGGAGAAGCATATGTTAAGAAGGATTGAAATAAATTATATTCAGGAATCTCTAAATAGTTCCTTATGTTTGAGAATCAAAAGAAATAAGGAAAGGGTAGATCATAATAAAAGGCCTTACATACACTCCTTAAAGAGTATAAGCTTGATCTTAAACATGTATGGCAGCTATTAGCTATTGAATTCTAAGTAAGAGAAGCATGGATTAGAAGAAGTCTTGGTCAGAAAGACCAGTTAGGAGGTAACTCTAATACTGCCTACAATAGATGGTAAGGAGCTGAAGCAATAGCAGCAAGGTTTAGAAAGGAAGCAAATTAGAAAGGGTTCAATGACAAAATGGATAGATTTTTCTTTTTTCTTGTTATGCCTGTTGTTACTACCAAGGTTTTTGGCATAGTGAAATATGATGCTACTAATAATTATAGATGCAGAAATATCTTAAAGTATTTAAAGCAAACATTTCCTAAATAGTTATTTGGGAAAGGCTTGTTAAAAAACAAAATCAACCAGGTAAATTTAAAATATGGAATGGTCTTTATTGAACTATTTAGAATCAGGCAGCATCTCACCTAGCAAACAGAAAGGAGCTCTAAAGGGCTGTACAAAATACAAGTTTTTAAAGGCAGAAAGGGGTTTTGAAAAGAACACTATTAGTAAAGAATACATTGTTTCAGGCAAGGCTATTCTTCTGAAGGGAATGGAAAGGACCTATAGGCAGATTATCTCATTAGTACTGATCAGGTAATTCCATGTGGACTGGTTAAAGGTTACATTCCTGGGAAGCTGAAACTACAGTTAGGTTAAGTGGAAAATCTTGGTCTGCTGAGGTGGGGCTTGGCACAAGTGACTCCATTTTGGATCTGTTGTTTCTCTTTAACAGATTAAAACACAGTAAGCTTTTTAATACTCTCTCTTTTAAAATATGTTTTTATTGATTTCAGAGAGATGAAAGAAGAAGGAGACAGAAACATTAATGAGAGAGAAACATTAACTGGCTGCCTCCTGCACACCTCCTACTGGGGATCAAGCCTGCAACCTTGACATGTGCCATGACCAGGAATGGAACTGGTGACCTCCTGGTCCATGGAATGACACTCAACCAACTGAACCACATTGGGCAAATCTTCTAATACTCTTGGAGCTCATTGTTATTTTTTTTTTCTTTAAAGAGAGCAAGATAACTTAAGGAAATGATTTTGCCACAGCAGAGAAGTCAAGCCACAATGAAGAAAACAGTCTGATTTTTTGATAAACAAGGTGTTTAACAAAAAAGACATCTGAAATATACTGAGTGGCCAGATTATTATGATCTTTGAACGCATAATAATCTGGCCATTCAGAGTGTGTGTGTGTGTGTGTGTGTGTGTGTGTGTGTGTGTGTACATTAGAGGCCCGGTGCATGAATTCATGCATGGGTGGGGTCTAGCCAGCCTGGCCAGGGGGAGAGGACATGGGTGGTTGGCTGGCCAGCCTGCTGGTCGAAATCCTGATTGAGGGGACAATTTGCATATTAGCCTTTTATTATATAGGATACACTGAGTGGCCAGATTATTATGTATTCAGAGATCATAATAATCTGGCCACTCAGAGTACATTATAAGCCTTATGACTAAACTCTATCCTATATAATGAAAGGCTAATATGCAAATGACTGAATGGTGGAATGACCGGTCACTATGATGTGCACTGACCACCAGAGGGCAGACACTCAAATGAGGAGCTGCCCCTGGTGGTCAGTGTGCTCCCACAGGGGGAGTGCCGCTCAGCCAGAAGCTGGGCTCATGGCTGGTGAGCACAGCAGCAGTGGTGGGAGCCTCTCCTGCCTCCATGGCAATGCTAAGGATGTCCAACGGACAGCATAGGCCCACTAAGCCGTCAGTCGGACATCCCTCCAGGGCTCCCAGACTGCAAGAGGGTGCAGGCCAGGCTGAGGGACGCCCCCCCCAAGTGCACAAATTTCGTGCACTGGGCCTCTAGTATAGGTATAATATTATAAACAAACTAGAGGCCAGGTGCATGAAATCTGTGCATGGGAGGGGGGGGTGTCCCTCAGCCCAGCTGGCACCCTCTCCAATCTGGGACATCCCTCTCACAATTCAGGACTGCTGGCTCCCAACCGCTCACCTGCCTGCCTGCCTGATTGCCCCTAACCGCTTCTGCCTGCCAGCCTGATCAACCCCTAACCACTCCCCTGCCAGCCTGATCGATGTCTAGCTGCTCCCCGGCTGGCCCGATTGCCCCAAACTGCCCTCCCCTGCCAGCCTGGTCACCCCTAACTGTCCTCCCCTGCAGGCCTGGTCCCCCCCAACTGCCCTCCCCTGCAGGCCTGGGTCCCCCCCCAACTGTCCTCCCCTGCAGACCTGGTCCCCCTTAACTGCCTGCCCTCCCCTGCCGGCCATCTTGTAGTGGCCATCTTTGACCACATGGGGGCGGCCATCTTGTGTGCTGGAGTGATGGTAAATTTGCAAATTACCTCTTTATTATATAGGATGCTACAAGATTATAGGAAAAACAGGACCTTCATACTATGACTTACCATAGATCGCACTTGTTAAAAACACTGCAATAGTAAGTGCTATCATATACCACATGACTGAAAACAGCCTTCAGTGGGAATTGGGTTGAGAAGCAGCAATTATGATTTCTCAGATTATTTTTAATCTAATACAAATATTTATTCCAAAGTAGTAATCATAGTGGCACTTAAAATATTCAATAAACACTGCCATTCAGATATAAGACAAGTGTTAAGGAGAACACAAAAACCAAAGCTATTTTTTCTCTATTCACTAGAATCGAACATACTGACCTCAGAATAAATTTGATGTCTGAAGGCTGAAAAGAAAAATACCTCTTAGGAATTTTAAATATGTTAACAAACTGGAAAAATATTTCCAACTGGATGGCAAGATTCTTTCCAGCACTAGCTATAATCAGCTTTATAGTAATGCTATTTTTTTCCCATTTCAATAACAAGTATCTATTTATTTTGAATACCCATGGAAAAAAGTAACTCAAAACACAAATTTTGCCCAGAAAGCATGGGAGACAGTGCCAACTTTGAAAAATCATTGGAAGACATAGTCATTTTTCATAGGGATCAGACTCAAAATGTAATAGCTATTTTAAATCCTTGTGGAAATTTTTTTTTTTTTATTTCACAAAGCAAAAAAGATTGAAACTGTCCTTTTTTAGAAGATACCCAATAGAGTCCATTTAGAGGGAAGTTTAAAAGATAAAATAGTAAGTGATGGTGTTTCATCTTATCAATAATTTTTGTCCCATCCCCTCTTTTTATACATCCAAATAATTATAACATTAAGGCATAAAATAAATAATACATTAAGGAACTGGCTTGGTATATAAAGTTATGTTTCCTATTAAGTCCATTGTGATTAGTCCTTGGCCTCTAATATACTTTCGTATTTGGTGTGTTTTTGAACAATGTATATTATTTTTGCATTAAGATAGCTTTAATTTAAACAAAGCATAATTATAATCATAAAGTTGATGTTCAAAAAGAGAATCATTCTGTTAATTCATCCTTAAACCAAATTATATTTTCAGAGATTATGATTTGTGTCACTGTACTCCCTGTGATGGAAGATAATTAAGAACTGAAGTGGAATTATAAATGGCAGAAAGGTAGCTCAACAAACGATTTTCATAAAATATACCAGACAATGTAAGTGAGGTAACTCTTCCAATTTAAAAGGAAAACCAACTACAAAAACATAAAGATACCGGCTTAAAATAAGGTAGATATTTAGGGGTTTAGAATGAAAAAACAACCAAAATGATTTAGAGAAGTAGTTTTTAAACAGCAAGCAAAATAGAAGGACTAATGATGGGAATATAGCAGAGTAGGTAATTGAAATTATCAAGAAGAAAGACTTGATGCACAGGGACACCTAAAATATGACAAAGTGTAATTGAAAATTGTTTGGGACACCTCCAGATGTGTTAAGAAAAATTACTTCCTATGTGAAAACAAGAAATGCAGCTGCTCAGCTAAAAAAGTTGCTCCCACACACCAGCAAGTGCAACTCAAATAAATGCCTCAGCTTAATTACAAACTATCACTTGTAACTTGAAAATAGCTAAAGTTAAAAACATTAACCTGTAAATGCTCAGGTACCATTAATGTACAAATAATTATGTAAACTATGCTCTACAGTTAACACTTGTTGATTTGGGGAGGGCACGCTGAACTATTCAGTTCTCAATTTCTTTGCAAATTAGACAAAAGAGAAAAGACAATTATCACTGAAACAGTTCATTCATTTGAATCGAATATCTGATGTATTTGATACTACTCTTTTGACTCTTCAGCACCTTTGCTATTAAGGAACTGTCTCTTTTCTCACTTCATAAAGATTTTGGAGGCGCTGATAATCATGTACACTATATACCCAATCATATGGGTTTCTCATCTGAGAGTTCCAAATAACAGATACATCTTAGAAAATCTCTAGTCTAGAACACAGCTGAGCATCTACCAGTAGACACCAGCACACACACATTCCAAACACAACATTAGTGTTTTTTGTATTACACAATTTTAACATACTTATCAGATTGCCCTGCCCAAATTGCCTTGCATCAAATTCAGGAACGAGGATACAGGGCATAATGACAGCAGTAAGTTAACAGTGAGGGAAGAGAAAAATACCTAAAAGCACACATCATTAAAAATCTAGTAGCTTTTTTCATCTCATATTTGCTAAAATGACTACCATCAATAAATCAACAAACAGTAAGTGCTGGAGAAGATATGGAGAAAAGGGAACCCTAGTACACTGCTGGTGGAAATGCAAACTGGTGCAGCCATTATGGAAAACTATGGCGTTTCCTCAAAAAATTAAAAATGAAATTGCCATCTGACCCAGTGATCACACTTCATTTAGAAAGATATATTCTTAGGAATATATCCTAAGAATCCCGAAACACCAATCAGAAATAATACCATATATGCACTCCTATGTTCATAGCAGTGTTATTTACAACTAGAGGCCTAGTACATGAAATTCGTGCACAGGTAGGGTCCCTAGGCCTGGCCGTCCATCAGGGCCAATCTGTGGGGTGACTGGTGGGGAGATCGGGGCCCCCCGCTTGCACCCGCCTTGGCCAGTCTGGCATTGCCCACTCTCTGGCCCCACCCCCAGGTCACCTCCCTCTGTGGGGTGACCAGCGGGGCGATCGGGGGGGCCCCCCACTGTCACCCGCCTTGGCTGGCCTGAGGCCCGCGGACAGGGGGCAGCTCCTGCATTGAGCGTCTGCCCTGGTAGTCACTGAGCATCATAGCGACCAGTTGTTCCGCCAGTCATTCTGCCGGTCGATTTGCATATCAGGCTTTTATTATATAGGATAGCTAAGATCTGGAAACAGCAGCAAGTGCCAATCAGTAGATGAGTGGACAAAAAAGCTGTGGTCCATTTACAAGGTGTACCAGTTAATAATGTGGATTTTTTTCAATAGATGGAGTTACACATATGTTGATATATATGTGATTTGATATGTATGCTATTTTGTTGTATTGACAACAAGCTTCAAAACTTCGTATGTCAAATTTGCTGAGGGTGTTAACATCGTAGATATTTTTACGCTTAAAAAGGTCGAATTTCATGCCAAAAACGAGCATTTGCAGGAAGTTTTAATTCATTACTTTATTTTGAAGAAAAAGTTATCATATACTTTGGGAAGCTTATGATGAACATGCTCCATCTCAAGATACTTGTGAACATTGGTTTAAATGCTTTAAAAGTGATGATTTCGATGTGAAAGACAAAGAATAATGTCCAGGTCAGCCAAAAAAGTTTGAAGACCAACTATTACAAGTATTCTTGGATGAAGATGTGTGTCAAACCAAAAAACAACTTGCAGAAAGATTCAACGTTGCTCAACAAACAATTTCCGATTGTTTACAAGCAATGGGAAAGATTTTAAAGGAAGGAAAATGGGTGCCACATCAACTTTTATTAGTATAGATCCGTGGTCGGCAAACTGCGGCTCACGAGCCACATGCGGCTCTTTGGCCCCCTGAGTGTGGCTCTTCCACAAAGTACCACGGCCTGGGCGAGTCTATTTTGAAGAAGTGGCATTAGAAGAAGTTTAAGTTCAAAAAATTTGGCTCTCAAAAGAAATTTCAATTGTTGTACTGTTGATATTTGGCTCTGTTGACTCATGAGTTTGCCAACCACTGGTATAGATGAATGGGTTACCAACAAGATCAAAAAAGAAATAAAAAACTTCCTGGAAACAAATGAAAATGAACATACAACAACTCCAAATCTGTGGGACACAGCAAAAGCAGTCCTGAAAGGGAAGTTCATAGCATTACAGGGCTACCTAAAAAAAAAATCAAACAAGAAAAATTAATAATAAACTATTTATCACTACAACGTAAAGAGAACAACAAGAAAATCCCAGAGTAAGTAGAAGGAAGGAAATAATAAATATTAGGGCAGAAATACATGACATACAAAAAACAATACAAAAAAAAATCAATGAAATCAAAGGCTGGTTCTTTGAAAAGATAAACAAGATTGATGAATCGTTAGCTAGACTCAAGAAACACAGAGAGAGGACCCTAATAAGTAAAATCAGAAACAAAAGTGGAGAAGTAACCACTGACACCACAGAAATACAAAGGACTGTAAGAAAATACTATGAACATATGCCAATAAGCTGGACAATGTGGGTGAAATGGACAAATTACTAGAAAAATATAATCTCCCAAAACTGAATCAGGAAGAATCAGAGAAACTGAATAGGCCAATAATAACTGATGAAATAGAACCAGTCAAAACAAAAAACAAAACAAAACTCCCAGCAAACAAAAGTCTGGGTCTGGATTGCTTCACAAGAGAGTTTTACCAAACATTCAAAGAAAAACACCTACACCGCCGAAACAATTCCAAAAAATCCAAGAGGAAGGAACACTTCCAAGCTCTTTTTATGAGGCCAGTATTATCCTAATTCCAAAACCAAATAAAGACACTACAAAGAAGGAGAATTACAGGTCAATATCCCTGTTAAACATACACACTAAAATCCTCAACAAAATATTAGCAAACTGGATTCAGGAATATATTAAAAAGATCATACACTATGACCAAGTGGGATTTTTTCCAGGGATGCAAGGCTGGTACAATTTTCACAAATCAATAACTGTGATATACCATTTAAACAAATTGAAAGACAAAAATCACATGATCATATCAATAGACGCAGAAAAAGCATTTGACAAAATCCAGTACCCATTTTTGATAAAACCTCTCAGCAAAATGAGAACAGAGGGGGCATATCTCAACATGATAAAGGCCATATATAACAAACCTACAGCAAACATCATACCCTATGGGCAAAACTAAAAGCATTTCCCCTAAGAATAGAAACAAAAAAGGGATGTCCGCTTTCTTTTCTTTCTTTTTCTTTATTGATTAAGGTGTCACATATTTGTCCTCATCCCCCCATTCCCATCCCACACCCCTCCCCACGGATGCCCCAACCCCCTGTTGAACTTAACCATTGGTTAGGCTCATATGCATGCACACAAGTCCTTTGGTTGATCTCTCCCCCCTCCCCCCACCCTCCCCTATCCTCCCTCTGAGGCCCGATAGTCCGATCGATGCCTCCTTGTTTCTGGTTCTGTTCTTGTTCATCAGTCTATGTTGTTCATCATTTCCCCTAGATGAGCGAGATCATGTGTCACTAGAGATATAAGAACTGAATGTGAGACGAGCAATAATAGTTATGCTGACAGGCAAATGAATCAGTCTGTAGTGAGTTTCTTTCTGGACCAACAGTTCCTTTGAGACCCAATATCAATGTCCACCAGTTCCTTATGTGTACATGTCGGTACTGACCCCTCAGCTCTGGATGGTGGACAAATGGTGGTAATGCAGGTCCGACACCCTCTGGTTTGGTCTCGGCCGGACCCAGGGGCACGGCTTCACCCGGACTCAGGGGCATGTGACCTCACCCGGACACAGGGGGCGCGTGGCCTCACCTGGACCCAGGTGCGTGCAGCCTCACCCGGATCCAGGGGCACACGGCCTCACCCGGACCCAGGATGATCCAGCTTCACCCGGACCCAGGGGCGCGTGGCCTCACCCAGACCCAGGGGCACGTGGCCTCACCCAAACCCAGGGGGCACGTGGTCTAAGCTGGACCCAGGTGCGCGCGGCCTCACCCGGATCCAGGGGCACACGGCCTCACCCGGACCCAGGATGCTCCAGCTTCACCCGGACCCAGGGGTGCGTGGCCTCACCCGGGCCCGGGACCCAGCCTCACCTGGATCCAGGGGCGCGCGACCTCACCTGGACCCAGGGGCGCGTGGCCTCTCCCAGACCCAGGGGCGCGTGGCCTCACCCGGGCCCGGGACCCAGCCTCACCTGGATCCAGGGGCACACGGACCCGGGATCCAGCTTCACCCAGATCCAGGGGCGCGCGACCTCACCCGGACCCAGGGGCGCGTGGCCTCTCCCAGACCCAGGGGCGCGTGGCCTCACCCGGGCCCGGGACCCAGCCTCACCCAGATCCAGGGGCACACGGCCTCACCTGGACCTGGGATCCAGCTTCACCCGGACCCAGGGGCGCATGGCCTCACCCAGACCCAGGGGCCCGTGTCCTCACCCGGACCCAGGGGCGTGAGGCTTCACCTAGACCCAGGGGTGTGTGACCACACCCGAGCCCAGGGGCACACAGCCTCGCCCAGACCCGGGACCCAGCCTCTCCTGGACCCAGGGGCGTATGGCCTCACCCGGACCCAGGGGCGCGTGGCCTCTCCCAGACCCAGGGTCATGTGACCTCACCCGGGTCCAGGGGCACACGGCCCCACCCGGACCCAGGATCCAGCCTCACCCGGACCTAGGGGCGCATAGCCTCACCTGGACCCAGGGGGGTGCGGCCTTACCCGGATCCAGGGGCATGTGGCCTCGCCTGGACCCAGGACCCAGCCCCACCCCGACCCAGTTCCCAGCCTCACCCGGACCCGGGACCCAGCGGGGTTTCGTCTTCTTGATCCCAATTCCTGTTGGTCAATTCCCTCTCAGTAATTCCTTCAGCCATTTTCTCAGAGCTCCAGGGCAGCTGCCGCAGAACTCGTTGGGCTGCGGGCTCAGCGAAGCTCCGGTGTGCCCTGTACGCGGTGGCGGACTGGTCCGGGGTCACTGCGTCGGCCCTTGGTTCTGCAGCAGTGGCCAGTTGCCAAGCGTGCGCACCTGGCCGCTTACGGGGCGTTGAGATTCTTGAAGGACTCGGAGGTCTCCCACCCCATGTCTCTCAGGGGCTCGTCTGTCCGTGCTCGGCAGCGAGTAGAGCTGTCCCCTTAGCTGGAGACCGCCGGGGGAACTGTGCCGAGCACGTTCCAGGCTGCCATTGTGTCGCCTGAGCCGTAGTTCTTAAAGTGTGATCTTTGGGTCACCGGCATCAGCATCATCCCACGCACCCCTCTCTTTTATTCTAGTTGTAGAGCATCTGCTCAGCCAGCCCTCCGGTGGTTCTGGATGGTGTCTGCTCTGCTCTCCTCTCATAGTCTCAAAATTGTTGTGGTAGGCAACAATCAGGCTTCTGCCCTGTGCCTCCATCTTGGTCCTCCTTTGTATAGTTAAGTCTTGATTGTTGTTGGTGGCACTGGGAGGAATTGTCCTCCTGGCCAATTGTCCGTGAGGACCCTCTGTTTCTATAAAGGAAGAGTTGCTGTGCAGGAGACACGTTTATGGGCCGGATCTTGTTGCAGCAAGGCTTTGGCGCTCACTAAGTCTGCCTCTTGAATGTGTCCCTTATGCGAGTGGTTGAAATCTGGTGTCATCTCACACCGACCACTAGATGCCCTGGTTTCTGGGTCTCCAATGGAGTGTAGGTCAGCTACTGCCTGAGGCCACTCAGCAGGAATTACAGCAAAAACTGCAGTTTCCTCCTCCTGTCTAAGTGGCCCTGGAGCAGTCCAACTAGAACCGCAGTTCATCTGGTCAAGCTGCCACAGGGCAGGCCACCCACATGCAAAAGCCGCTGCTTGGAGCCCAGGTGGGCCTGAAAAACGTGCGGGGCGGGTCTGCAAAACGTGCGGGGCGGGTCCCAGGGCGGGGCGGGGTCTCTGGGAGCCACCAGGCCATGGCGTGGCGAACTGCAATGGCTGCAAGTCTGCTTTTTCTGCTTTCCACGTTTCTAAGCCCCCTCGTTCCGCACTCCAGCGCAGCAAACACTGATTGCTGGGCGCACCTCCGCAAGGAAGTTACTCCCACTCTCCTACACGAAGGCCGAGAGTCCAGCCTCTCCCCGCAGGCGTCTGGGTCTCCCGCGCGTCCCCAGAAGCTGGATTTCAGGGTGATGGGGAGCTAATCTCCCCTAGGGTTGGAAAAAAAGCCGCATGACCCTTCCCCCGCCACCAGTCCGACCCACGCGCCTCCGCACCTTATCCCTTCCGAGTTCGCTCTTTCCTCTTCCCTCTTAGCTGTAAATCCACCCTTCAGCCAGCTCTCCTGTGGTTCTGGGTGGCAGACGCTCTGTCCTCCAGATGTATTTTTGAAATTGCTGTGTGCGGCGCAGTTCATTTGTTTAACTTTGCCCCCTTCTTGGTTCTCCTCTCTCTAAATGGCTAAAGGACTTGAATGTAAGACGGGAAATCCTAAAAATTCTCCAAGTCGGTGTTGGCGGCCTCCGGGGCCCCGAGGATCTCACTGGGCAGCTCGGCCAGGTCGGTGACGCAGATGGGCCTGTCCTGCAGAAAGATGGTCTATTCCTTCACCAAGAGCCACTGCGCCGAGTCCGCGGCCGCTGCCATAGCAGCTGCCGCGGCTGCCCACGAGCTCATGGCCCCGGCTGAGGTGCTGACTGAGAGGAGCAGCCGCCCGGCCTGGGGAGACGCGAGCAGGAGTCGCCGCGCTCACCAGTCCATCTTTTAGTTGTATTTCTGAAACTGCCATGCGAGGCAACAGATCAGCCATTCAACTCCGCCACCATCTTCCAGAGCCGTAGATTTTAAAGTGAGATCTTTGGCTCACCGGCATCAGCATCATCCCGCGTCCCCCTCTCTTTTATTCTAGTTGTAGAGCATCTTCTCAGCCAGCCCTCCGGTAGTTCTGGATGGTGTCTGCTCTGTTTTCCAGTTGTAGTTTCAAAATTGTTGTGGTAGGCAACAATCAGGCGTCCGCCCTATGCTGCCATCTTCGGGATGTCCGCTTTCACCACTCTTTCTCAACATAGTACTGGAAGTCATCAGACAAGGAAAAGAAATAAAAGGCATCCAAATTGGAAAGGAAGAAGTAAAACTCATTATTCACAGATGACATGATATTGTACATAGAAAACCCTAAAGACTCCACCAAAATACTACTATATTTAATACATGAATTTGGCAATGTAGCAGAATACAAAACCAACACCCCCCTAGATTGATGGCTTTTTTATACACCAACTAGAGGCCCAGTGCACGGATTCATGCATCAGTGGGGTTCGTGAGCCTGGCCTGCGCCCTCTCGTAATCCAGGACCCCTCGGGGGATGTCTGACTGCCGGTTTCAGCCTGATCCCTGCTGGCAGGTCGATGGACCCCACCGGTGCATGCCTCTAGGATGCATATAAGATCTTTGGTTAATCTCTTCCCGCGCCTCCCCCCCCCCACCAATATTCATCAGTCTGTTCCATGTTTCCATGCCCCTGCATTGAGCATCTGCCCCCTGGTGGTCAGTGCATGCCATAGCTACCGGTCAAACGGTCCCTTAAGCTTTTATATATATAGATAATGAATACTCAAAAAGAGAAACTAAACCAACAATGCCATTTACCATTGTAACAAAAAATTAAGATACTTAGAAATAAACTTAACCAAGGAGGTAAAAGACTTGTACTGGGAAAACTACAGGATGCTGAAAAAAAGAAATAGAAGAAGGTATACACAAGTGGAAGAATATACAGTGTACATGGATTGGTAGAATCAACATCATTAAAATGTCCATACTACCCAAGGCAATCTACAGAATCAATGCAATCTGTATTAAAATACCAACAGCATATTTCACAGATCTAGAACAAATATTCCAAAATTTTATATGGAACCAAAAAAGATCCTGAATAGCCACAGTAATCCTGAGAAAGAAAAAAATTTGGAGGGATCACAATACCAAATATCAAGTTATACTACAAAGCCAATGTAATCAAAACAGCCTGGTACTGGTACAAGAACAGGCATAGAGATCAATGGGACAGAACAGAGAACCCAGAAATTGACCCAAACCATTATACTCAATTAATATTTGACACAGGAGGGAAGAGAATACAATGGAGTCAAGACAGTCTGTTCAATAAATGGTGTTGGGAAAATTGGACAGATACATGCAAAAAAATGAAACTAGACCACCAACTTACACCATATGCAAGAGTAAACTCAAAATGGATAATAGATTTAAATGTAAGTTGTGAAACCATAAAAATCCTAGAAGAAACCATAGGCAGCAAAAATTCAGACATCTCTAGTAGCAATATGTTTAAGGATATATCTCCTAGGGCAAAAGAAACTAAGGAGAAAATAAACACATGGACTACATCAAAATAAAAAGCTTCTGCACAGCAAAAGAAACCATCAACAAAACGAAAAGGAAGGCCACTCTATGGGAGAACATATTTGGCAATGATACATCTGATAAAGGGTTAATATCCAAAATATATAAGGAACTCATACAACTTAACAAAAGGAAGACAATCCAATTAAAAAATGGGCAAAGGATCTAAACAGACACTTCTCCAAAGTGGACATACACATAGATGGCCAAGAGACATATGAAAACATGCTCAACATGCTCAAAGTCACTGATCATCAGAGAGATGCAAATTAACAATGAGGTATCACCTCACACCTGACAGAATGACTACCAGCAACAAACCAATAAATGACAAGGGCTAGAGAGGATGTGGAGAAAAGGGAACCCTAGTTGGTGGGAACGCAGACTGGTGCAACCATTATAGAAAACAGTATGGCGTTTCCTCAAAAAATTAAATATGGATCTGCCATTTGACCCAGTGATCCCACTTCTAGGAATATATCCTAAGAATCTTGAAACACCAATCAGAAAAAAATATATGCACCCTATGTTTGTAGCAGCACAATTTACAATAGCTTATGATCTGGAAACAACCCATCAGAGTGGATAAAAAAAGCTGTGGTACATTTATAGCATGGAATACCATGCAGCAGTAAAAAAGAAGACTATCTTACCCTTTGAGACAGCATGGAGGGACCCGGAGAGTATCATGCTAAGTGAAATAAGTCAGAGAAAGACAAGAGTCACATGATCTCACTCATATGGGGAATCTAACAAAATAAACTGATGAACGGAATGGATCCAGAGACATGGAAGCATGGAACAGAGTGCGGAATTTCCGAGGGAAGGTGTGTGTGTAGGGGGGGGAGGGGGCAGAATTTGTATTCATATATGCATAACCCATGGAAAAAGACAATAGGGAGGTTAAAGCCTGGGGTGAGGGGCGGGGGTGAGCTGGAGTGGGTCAGTGTGGGGGGGAGGGGGTGGGAAATGAGGGGACATATGTAATACTTTCGACAATAAAGATTTTAAAAAAAGTTAATGTGAGCATTCTTTTATTTTTAGCAACTATTACTATAAATAGTAATAATAATGACAGTTGTGGCTTATCAAGAACTGGCTCATTTGTTTAAAATAGGTTTTGAAAAAAAGGCCCACCCCCAAAATTAAATTCCTTTAAGGGAACAATAACCCTCAGATCTGAGTTTATACAACGGCTAGCCTGCCTTGAAAGTACCTTTAATCTTGGCTATCCAATCTACAAATTCGTTGATTTTACTGGAAAAACAAAATTCAAAGAGTAAGTCCTATCACTATTGGTATATTACAGATCACAGTATTATCTTTCTACCAATGGATAGCATTACTCTCAATCCGTTTAAAAGGAAAATATAATAAAACTCTTAAAAGGATCAGTATGTACTTACATTCCTGCCATACAGTGATATGTAACATTCAATGGATTTTCCTAAAGTCGCATAGGGCAAAAGGAGATGAAAATGCTCCTTATATTCAATATTTATAGTATTTGCAAAGAAGAGCTCCTTAATTGTGGCTGCGTGAGTGAAAATAATTGTTTCACTGGTTATGATTACTAATAGAACTCTTTAGAGACCTTCAGTGGAGGGAGCATGGCGAACAATATTACATTAGGAAATACAGGACAAAATATTCCCAGTATCCAGCTGTGGAATTTCACTGAGCTTCAAAAAGCCGAATATATAAAAGAAGTTGTACTAATTTTTTTTTTTTTTGTACTAATTTTTAAGGCTCTCTCTTTCAATACCAAAATGGATAAATCCATGGTTTTCGTTTGTTTCATAACAGCAAACATGTGTTGAATGCTTATTACGGACGCAACACTCTCCTAAGCATTTGAGATGCTTGTATGAGTTACATGCTTTAACTCATAATCCCCACAGCGACTCTACCAGGTAGATATTATCACTAGCCTCTCTCTATAAAGGAAGAAGCTGGGGCCGTGCATTAACTACCTTGGTCAAAGCCTTCCAGTAGTCGGTGACAGAACCAGGACTCGTACCCAGGGAGCACGGCTTTGGCATTATTCAATGCCCCTGGCTGTGTTAGAAGTCACCGCCCTCAGGTAACATTCCTCTCCCCCAGCCCCGCAGGCTCCAGGGCAGTTTCGGTCTCCTTCGGCACTGCCCCCATTCCAGCAGCTACCCTGCCGGCGTGGGGAACCGCGGCCGGCCCCAGGCCCGCCTCCCGAGGGAGGAGGCGAGTGACCAGCCCGTGTCCCCACCCCCCGCCAGAGGGAGGTCGAGAAGAGGAGGATGACCAGCCCGCCACCCCAGCCACCTACCACCTACCACCCCCCGGGCCTCGGACCAGCTGCCCGGGTCCCAGACGTTGCCGGCCCCCCGCCTTCACCTGCGGTCCGGCTCCGGCCTGGGAGTGTCAGGTGAAGGCCCCGCGGCGCCGCCCGCGCAGAGCTCGGAAGTCCGGCGGCTTCGTCTCCGCGGCTGGGGTGGCTTCTGGGCCGCCAGCTCGGGCTCCATGGCGCGCAGGGGGATGGGGCAGTGGCCGGGTGCCCGGGAAGTCCGCCGGGACGGGCACCGTGCCCAACCACTTCGGTGCTGAGAGAAGTTTCTGTCAGGAATGAGCCGCCGCCGCCATCTTCCGGGGTTTGAAAATGGTGACCGCCCTGCGCCAGCCAATCATGGGACAGCTGGCCGTTGCTAGGAAACGTGAATCCCGCCCCTCTCCCGCCCGCCCCCCCCCGTGCCCCCGCTTCCTGGCGCCTTAGAAGCGGGAAAAGGAAGATGGTTGGAAGGAACAGCCCTGCAGATTAGTTGGGTGGCCTTGGATTTTATTCTATTCCTGAATCCCAAGGCCCAATACCTATTTCACTGTTTATTAGGACTTTCACCGCAGGCTAAGGCACAAGAAAGGTTGAAAATAATGACCTAAAATGAGGTTTGGTCGGGTACGCCAAATTATTCATGTAAAATAACCCCCCAATTAACCAAAGATAATGGGAAGTATTCTTAGGGCTGTCTCTAGGAAACCATTAAAATCAAATTATGAGCCCTCCTGTCTCCCAGTGCGGAAGAGACAATCTCTGTTCAGCAAGAGAGTGAAGAAGGCAACAAAAGGCAGAACATCAAAACAAGGACCTTTTCAAATGAAAAAGACAATTGTTAAGTAGCACATTGTTTCCTATTTTATATATTGCTTTGTATATGTCCAAGGCTTTAAATTAGCCTCTCCTTTGATTCCGTTTCTGGGAATCTATCCTAGGAAATAAAACTACATGTACATTGAAGGGTGGCAGAATATGTCATCCAAAATATGCTACTTGGACATTAGGATTAATTTTGAGCTACAGGCACTTGAAGAACACCAAGTGCAAGCAAGAAGAGTACTCTCACCTTCCCCTTTCTTCCTGAAAGTGGGAGATAAAACTCCCAGGTGAAAGCTGCCTTCCCTATACTAGGAGGAGAGAAACATTATCACCAGAGATGGGAGGAGCCAAGAGAGAGTGAATTCTGCACAGACTTTATTAAAATAACTCGTATCTTTCTTATCTTCTTCTTTAGTCTCTCTCTCTCTCTCTCTCTCTCTCTCTCTCTCTATATATATATATATATATATATATATACACACACACATATATTTTTTTCTTTTTCTAAATATTTTGGTTACTTTTCCCCAGTTGCCTCTTTTTCTTTGACCTAGCATGCAAGCACTAAGATTTTGCCTCTTCTTTGGGTCTCCATTTTCCTATGGGGGCTCCCATGTACACGTAAAAATCTGTTTGCTTTTCTCCTATTAATCTGTCTCCTGTCATTTTAACTAAAATACTGAAGCAGATATCCTAAGAGGACAGAAGTAAAGTTTTGTTTCCCCTACAATATGAAGATGTTAATAGCGCTGTTATTTAATGGCATCAGAAAAAAGTAAAGATTATCTAAACAAACAATGATAGGGAAATTGTTAATTATGGTTGATCCATTGGAAAGAATATTTTTGACCAATAAAAATTAACTATGAAGTGTGTAACAGAATAGCACGTTGTAATTTTTTAAATAAAAATCTGGTATATAAAGGCATATTAATATATTCAGAGTTATGAAGTACCAGAGAGTTAACAAAGGAAAATATGAAATCAATATATTAAAATGTCTGTAACTGGTATTATAATTTTCTTCTTGTATTTATAATTATTTTTAATCATGTGGCACTGAACTTGTATTACATTTATAACACAAGGGAAACCGTTTTTAGCTTTAAAAAAAGGTTGAGAAGTTAAGAGAGCAAGATGCCTATAGTTAAGAACCACCTCTGTTCTACCTTATCCTATCTTCACCCCCAAAATTAAAGAAGAAAGGATTGCTTTTTAGCAGTTAGAGTAAAACAACACAGACATACAGTCTAGGGAGTTCGTCTCCTCCCAGACAGAGCTTCACAGGATGCACACATTTAGATCATACCCTGTGAAACTGCTGAAATTTCACCTCTTAAAACAGCAGTTTCCTCATTCCAACCCAGTGCTTTGGTAAGGTCTTCAAAAGTTAGACTCTGTCAGTTCTGCAATTCTTAAAGCTGGTTTTGATAGTGTAATTGGAGATAGGCAGTCTGTAATAATCAATTTGCAAAGTGATAGATAAGCCTGGATGTTGATGTGGGGATTCTCAGTGGGGAGAGATTTCTTCCCAGTGGTCAGAATACTGCTGTTTTATGCAGAGCACTTCTTTCCAATTTTCAGATACTTACTATTTTGTTTAATTATTCACAAATATTTATTGAATTCCTACACATTATGCCAGGCCCTGTGCTAGATACACTAGGCAAACAATGAGTAGAAGACAAATTTTAATAACAAAATAGCTGGGTACCCTAGAAACAGAGTGAAAGAAAGTGGACCATTCTGAGGGTTGGTCATTCAAGACATGAAAAAAGCCTTGCAAACTGTCTTGATTCTACAAGATATAAACTTTCTGGTGTCTGAATGCCCCTGCCCCCAAAGGCAATGCCTTACTCTGCCTTAGAACAGTGTTGAATACATGATAAATGTTCCCTAAATTCTTTTTCTCAGCTCCTTGTAAACTGCCCATCTCCATTAAATTCTTCAGAGCAGAGCTTGAAGGAACTGATCAAACTTCAGCTTTTATAGCATACTAGAGGCCCAGTGCATGAAATTCGTACATGGGGGTGTGTGTCCCTCAGCCCAGCCTGCACCCTCTCCAATCTGGGACCCCTCGAGGGATGTCCAGCTGACCATAGGATCGGCCTAAACGGGCAGCTGGACATCCCTCTTACAATCCAGGACTGCTGGCTCCCAACTGCTCACCTGCCTGCCTTCCTGATTGCCCCTAACTGCTTCTGCCTGCCAGCCTGATCACCTCCTAACCACTCCCCTGCCAGCCTGATTGATGCCTAACTGCTCCTCTGCAGTCCTGGTTGCCACTAACTGCCCTCCCCTGCAGGCCTAGTCACCCCTAACTGCCCTCCCCTGCAGGCCTGGTCACCCCTAACTGCCTTCCCCTGCAGGCCTGGTCCCCCCCAAACTGCTCTCCTCTGCAGGCCTGGGTCCCCCCAACTGCCCTTCCCTGCAGGCCTGGTCGCCCCCAACTTCCCTCCTCTGCTGGCCTGGTCATCCCAAACTACCCTCCCCTGCAGGCTTGATCGCCCCCAACTGCCCTCCCTTGCAGACCTGGTCCCTTCCAACTGCCCTCCCCTGCTGGCCTGAACGCTCACAATTGCCCTCCCTTGCAGGCCTGATCCCCCCCAACTGCCCTCCCCTGCTGGCCATCTTGTGGCAGCTATCTTGTGTCCACATGGGGGCAGCCATCTTTGACCACATGGGGGCAGCCATCTTGTGTGTTGGAGTGATGGTCAATTTGCATGTTACTCTTTTATTAGATAGGACTAGAGGCCTGGTGCATGGATTCGTGCACTGGTGGGGTCCCTTGGCCTGGCCTGCATCCTCTAGCAATCCGGGACCCCTCAGGGATGTCGGAGAGCCAGTTTCGGCCCGATCCCTCCAGGCCAGGACGAGGGACCCCACCGTGCACCAGGCCTCTAGTCCTATCTAATAAAAGAGTAACATGCAAATTGACCATCACTCCAACACACAAGATGGCTGCCCCCATGTGGTCAAAGATGGCTGCCCCCATGTGGACACAAGATAGCTGCCACAAGATGGCCAGCAGGGGAGGGCAGTTGGGGGGGATCAGGCCTGCAAGGGAGGGCAATTGTGAGCGTTCAGGCCAGCAGGGGAGGGCAGTTGGAAGGGACCAGGTCTGCAAGGGAGGGCAGTTGGGGGCGATCAAGCCTGCAGGGGAGGGTAGTTTGGGATGACCAGGCCAGCAGAGGAGGGAAGTTGGGGGCAACCGGGCCTGCAGGGAAGGGCAGTTGGGGGGACCCAGGCCTGCAGAGGAGAGCAGTTTGGGGGGGACCAGGCCTGCAGGGGAAGGCAGTTAGGGGTGACCAGGCCTGCAGGGGAGGGCAGTTGAGGGCGACCAAGCCTGCAGGGGAGGGCAGTTCGGGATGACCAGGCCAGCAGAGGAGGGAAGTTGGGGGCGACCAGGCCTGCAGGGAAGGGCAGTTGGGGGTAACCCAGGCCTTCAGGGGAGAGCAGTTGGGGGTGACCAGGCCTGCAGGGGAGGGCAGTTAGGGGCAAACAGGCTGGCAGGGGAGCAGTTAGGCATCAATCAGGCTGGCAGGGGAGTGGTTAGGGGGTGATCAGGCTGGCAGGCAGAAGCAGTTAGGGGCAATCAGGAAGGCAGGCAGGCGAGCAGTTGGGAGCCAGCAGTCCTGGATTATGAGAGGGATGTCCAGGTAGGATCAGGCTTAAACAGGCAGTCAGACATCCCTCGAGGGGTCCCAGATTGGAGAGGGTGCAGGCTGGGCTGAGGGACACCCCACCCCTGTGCACGAATTTCGTGCACTGGGCCTCTAGTATGTATATAAGATCTTTGGTTTATCTCTTCCCACCCTCCCCTGTCCCCCCTACCCTCTGAGATTCATGAGTCTGTTCTATGTTTCCATGCCTGTGGTTTCCACTCCTGTGTTGAGCATCTTCCCCCTGGTGGTCAGTGTGTGTCATAGCTACCGGCCGGTGGGCCGGTGGGCTGGTCACTTAGGCTTTTATATATATACTAGAGGCCCGGTGCATGAAATTATGCACGGGGGGTCTCAGCCCGACCTGTACCCTCTCCAATCCGAGAGCCCTCAGGGCATGTCCTGCTGATGGCTTAGGCCCACTCCCTGTGGTTCTCTGCTCTCTGCGGGGCTTGCCTGCTCCACACCATAGCGATGGGCAAGCAAGCCCTGCTGGGTGCTGCCTGCAGCTGCGCTTGTCTGCTCCCGGGTAGCCGAGGCAACAGCCAAGCAGGCCCTGCTGGGTGCTGCCTGCAGGCCCACTTGCCTGTTGTGGGTTGCCAGCAGCTACCACCAAACAGGCCCTGCTGTCTGCTGTCTGCTGTCAAGCTGCACCACTGGACCCACCCCCAGGCCCACCCTGAGGTTGCCTTTCCAGCCCTGCCTGGCTCCCCGTGCCCCGCAGCAGCTGCGGCCGCTGAGGTCTGGCCCTGCCTCCCTCTTTGGCCCTTGAAGCAGCCTTGGCAGCTGCTGACCAGGCCCTCCCCCAGTGCAGGTGCATGGAGGCAGGTCCAGGCACCACCGCCCCAGACCTGCAAATGCTGATGGGGGCGGGTCTGGGCGCCACCGCTGCTGCTGCCCCCAGAGAGACCCCGCCCCCGCCGCCCCCATAGACACCCCGCCCCTGCCCCCGGGTGGCGGCGGCGGCAGCGGTGGCGGAGGCGGGGCCGCAGCGGCAGCGGCGGGGTCTCTCTGGGGGCGGCTGCAGCCGTGGCGGTGGGGGCGGGGTCTCTCTGGGGGCGGCGGTGGCGGTGGCGGCGGGGTCTCTCCGGGGGGCAGCGGCGGCGGCGGCGGCGCCTGGTTCCACCCCCACCCACCGCCACTGCTCGGACCCGTGAACGCTGAGGGGTCTCCCCTCAGCGGCGACGGATCCGGCCATTGAGTGGCGCAGGGGGTGGGACTCGTGAGTCCTGCCCCCGCGCCTCTCAATGGCTGGATAGGCCACCCCGAGTCCCGCCCCCCAGCCTCCCGCTGCCCAATCGTGGGTGTAGCGGAGTGATGTTTATTTGCATAGTACTCTATTATTAGATAGGATAGATATTTAGAGTCTAGATTTCCCTTTCTAAGAAGATATTCTCATTATCTTAATTAGACCTAAATATGTTCCAAGTTTTTCAACCACAGATTTACAATCATAGATTTGCAAATATTCTCTTGGGGGACTTCCTCAAAGATTATTTTTAAAACCTTTGGCTATATACAATGACACCACTCATCATGTAGGTTGATATTAAGTTGATATTCAACAACTTGTATACTAATATCAATTAATATGTAAGTCAATAATTCTAAAATCTATTTTATTACATTATCTAAATAAATTAAACTCTGTGTTTGTAAAACTGCTTACTAAGTGATACATGAGCTGGTTTCAGCAACCAGTAAAGTCCCATGGTATGTACCAGCTGTATATAACTTGGGTTATAAAGGAAAAATGCTGGGGATGGGTAGTTCTTGCCAGCTCCATGTTCTTTTTTATTTTTCTGCCACTTCCAACAATCTGATTTACCACTCTGTATCACAGAGATTTCAGTTCTTTCATCAAACCCTCAGATTAATGTTTTGCAGAAAAATCAAAATTGGAAGAATGACTTAAAGATATGGTAGCTAAGATTTCTTAAGCTGCCAAAGGGAAGATTCTTCTTATGATAAATTTATTTTAAGAAGAAAACTTTCTTTTTTTTAAATCCTCACCTGAGGATATTTTTTTCCATTGCTTTTCAGAGAGAGTGGAAGAGAGGAAGGGGAGAAGGGAAGGAGAAAAAGAAGGAAGAGGAGAGAGAGAGAAACATCCATGTGAGAGAGACACATCAACTGGTTGCCTCCCATATGAGTCCCAACTGGGGGTGGGAAGGGAACCCACAATCCAGGTACTTGCCCTTGACCGTGAATTGAACCTAAGACCCTTGAGTTCAAGGGTTGACACACTAACCACTGAGCATACTGGCCAAGGTGAAGACTTTCTTTTTTTAAAAAAAATTATTGAATTTATTGTAGTGACATTGGTTAATAAAATTATATTGGTTTCAGGTGTACAATTCTATGAGCCATCATCTGTATCATTGTATTGTGTGCTTACCACCCCAAGTCAAGTCTCCTTCTATCACCATTTATCCCACCTTTACCCTCTTCTATCTCCTCCCACCCCCTTTTCCCTCTGTCAGTCTGTTCTCTGTATCTATAAGCCTGTTTCTATTTTGTTCATTAGATTCTACATATAAGTGAAATCATATGGTACTTGCCTTTCTCTGACTGGCTTATTTCACTTAGCATAATACTCTCCAGGTCCATCAATGCTGTAGCAAAAGGTAAGATTTCCTTCCTTTTTAAAAAAATATTTACCCAAGTGCCACAGCCTTTTGCAGCGAGGATTCAGGATCGGGAGAAGGGGCTGTGCACAAACAAATATACTAGACAAGAAATATAAATTTAGAAGTTATTGGGGGAACCAGGCTGAGACCTACTCTCTAGTGGAGTGGATCTCTGAATGTCTGGACCCATAGCTTTTTATTTACTAGAATATACATTTGCCCTTTAGCAAACCAAAGAGACATATCAATGGCAAGGTTTGGTAAACAATAAAGGATTATCAGGTTAGGGGATTGCCTTCAGCCGTTCAGCCAGCAGCAGGGTAACACTATGCTGATTCTCAGCCCTTGCTGAATATCACAGTCCATCAGCCTTCTGACGGACTTCTCGCATTTATATGTTAACTACTTGTTGGTCTTTGCCTCTAGCACCCAAGGATATGTTTACTGAGTTTAGAGAGAGAGGAAAGGAGAAAGAGAGAGAGAGAGAGAGAGAAAAAGAGAGAGATAAATGCCTATGTGATTGGTTGCCTCCCATATGCGTCTGACTGGGGATAAAACTTGAAACCTAGGTATGTACCCTGACCAGGAATCAGACCCACAACCTTTTAGTGTGTGGGACAATGCTTCAACCAACTGAGCAACCCAGCCAGGGCAAGATTTCCTTGTTTTGTATGGTCTCATCATATTCCATTGTGTAAATATATCACAACATTTTTATCCACTCATCTACTGATGGACACTTGGACTACTTCCAAATCTTGGCTATTCTATCTAATAAAAGAGCAATATGCAAATTAACCATCACTCCACTACACCCACAAGCCACACCCACCAGCCAATCAGAGCGAGTATGCAAATTAACCCCAACTATGATGGCTACGGCCACAGAGAGCAGGAGGGAGGCTTGGGTTTCCCTGGCAATGGAGGAAGGCAAGCTTTACGCATATCCTGGCCAGCGGAGGCCTCCACTCAAGGGTACAAAGTTTCAATTATAGAAAGTAAATAAATTCCAACAGAAATGGCAGCAGCCACTGAGCTGGAAGAGCAGGAGGTGAGGGTTGCCCTGGGCGATGGAGGAAGCCACGCTTCTGCAGCCCTGGCTGGCTCAGGCCTTCACTCCAGGCTACAAAGTTTCAATTATAGAAGATACATAAATTCCAACAGAAATGGCTGCTGCCACGGAGCGAGCAGGAGGCTTGGCTCCACTCCAGGCTACATAGTTTCAATTGTAGAAGATAAATAAATTCCAAATACCAGGGCCTCCGCTTGGGTCGCCGGGGGGGCATGGCTGGCCTGCAAACCACCACAGGCCCCTCGCCCAGGCCGCCCCATACCCCAAGGACCCCCACCCTGATCCGGGACACCCTTCAAGGCAAACCAGCTGGCCCCCACCCATGTACCAGGCCGCTATCCTATCTAATAAAATAGTAATATGCAGATTGACCATCACTCCAACACACAAGATGGCTGCCCCCATGTGGTCAAAGATCCTGCCCCCATGTGGACACAAGATGGCCACCACAAGATGGCCAGCAGGGGAGGGCAGTTGGGAGGGACCAGGCCTGCAAGGGAGGGCAGTTGTGGGCAATCAGGCAAGCAGGGGAGAGAAGTTGGGAGGTACCAGGCCTGCAAGGGAGGGCAGTTGAGAGGGACCAGGCCTGCAAGGGAGGGCAGTTGGGGGTGATCAACCCTGCAGGGGAGGGCAGTTAGGGGTGACCAGGCCGGCAGAGGAGGGAAGTTGGGGGCAAACAGGCTGGCAGGGGAGCAGTTAGACATCAATCAGGGTGGCATGGGAGTGGTTAGGGGGTGATCAGGCTGGCAGGCAGAAGCGGTTAGGGGCAATCAGGAAGGCAGGCAGGCGAGCAGTTGGGAGCCAACAGTTCTGAATTGTGAGAGGGATCCCAGATTGGAGAGGGTGCAGGCTGGGCTGATGGCCGCCTGCCCATGCATGAATTTTGTGCACCGGACCTCTAGTTTTAAATAATGCTGCAGTGAACATAGGGGTGCATATATTCTTGAATTAGTGTTTCAGTTTCTTCAGATATATTCCCAGAAGAGGAATCATAAGGCAGTTACATTTATACTTTTTTGAGGTAACTCCATACTGCTTTCCACAGTGGCTGTATCAAGCTGTACTCCCACAAACAGTGCACAAGGTTTCCCTTTTCTCCACATCCTCACCAACACTTGTTTGGTGATCTATTGATGATAGCCATCTGACATATGTGGGATGAAATCATCATTTTTCTGATGATAGTGATGTTGAACATCTTTTCATATGTCTATTGGCCATCTGAATGTTCTCTTTGGAGTTCCTTTGGCCATTTTTAATTGGATTTTTTTTTGTTTTTTGGAGTTTAGTGTTATAAGTTCTTTATAAATTTTGGATATTTACTTAGTTACCATTATTAGATGCATCATTGGCTAATATTTTTTTTCCCATTCAGTCAGTCTTTTCATTTTGTTGATGGTTTTCTTTGCTGTGAAAAAACATTTTAGTTTGCTGTAATCCCACTTGTTTATTTTTCCTTTGTTTCTCTTGTCCAAGGAGACATCAGGAAAAACATTGCTATGAGAAATATCTGAGATTTTACTGCCTATGTTTTCTTCTAAGATTTTATGATTTCAAGTCTTACATTTAAATCTTTAATTCATTTTGAGTTTAGTCTTGTGTAAGGTAATGAAGGTTGTCTAATTTCACTTTTTTGCCTGTATCTGTCCAGTTTTCCCAACATCATTATTGAATTGACTATTTTTACCCAATTGAATGTTCTTGCCTCCTTTGTAGAATATTAATTGACCATAAAGACATGTGTTTTTTTTTCCTGGTCTCTCTATACTGTTGCATTCATCTATATGTTTGTTTTTATGCCAGTACCGTGCTGTTTTGATTACTATGGCCTTGTAGTGTAGTTTGATATCAGGTAGTGTTATTTCTCCAACTTTGTTCTTGTTTCTCAAGATTTCTGTGGCTATCCAAGGTCTTTTGTGGTTCCATATAAAATTTTGGAATATTTATTCTAGTTCTGTGAAATACGCCATTGGTATCTTGATAGGAATTGTGTTGAATCTATAGATTGCTTTTGGGTAGTATGGACATTTTAATGATGTTAATTCTTCCTATCCATGAACATGCTATATGCTTCCACTTATTTGTATCTTCTTTAACTTCTCTCTTCAGTGTCTTATAATTTTCTGATTACAGGTTTTTACATCCTTAGCTAAATTTAGTCCAAGGTATTTTATTTTATATTTTTCATACAATTATAAATTATATTAGTTTCCCTTTCTGATAGTTCATTATTTCTGTGTAAAAATGCAACTGATTTCTGGATATTTATTTTATCCCTTGCTACTTTACTGAATTCATTTTTCAGTTCTAGTAGTTATTTGGTGGAATCTTTAGGATTCTCTATATACAGTATCATGTTATTTTCAAATAATGACAGTTTTGCTTCTTCCTTTCCAATTTGGATGCCTTTTATTTCTTCTTCTTGTCTTATTGCTATGACTAGGACTTCCAGTACTATCTACAACAATAAAAGCATAATATGCTAATTAGACTGGACATCCTTCCAGGCGACCTTCCGGACAAAGCCGGGGCTGTGAGGGAAACCCGGGTCCCGGGTGCCTGTTGCTGGCTGGAGGAAAGCCCAGGTCCTGGGTGCCAAAGGGAAGCCGGTGCCAGCAGCTGGGGGAAGGAAGGCCTACTCTTGCATGAATTTCATGCATCAGGCCTCTAGTGTTGAATAAGAATGGCAACAATGGATATTTTTGTCTTGTTCCCAATCTTAAGGGAAACACTTTTGGTTTTTGCCCATTGAGTATGATGTTGGCTGTAGGTTTGCCACATATGGCCTTTATTATGTTGAGGTATGTTCTTTCTATCCCCATTTTGCTGAGAGTTTTTATCATAAGTGGGTGTTGGATTTTATTAAAAGCTTTTTCTGCATGTATTGATATAATGATGCAATTCTTATCCTTTATTTTATTTATGTGGTATATCACATTTATTGATTTGTGGATATTATATTAACCTTGTATCTCTGTAATAAATCTCACTTGATTATCATGTATGACCTTTTTAATGTATTGCTGGATCTGGTTTGGTAATATTTTTTGAGGATTTTAGCAAATACGTTCATCAGGGATATTGGCCTATAATTTTTTTTTTTTGTAGTGAATTTATCTGGTTTTGGAATTAGTAAAATGAATTTGGGAATTTTTCCTCATCTTTAATTTTTTGGAATAATTTGAGTGTTTTCTGCTACCTTGCCTTTCTTCCTCTGCTTCATCCAACCTACTGTTTATTACTACTAGTCTATACTTTATTTCAGATATTATATTCTTCATTTCTGACTGGTTCTTTTTTATGGTTTCTATGTTCTTTTTTATGCTTGCTATTTCTTTGTTGAAGTTTTCACTAAGTTTCTTGAGCATCCTTATAACCATTTTTTGAACACTATGTCTGGTAAATTATTTGGCTCCAATTCTTTTAGCTCCTTTTCTGGAGATTTCACCTATTCTTTCATTTGGGGCATGTTTCTTTATCTCACCATTTTGTCTGCCTCTTTGTGTTTGTTTCTATGAATTATGGAGATCTGCTATGACTTCCAGTATTGGTAGGGTATCCTTATATCCTAGGTGTCCTGTGGGACATAGTGGTGCAACCTTCTTGAGCACCTGAACTGGGTGCTCCAGGAATGTCCCTTATGTGGGTTATGAAGTCTTGATTTCTATTGGCCTGTTTGTGCATGGAATACACCCTTAGGCTGAAATCAGATTTGTTTCTTAAAATCTATTGTGTGTGTGTGTGTGTGTGTGTGTGTGCCTCTATTTTTTGCTTCTATCAGTTATCTATTTATTATATAGGATTATTTTCAGATATTGCAGTAAAAAAACAGAAAAAGTGGAAACGAGTATTAGCTGTAGGGTTTAAGAGGCAGAATTAAACTTTAGAAGAAAATGTGTGGCTAGAAAAAGCTCTATTAATTAGAAGTAGATTGAGACTAATTTTTTTTTATGCTTAGACTATCTTACAAAGAGACTATTGAAACTTTAAAATACTGAATTATGTTAGTAACAGGGGAGGAGAGTGAAGGAGGGAAAAGGGAGAAACATGGACATTGTGGGTGTGGGAATGACAATGGAAAGCTATTTGGGTTGGAGCAGCCAGGGCTGCCAAAAGATAATTAGCAAAGATAACTTCAGAAATGTCAGAACATCCATCAGAATTATTTATCAGAGCTGAAGACTTCTTTCTTTCTTGTTTTAAAGAAGAATTTCTTGCTAAGATTTTTCTTTTCTCATTACTTAGCAATGAATTGCCTGGTCTATATTAAAAAATACCTAAGAAAGGAACTTTCAAAAGAAAGGAAATCATAACTAAACATCACATTTATATACTTGCATTATATTACACACACATACTTTTTTCTTTTAAGACTTCTTTATGTGTGTGTATGTGGATGTATGTGGATATATATATTTAATGGAATACTACCATGGACACTTAAAGTCTGAAATTGGTGGAGCAGACTGGCAACTTGCTTAGGAGCTGAAGCTAAAGCTGCTTCTTTTCTTAAAGCCTTTCAAGTGATTAAATGAGGCCCACCCACAATATCAAGGGAAATCTTTACTTAAAGTGAAGCGATTGTCAGTGTAAAACCACATCTACAAAATGCTTTCACAGCAATACCTAGATGAGTGTTTGGTTGAATAACTGAGCACTAAAGGCTAGCCACCTTGACACATAAAACTACCACATCAGAAAACTTCTCCAGACTTCAAATTCCAATTATTACTTGAGGAAACTTTTTCCTTTAAGACTTAGTTTTTCAAGGAAAAAAGGAATTACTAAAGAAATGAGGCATTTTAAAAATTATATTACAAAAGAGGTTTTTCTCATTTTCTTCTAATTCCTTTGCAAATCTCAAGTAATCACAGCATTATCTCAGGGTGTTCAAGCCACCACAGCCACATTGAGACTGAAGAGCTGAAAAGTGGCGGGGCTGCTTTAAGTGAAGCCAGCAGCTCAACTCTCAGGCGGAGTCACTTCCTGCCTTGTTATAAAGCTCACCTGGGCATACTCTGTCACTTATTACCAGGGGCACCTTCAACTCAGCATGGTAAGTGACTACTGTGCTTGTACATTGTTGACAGTGTTGCTTTGGTGTTGTAGAAAATTTTACTCATCAAATTTGGCCCTCTTCCCCTCCAAGACATTTTTAATAAATTCTTGATATGAGAGAAGAAATTTTTAAATAACTATTGTTTCTCTTAACAGCCATCTTTGAGGCTGATTTGAATAAGCTCTCCTCTATTCAGCTCTAGTTTTGCTGCTTTTAGCAAAAGCATAGTTGATTTTCAGGTATTTATTGCCTTTAACTGAAGTGCTGAAGCAAGAACCTCTCCCTCCTTTAGTTTTTGCATTGGTATAAACCTGGTGTGCTGATTTTTTTTCTCTATATAAATCAATTGCTTCACTTCCAATTATGGTTTTAGAGTTTCTGGTGACCTCAGACCCAGGTAACCATTGTTAAGCTCATAAATTGACAAGTAAAGTGCATGGATCATCTTTGTTCTCTCTTGAGTTTAGTCCTTTGGGGATCACCCTTTAAGATTCACTTTCCCTTTAATCTCTATGTGCCAGTCACAGTAATTTTTAGTATCTCAGCATTTTTAATTCTTAAATGGAAGCAACCTTTCAACTTGCTTTTTCATCTTTGATCTGCTCACCCCATGGAACTCTAACATTCTAGGATGTTTAGATTGTTTTTTCTCTTAAAAATGATGCCTTCCTATATGAAGGATCCTCATGGTAATGGAAATGTTGTGTCTTGACTATATCAATTCATATTCTGGGTATAGTATTTACTATAATCTTGCAAGATATTTCCGTTGGGGAAATGGATAAAGCATACAGGAGATCTCTGTATTATTTCTTGCAAGCACATAATAATGTGCTATGACTTACCAATATTGATATTTAGTGGGCATTTTGCAATCTTTTATTATTTTATAGTTTGGTTAACATTTTAACAGATGGCTTGAAAGGAGGGGAAGGCAGAGAGAATAAAGTGAAAATAGCATTCTGTACCCTGGGACACAGTTATGTTATAGACTCAGCTGCTTCTCTAACCAGTAAAGACAAGATTGGACCTTGTTGGGCCAAGTATTCCTGCTAAGTTAAAAAAAGACTGTATCACTCCTATGTCTGTACCACTTTCATACCAGCCAAAGAGCAGCAATTGTTTTTTTTTTTATATTGGTGATTTTTGGGGGATCTAAATATTGTGAGCAAATATCACGTGTGCATCCCATGGGGACTGGGTGATCAATAGCTGAGGAAGGATGCTGTGAGAGGGATCTACATGTAAGTGGCTTTCATGATGTAGAAGTGTGAGCCCCCCCACTTTTAAATTTTTACCTAAATATAGGAATTTAGATGAATATTGATCTGATTATAGTAGCTATTGTACTGAGATCATTTTTAAGTTGAACAGGAGGAGACATATGGGTGTGAAGAGACTGTTTATGGTGGAATGTGTTGTTGTGATTTTTATGTGCCCATGAGTTTGGAATATTGGTTGATACTAAGTGAAGTGCTTTCTAAATTGAGTTCACAGCCTTTGTTGGGAGAAACAGATACTTGCATAGAGAAGAAACAAGAGGGAAGTACTCAAGTAGTGAGCTTGAATTCCTCATAAAGCAAAAAAGGGCTGTGTTATGTCTTGTGAGTCAAGGAGATAAAGTGCAAAGTTTGATGTGCTGAGTGAGAACAGAGTCCAAGTCAGATTGTAGGGATGTCACCTCCCTCCCTTTGACTAGAGGTCTTTTTGTAGTTGAACCTCAGACCTTGGGAAAGTACAACCCTGGACAGGGGCAGGGTTGCCTATCAGCTTATCAGGCAAACAACTTGAAGGGCCCCTCTGGTACCAAAGACAGGCTTTTCCCCTATAAGACCACTGCTTAGACTTGTCCCATGACCACTGGCAATCAAAACTCAACTATATTAAAATCAGCAATTGCTATCACTTCAGATTTTTATGATGAAGTTTTTCTTTTCCTCTCTTAGATGAATAGATAGTTATCTGTTTAATTACAAATAAAAAGGTTGTTTGGCTTTTTAAATAATATGAATGGTGATTTAAAAGCGGGATAGGAGAGTAGAGGCTAATGAAGAAAACAGTAACATTTAAACAGGAAAAAAAAATCACTACCCAGATATAACTACAGTTATATTTTGATATATTTTAAAAACACTTTTTCTAACTTATTTTTAAATGTATTTGACATTATATATCATGTCTTTACTTTATCCTATATAATAAAAGCCTAATATGCTAATTGTCAGACTGTTCAACCGTTCGACCAGTCGCTATGATGTGCACTGACCACCAGAAGGCAGATGCTCTGAGTAGTAGGTTAGCTTGCTGCTGGGGTCCAGCTGATCGGGACTGGGCAAGAGGGGCTGGACATGCTCTGGAGCCCTCCTGCAGTCTCTCCCCGGCCCCGATCGTGCACCGGTGGGGTCCCTCAGCCTGGCACCCTCTCTCAATCCAGGACCCCTTGGGGGATGTTGGAGAGCCAGTTTTGGCACAATCCCCACAGGCCAGGCCAAGGGACCCCACTGGTGCACAAATCCATGCACCAGGCCTCTAGCATAAAATATAAAATATACAGTAAAAATTATATCATTTCCTATGTCATACTTTTTTGTGTGTAAATATTTAAGGGTTATATAACATGCCATTGTGATGATGTATCTTCCTTTAAATGCCCAACAATAGGTAAATAGTTAAGTAGATTGGTTCTTGGTTTTCACTCTTTTATATTTTAACTAGAGGCCTGGTGTACAAAATTCATGCATGGGGCGGGGGTGTCCCTCAGCCCAGCCTGCACCTCTCCAATCTGGGGTCCCTCTCACAATCCAGGACTGCTGGCTCCTAACCACTTGCCTGCCTGCCTGCCTGATTGCCCCTAACCACTCTGCCTGCCAGCCTGATAACCCCTAACCACTCCCTGCTGGCCTGATCATCCCCAACTGCCCTCCCCTGCTGGCCCAATCACCCTCAACTGCCCTCCCCTGCCAGCCCAGTCACCCCCAACTGCTCTCCCCTGCCAGCCTGGTCACCCTGACCTGCCCTCCCCTGCAGCCTGGTCACCCACAACTGCCCTCCCCTGCCAGCCCGGTCACCCCTAACTGCGCTCCCCTGCCAGCCTGGTCACCCCATATTCCCTCCCCTGCTGGCCTGATTGCCCACAACTGCCCTCTCCTGTCGGCCATCTTGTGGCAGCCATCTGTGACCACATGGGGGCAGCCATCTTGTGCAAGGGCGTGATGGTCAATTTGCATATTACCTCTTTATTATATAGGATTGATGTATATAAAAATTGCTATATATACTGTATAGATGGGTTGTTAAATCTATTGCATGTTCCCTTGGTAAATTTTAAACTACTTTTAAGCTTAGAACATCCTTTCCTTATTTAGAACCCATAAGAATAGTAAGTGTAAAATCTCAAGCTATGTAAAGGCACCCTGGTTGGTGTTGTTAAGTGGCTAGAGCATCAAATCCCACCCTGAAGGGTTGTGGTTCAATTCTCAGTAAAGGCACCTATCTGGATTGCAGGTTTGATTCCTGGCCCAGGTCCAGACACATCTAATCAATGTATCTCTCTCACATCAGTGCTTCTCTCTCTGTCTCTCTGTCTCTTCCCTCCTTTTCCCCCCTCCCTCCCTTCCACTCTCTCTAAAAATCAATGGGAAACCCTAGCTGGTTTGGTTCAGTGCATAAAGTGTCAGCCTGCAGACTGAAGGGTCCTGGGTTCAATTCTGGTCAAGGGCACATGCCCTGGTTGTGGGTTTGATCCCCAGTAGGGTGTATGCAGGAGGCAGCCAATCAATTATTCTCTCTCATCATTGATGTTTCTATCTCTCTCTCCCTCTCCCTTCCTCTTTGAAATCAATAAAAAATATTTAAAAAATAAAAATCAATGGGAAAAATATCCTTGGGTGAGGATTAAGAAAACAAACAAACAAACAAAAGATATACAAAGGTTGTTACAGAGCATATGGATGCCTCTTTCAATATTAATTTATCTGGTATGGGTTTCAATATGTGTCAAAGCTATACATTGATTTTGGTTTTATTACTTTCTAATAACCAGCTAATTTTTTTCTTGGTAAGATAGCTTGATTTTGTACATATATTATATATAAAACTACATAGATAGTCTTAATTCATTCTTAACCAATTACACAATAGATGCTTAATTTATGTTGTCAAAAGAAACCTCTTAATGGAATTAGAGTCCTTGGTTCAGTTGTTCCTAATACTTACCTGTATCCTTCCGTTTGGTTTCCATGAGATATTTTCCTTTTGCCTTATAATAAAATTTCTCTTATTGACAGAAGCTAGCTTGGATTCTGTCAGTTGTAAGCAGAAATGCTGAGTGACATGGATCATGAGATCTAAGGAAGGCTGCTTGGTTCTAACGCATTCTGGCTTATTTCAGAGGGAGTGCCTTTCCATTCACGTGGGCCAAGCTGGCATCCAGATTGGGGATGCTTGCTGGGAACTGTATTGCTTGGAACACGGAATTCATCCAGATGGTTTTATTCTTGACAATAGAAAGGATCAGTTGGAAACTGCTAAAACAGAGCATATGGATGCCTCTTTCAATACCTTCTTTTGCGAGACAAGAGCTGGGAAGCATGTGCCCAGAGCACTCTTCATTGACCTAGAGCCAACTGTTATAGGTAAGGTTTTACATTCTAGTGTACTTAACCAGGGTCACAATCAAAGCAAACAAATCAAAGTATCAGTGGGTAGGACTGGCAGATTATACAGTCTACCTGAACAGGAAGGCTCAAGTGATCTTTCAACAACTTCATTAGGAAACACGGTTGTCATCCTTGATTTATAGATGAGGAAACTGTGTCTTGGGAAGGTTATAGAACTTGCCTTACTTAGATCACTGAGAATAATTGTCTTTGTTCCCAGGTCTGCCTTCTTATAAAAGCCATTATGTTTTAATAGAAAACCAGCATAATTGAGTGCAGAAGAAAATGTAAATAATTAACACAACACTAATAAATGTATTAAGCCATACAAAATTGCCAATGGATGATTTTTTTTTTTTTACCTAAAAAATGTCAGTTTCATATGATATAACCTCATAATAGAAATTTCTGCAAGGTACTGAAGCAGAATAAGTAACTGGGGAGTCATCAAAGCTCTCTTCCCGGGGAACAGCATTTGCAAATTCACCGAGGCATGGAGGAACATGCAAGTTTAACAGGAGTTCAGTGTGGCTGGAACTCCCAGTATGAGTAGGAAAATGGTGGAAGAGAAGACTAGGAAGATAGCTGGGTCTAGGTCATTGGTGTAGGTAGGGGGAAGTAAGGAGGTATGGTCATGGAAAAGATTTTTCAAGTTGAAGATTTAGGGGGGGATAGTTGTGAGTGATGGTGATTTAAGTGGAGTGGAGCTGAATGGCATTGGGGGTAAGGAAGCCAAGCAATCATCAAATAATTGCATTTTAAAACCATGGAAGTCACTGAGGATTCTGGGCCAGGTACTTAAGTCTCTGATCAATGTGGAAAAGTTCCAGGAAGTTGAGTGGACAGTATTAAAGGTACTGTAATCACTGATTTACAAGGAAGTCGATTTCACTGAAAGAATTTATGGAACTAATACTCTCAAGATCTCAACTGGACATTGTCATGAAGAAGCAGGCTTTCATAAATTCCATAAACTCCCTCCTTAGACTGAACTCAGTCTTAGAGCTTCATGTGAGAAGCAAAAAGTCTACCCAGATTAGTTTTCTGCTTATGTCTTATTTATAAATATAACTTCAAAAAACCCCAACTTGGGTAGGTTTATTTTTGTGTGTGTGTATGTTAGTTAAAAGTAATTTAAACTCAATATTAGTAAATTTGAACATTTGGGGGTGTATAAAATTCATGGTGATATCATATACAGGAGAGCAAGATGATTTGAGAGAATAATCTTGCTCTTAAAAAGTTAGTGCATTTCTTTGTAGGCAGTGAGCTTCTGTGACTATCTATGGATATTTGGTGCCAAGGCCAATGATGTATAATAAGATAAATCTGAATAAATGCATGTCATAAAGCCAATTTTATCATTATTATTTGTAATTCTTATTTTATGGTCCATGCATCATGCTCTATGATCTCATTTAATACTCATAATAACTCAGTGGATAGGTCTTGTTATTATCCTTATTTGTGAGGTGAAATAATAACTGAGGCCTAGAGGCAAAAGTACCTGCTCTATAGCTAAGTGAGGAAGGCAAGATAGGAACATAGGAAATTGATTCTTGACGCATGTTCTTCACTACTATGGAATGCAGCACCCAACTGTATCCAGGGCAACATCCCAAAAGCCTACTTAACCCTCAAACATTACTGTATAATTCTTTAGGAGTCACGCTATTTGGGTAATTCTAAGGTAGGGGTGTGGGACATGGGCCTCCAACATGCTGTGTTTCTCGTGCTGCCCAGGGTTTTTAAAGGCAATGAAACCAGGCAAGGGTTGCACCTGGTTGTATTGAATACTGCCAACATCTTACCATTGATTTCCCTGCCTCAGGCATTTATATTAACTGCATTTGAGTCATGTGGGTATTTAAGCATGCCACACCTCTTTGTTAAAGCCTTTTTATACTAATAAAAACTTAGATTGGTATCCTCTTCCATGCTTTTCCAGGACATTGTTGGCTCTCTGTGGATAGAAATACTTGTTTTAAAATGCCAAAGTGCCACAGGGTGTGGGGTGGGTTGAATAGTATCTCCTAATCTATGTCCACTCAGAATCACAGAATATGACTTAGTTTAGAAAAAGGGACCATGCAGACGTACTTTGTTCAGATGAGTTCATACTGGATTAGGAGAGGCCCTAAGTCCAATGATCCATGTCCTTATAAGAAGAGTGGACCCCCAGGGAAAAGGGCACGCACAATGGAGGCAGATAGTGGAGTGATACAGTGGCCAGCCAAGGAACTCAAGAAATTGTCAGCAGTCATCAGAACCAGGAGACAAATGCAGAACTGATTCTCCCTCAGAACCTCCCAAATGAACCAGCCTTGCCAACACTTTGATTTTAGACTGCTGGCCTCCTGAATAAATTTCTATTGTTTAAGCCACCCAGTTTGTTGTAAGTTGTCATGGTATCTCTAAGAAATGAATAGAGAATATATGATGGAAAAGCAAACTTTCAATTGGTATGGAAATAGTTATACCTTTTCCTAGACCAAGGAAGGCCAGTCATCAGTTTAAAGTCATTGCTTTACCACAACATTGGGGAAGAAGGGAGGTTCATGGTCCAGGGTTGTATGAGAATTAGCAGAGGGCTAGCAGTTGATGGAGTGGAATGACTGACCTGCTTTTCCCTCTGCAGATGGAATTCGAACAGGCAAGCACCGCTCTCTCTTTCACCCAGAGCAGCTTGTTAGCGGGAAGGAGGATGCTGCAAACAACTACGCCCGAGGACACTACTCTCTGGGGTCAGAGATCATCAACATTGTGCTAGAGAGAATCCGAAAGCTGGCAAGTGGCTCTCTTCTCAGCAAGATTGGGGGAAGTGTGCCCGAGTGCCTGGGATTGTGTGAAACACCTCCCAAGCATCAACAGCAGTTCTACCATCAACATAATTACCACCCAACCTCTCTCCTCCGAGCCTCTTGCCATGCTCAGAAGCTGGGAAGTTCCCGATGTGGGCTTTAATTACACTTTATTAAGTAGGAAAGGCCACAGAAGCCTTCACACTTTCTGTACCACCCCATTTTCTTCTTTTTTGTTTAGATTCATTGAGGAAATGTTTCATTTTATTTTCCTGCTGCTTTATTGAAATATAACCTATCTATTCTAATAAAAAGGTAATATGCTGATTAGAATGGGAGACCTTCTGGACATCCTTCCGGACAAAGCCATAGTGGCAGGGCTGAGGCAGAGGTGGTTAGGGGTGATCAGGCCAGGAGGGGAGGGCAGTTGGGGTGATCAGACCGGCGGTGGGGGCGGGCAGTTGGGGGCGAGCAGGCCGGCAGGCAGAGTGGTTAGGGGTGATCAGGCAGGCAGGCAGGCAGGTGAGCAGTTAGGAGCCAGTGGTCCCGGATTGCGGGAGGGATGTCCAACTGCTGGTTTAGGCCCAATCCCACAGGGGGCAGTCAGACATCCCCCAAGGGGTCCTGGATTGGAGAGGGTGCAGGCTGGGCTGAGGAACACCCCCCCCCACCCCCGTGCACAAATTTTGTGCACCAGGCCACTAGTATATATATATACATATATATATATATATATATAAAAGATATGTATATATAAGAGCCTAAGTGACGGGTTGACTGGTTGACCAGTAGCTATGATGTGTACTGACCACAAGGGGGCAGCCACTCAATGCAGGAGCTGCCCCCTGGTGGTCAGTGTGCTCCCTCAGTGGGGCCAGATGCTGGGTTTATGGCTGGTGAGTGCAGCTGCAGCGGTGCGAGTCTCTCCCGTGGACACTCCCTCTGTGCCCTCCTCCCCCAACCAGACCAGAGCTGGGATTGAGACTGGCATCGGGACTGACTGAGCGTGAGCCCATGGCTGCTTCTTGGTCATAGGATGCCGGTATTGCCCTAGGACGGTGCGTGGAGACCACAGTGGAGCGGCAGTGAGCCTACTGAGTGGTGGCAGCAGCAGCAGGTGCAGCGGGGCCTGGATGCGTGGGCCTGGCATGGCACCGGGCCAGGGCTCGGGCTCCTCCCCCAGCAGCCTGCCACTTCGGCACTACTACATCCCTCAGGGGATGGAGGACTGCCAGTTTCAGCTGATCCCTGCAGGCCAGCCCAAGGGACCCCGACTGTGCATGAATCTGTGCCCCGGGCCTCTAGTTGACATATAACATTGTGTAAATTTAAGGTGCACATATGATAGATATGATACACATATATGTTGCAAAATTATTACCACAATAGGTTAATACCTCCATCCCCTCACATAATTAACTTTGCTATAATTTTGTCATGACAACATTTAAGATCTACTCTCTTAGCAACTTTCAAGTAAACAATAACTATTGTCACCATGCTGGACATTAGAGTCCCAGATCTTGAATTTATCTTATAACTGAAAATTTCTACCCTTTAACCAAAATCTCCCCATTTCCCCCACCTCCCAGTGCTTGGCAACCACTATTCTATTCTCTGTTTTTACAAGTTTGACTTCTTTAGATTCCATATATGAGTGAGATGATACAGTATTTTTCTTTCTCTGATTGACTTATCTTACTTAGCATAATGCCCTCAAAGTCCATCCATGTGGCAAATACCAGGATTTCCTTCTTTTTAGTGAATAGTCACCATCGACTCTTGCTTTTGCTAACTCATGGTTTATCTTGTTACTAGAGACTTCCAAAACATTTTAAAAATTAGTAATCACTATTTGTAAAGTTAACAGAGGCACATTCTACCTGAAGATTAGTTACTCTATTTACTGACAGTTAATTCTTTAAGGAACTGCATCTGGAGAACCTTTGCTGAGGAAATATTTTGGCATTTGCTATACTCCTTAGGTAATATAGTGCCTTTACACCAGCCCAGTAGTCTGGGCATAGAAATGATAGGCACTTCATCTACTACGGGGGAAAATATATTGCTTCAATGTTTTGCTAATCATTTTCATTGTTATTGATAAAGACCTTGCTTTAGATCACATACAGATATATTCATGGAGGGCAATGCAGAACAGTGGAATATTTATGCTTTTCTTATAGTAAATCTCTAAAGTGCTTTGCCATCCCAGAATTAACCACTCAATTATGTTTCAAAGTAAAGTTTGTTGTGGAGTTGATAATGGCAAATCAGTTCTTTCTGAAAGTTTTGGTTTGTTTTGGGAACTTGTGTTCCCACCATTACCACTGCTTCTGGCTTTACCAGTATTTGGCTGAATTCCTACGTCTTGTTTTCTTTTCCAGGCAGAACAGTGCAGTGGACTACAGGGATTTTTGATTTTCCGAAGCCTTGGAGGAGGCACTGGATCGGGATTTACATCTCTCTTAATGGAGCATCTCTCAATACAATATGGCAGGAAGACTAAATTGGAGTTCTCTGTCTATCCAGCCCCCAGGATCTCCACTGCTGTAGTAGAACCCTACAACTCCATCCTCACCACCCATTTCACATTGGAGCACTCGGACTGTACCTTCATGGTGGACAATGAGGCCCTCTATGACATATGCCATCATAAACTTGGTGTTGAATGCCCCTCTTACACCATCATTAATAGGCTGATAGGTCAGGCAGTATCTTCCATTACTGCTTCCCTCCGGTTTGAAGGGCCCTTGAATGTGGACCTAAATGAATTCCAGACCAACCTAGTACCTTATCCGAGAATACATTTCCCTATGACAGCCTTTGCCCCCATCATTTCTGCTGACAGTGCCTACCACAAGGACTTCTCTGTGTCAGATATCACCAGTGCTTGCTTTGAGGTCTCCAACCAGCTGGTCAAGTGTGATCCTCGACTGGGGAAGTACATGGCCTGCTGCCTACTCTATAGAGGGGATGTGGTCCCTAAGGATGTCAATGCAGCAATTGCAGCCATGAAGTCAAGGAACTCTGTTCAGTTTGTAGATTGGTGTCCAACTGGTTTCAAGGTGGGCATCAACAGTCAACCACCCATGATGATGCCTGGGGGGGAAATGGCCAAGGTCCAGCAGGCTGTCTGCATGCTGAGCAACACCACAGCAGTTGTAGAGGCCTGGGCCCGCCTGAACCACAAGTTTGATCTCATGTATGCCAAGAAGGCGTTTCTACATTGGTACATCAGAGAAGGCATGGAAGAAGAGGAGTTTTCAGAGGCCAGGAAAGATCTGGCATCTCTGGAGAAGGATTATGAGGAGGTGGGGAAAAGTTTCTGAGGTATATGTGATGGTGAAAATAATGTTAAATGCCGTACTGACTTTTTAAAGACATTTTATAGTTAGTGGGTAGAGTTCCTTTGATTAGAAGAAGAAAGAAATTAAAAAAAAGAGAGAAAGAAATCAAATGAAGCAAGAACATAAGTTCCACACTAAATTAAATCAGCCAATATTAACAATGAGAACATCTTTTCTTGTATGTTAGTATAATTGAGCACTGCTACCTGTGGACCTTCTAAGCTTTGAAGTCCTTTCTGGGTCATGTCATTTGTGTGTGTGTGTGTGTGTGTGTGTGTGTGTGTGTGTGTGTGTGTGTGTGTGTTTTGTCAGAATGGAAACCTGGTTATACTAGTATATTCTTTGCTTTTCAACCATGACACTATGAGGCACTAAAGTTAATGCTTTCCCTATCTTCTACCTGAGTTGAAAAACAACACAATTTTGATTATTAGTGTTATTTCCTTCTTATCTATATTTTGTACTTTGATTAAATTATGAGCATTTTCAGTATAATTATTTTTCTTCCAAATGTGGCCTTAAAGTCTCAATTTACTTTTTATACAAATAAACAAACAAGAATATTCTTGGGTCTTTCACAAGTTTGAATCTGTGTGTCCTATAGGCCAGAGGGTGAAAGTGATCTCTTTCCCATTTTCCTTCCATGAGGAGGTGTTCTCAAAGTGTAGCCACAGAACCCTGCATCAGAACCATTTAACAGGTTTAGAAAAAAAAAGACAGATTCTTGACCATCACTACAGGCTTGCTAAATGAAAAGCCCTGGGATTGGACGTGAGGATTTGAAGTTTAAAAACACACACCACTTAATAGAATTAATTTTTGGTATTTAAACAGTGTTACTGTTTAGTAGTAATCCATTTTCAAATGAGTTATAATTTAAAATGGACAAAATAGCTATAAATGCATTAAATTCACTAGCTAGATTTTTAGAAGCCATGATGTTTAGCTTAATTAAAATTAAGGTGAACTAGATACTGCAAAGGTGCTGGCTTGGGTTGGTGTTGCTCTTGAGCTGATGATAGATGGTTTTCAGGTGCCTCATTCATCTGTGTTATTTACCTTTCAGCCTTAGTCCTCTGGTTGTACTCTCTCTTAGCCTCATGGTGACTGATTTTGTAGTAGGCCCTATAGCCTTGGCTGAAGGTGTAAAGTTGTGTGTCTTATTGTAAGACTTACCAAACTGCAATGCTGCCACCTTCTTACATGTGTCACTTGGACCCCAGGACTTCTGCTCTATCTTTAACATATTCCTGGTAGATGCTTTTACTGAAATCACTGCCCTGAGATGTGGCCTTCAAGAGCTTCATTCGAACAATGAACTATTTTGCCTGTTTTCAACTCAAACCATGGTCACCACAGAGGCCAATGACCACAGTTTGGTGGAAATGATAGATATTTGTCAATACTTGTGAAGATATGGTTTACCAGCCCACACAACTATTAGTGAGTTTTTGCTCAGTCCTCAGGTCTCCGAGTATTTGGCTGGA
The DNA here is from genome assembly GCA_025583905.1 of Ia io. Classification (NCBI taxonomy): domain Eukaryota; kingdom Metazoa; phylum Chordata; class Mammalia; order Chiroptera; family Vespertilionidae; genus Ia; species Ia io. Next base: position 85,631,268 of record JAJQQW010000002.1, on the reverse strand, counting down.
TCTTTGGCCTTGACTCCCAAGGCCCTCTGCCAAGGCCTCAGTCTATGCTGATAGCAAAACAATGTCATTCCAGAGTTCTCCTTGGGATAGTTAATCCTAAGATGCACTAGGACTTCCATTATAGTAACAGGGTAATGAAAATTACTCGCATTCTTATCTTCTGACTTGCTGCAATCAAACATTTGGAGGGAAGTTAAAAAGTATGTTTTTTCCTTCAAATAAAAGGAGTGTTTTGGTGAACCTGACTATCACTTTCACCAAATCCAACCTAGACTAACAGTGGAGTGTCTGGCTCTTTAAGTGTGGAAGAAAACCTTCAATGTTTGAAGGAGTCTATGCTAATGTCCAAATTACTGGGATATGGGGTTCCATTTTTCAATTAACTTATGTCTCATAAAAAGTTTGATGACTAAAGTACTATGGACACTTCACATACTTGTGAGCTTTAGGGTTAGGTTTCCTAGAGAGTAGTCATCAAGATTCACATACATTTTTTTAGGCTATTTCTTTAAATCAAGTTTGTTATTGTAAAAGGGAAGAGGTAACATGGAAGAAATATTTAATTAGGTATTAGGAAAGATGGATCCAGTTCATGGCATTGCTACAATGATCTGTTCTTGAAATATATACATAAATTCTCCATATTTTAAAATCCTCGTCTTGGATAAGGTTATTTCTAAGACCCTTTCCAGTTCTAAGATTTTGTGAGTCTAAGAATTGATTAACTTGTGATGTTACTTGTACAATGCCATGCATAAATATTAGATTTGCCAAGTTTTTCTTTATTATTCATAGTTCCTCTCTATTAGCTTATTAAATATTTATTAAAATATTTTAGTGCAGCCCAGCCAGCATGGCTCAGTGGTTGAGTGTTGACCTATGAACCAGGAGGTCACGATTCAATTCCCAGTCAGGGCACATGCCCAGGTTGTGGGCTTGATTCCCAGTGGGGAGCATGGAGGAGGTGGCTGATCAATGATTCTCTCTCATCATTGATGTTTCTATCTCTCTCTCCATCTCCCTTCCTCTCTGAAATAATAAATATATTTTAGTGCATACCCTAGAAATTACAACATTCAAACTTGACTTATTGGCATGCATTGGTGTTTTTACCATTGCTGGGCAATGATAAGACCTCAGGACACTTCCACTTCATTTACTGTCCCGCCTTTTGTGTGTTTTTACCTATATTTTAATGCCATACATATTTTAAAGCCCACAAGACATTGATTATTAGTGTTGTTGTTTTAAACAGTAGATATTTGCTTAGATTTTTCCCTCAGTCTTACTCTTCGTTCTGTCTTGGCATAACCATATTTCCACCTGGCATCATTTTCCTTTTGACAAAATAACTCCCTTTACTTTTTTTAAATGTGTATCTAGGGTTGAGAGGGTATATTTTCCCTTTCTTCCTCAAAGAGTGAGATCACCTGAGCTAATGATTGAAATAGCTCTGAGGAGTATAAGCACTAATTAAATGTGATCTTGAGGCAGGGTCTGCCTTATTCATCTGAGTCTCTACAGTGACAGGCATAGAGTCGGTACTCAATAATTATTAGAATGAAAAACACCAGGAAGTCACCTTATTTCCTACTTTATATAAGTTACATCTATTTGACTTTTTTATGTTCCTCTTTGATCTCCCCTTAAAAATTATTTTGAATCTTCACATATCCTCTACTATCCCAGAGGAAAGACTTCTTTCCAAGGTCACTTATGATTTGTGTACTTTCTCCCCGTGACTGCTCTAGGACACCTTGTTTTTTCAACCCCCTGCATAGTCTGTCTCTCTCCATTGACTTTTTTTCTTCTTTCTACTTATATGTCGAGTTCTCCTCATTCTAACAATCAACACCTTTTTCTGGATTCTATTACTTTTTAAAAATATACTGTCACATGTTTGCACTCTATCAAACTTTTCAAGGGAATATTCATTTGATGCCTATACCTAATTTTCTGCTCACTCCTTAGCCTTTGTGATTTGGCGAACTCCCATTATTCTACTGAAACTATTGTCTTGAAGATCATTGATCATACTAGATTTATCAAAACCATGACTTTCTGGGTGGAGGGGCAATGGGGGGATATGGACACATGTAATACCTTAATCAATAAAAAAAATTGGAAAAAAAAAAAACCCAAACAACTGTGACTTTCTCAGTCTTCAGATTTCTTGACTTTAAGTATTTGGTCTTTCTTCCTTCCTTCCTTCCTTCCTTTCTTTCTTTCTTTCTTTCTTTCTTTCTTTCTTTCTTTCTTTCTTTCTTTCTTTCTTTCTTTCTTTCTTTCTTTCTTTCTTTCTCTCTCTCTCTCTCTCTCTCTCTCTCTCTCTCTCTCTCTTTCTTTCTTTCTTTCTTTCTTTAAATTACTTTATTGATTAAGGTATCACATATTTGTCCTCATCCCCCCCATTCCCATCCCAAACCCGTCCCCACACATGCCCCCACACCCCTGTTGTCTGTGACCACTGGTTAGGCTCATATGCATGCACACAAGTCCTTTGGTTGATCTCTCTCCCTTATCCCCACCCTCCCCTACCTTCCCTCTGAGGTCCGACAGTCAGATTGATGCTGTTCTTGTTCATCAATCTATGTTGTTCATCATTTCCCCTAGATGAGTGAGCTCATGTGATACTAGAAACACACTTATAAAAACCGAAAATGAGACAAGCAATAATAGTTATGCTGAGAGGCAAATGAATCAGTCTATAGTGAGTTTCTTTCTGGGCCAACAGTTCTTTTGAGTCCCAATTTCTATGTTAAACAGTTCCTTATGTGTACATGTCAGCAATGATATTTCAGTTCTGGATGGTGGACAAATGGTGGTAATGCAGGTCCGACCCTCTCTGGTTTGGTCCTGGGCAACCTGCAGCGACGCACAACTGCTGACTGCTAGTATGGCAAGGCATCGTCAGCGTCTTCCATCTCTGGACTGTTTCTCTTCTGTCTTCATGGCTGGAGCACTCCTGTCAATTCTCTTCTGTTGCAGAAATCCACATGATCTCGGAGTTGTTTTCTGAAAATATACAAACATATTCTTGACCAAAAGTTAATAAAGGAATATTTTCTATAAATTTGACTTGCGATCCTTTTTCATTTTTTGCCCAAACAATTTTCCTTTGGCTTGTTATGACACCATGTATGTTTTAGATGGGTGTCTTGCTGTTAGCATTACAAATGAAAGTTAATTTTCTAAAGTAAAAATTTTCTAGATGTAATTTACTTACAGGATATTTTTCCTTACATGATATTCTTCTACTATCCCCCTTTTTTGATTTAAATATTAGGAGGCTTTTGGAAATTTTAAAATGTAATCTTGATAGCTTTTAAAATCTTAATTTTTTGCACTAAAATGTGACTGCTTTAGGTTTATTACATGTTACACAATTTTACCATGATATGAACTACCAATAAAAATTTTAGTTAACACTTTAGGAACAGCTTTTTGGTCCAGTACAATTGGTTTTTCTAGAATATTCGCTTATTTCAATTAGCCAATTTAAATTAGCCTGAAAACGTGACTACTATTTTACTGTCAAATTTAATACTCTAACAACCATCTTATTTTACCCTGTAAATATTAGTGGAAAGGATTATTTGCCTTCTTGAGTAGGCCCTGAGCATTTCTGGTGCTAGGCTGGGTTTAGATATCAAAAATCCCAGTTCCCCACATCATGGGTACAAGACATCTCAAACAAGTCTTGTTGCAGTGAGAGGGCAGCTACTGTCTGCCAAGTCTCTGTCTGTTACCTGGGCCCCAAATTGAGCTGGGCATGGGAAGCTAAGCAGCCATGAGGGTAGGAGACATCCCTCAGCAGGGGTGAGGGTTCAGGCCCCTGCAAAGTTGGGGGGGGGTAAGGGTCTGTGCCCCACCTCTGTTGACCCTCAAGTTCTCTCCTGATGGCCCCTCTGCGATTGTGCCTGTCTTAGGTTGTTCCTTCCCTGAGGAATCTTACCTGTCTCTCGCTAACCAGCCATCCTCCAGGGCCAAGCAGGGTGACGTGAGGTTCAGTTTTGTCTCCTTGGTAGCCTACGCCCCTGTGGCCTCCACACCCAGCACCTGCCTTGGGATCCCCTCACCTGCTGGCAGGGCCCCAGCACTGATCACATATCTTGTGAAGCCCAGGTTTCTTCTCCAGGGAGGGCCCAGCTCACCCCACTGGGCGAGAGACAGATCCATGGTACCAGCCATAACGAGGCTTCAACCTCGGCATGAAGAGAAAGCTCAGGCAACAGCTGTGGACAATTGGATTGTGAGAAGAGGGTCCCTCTTGGACAAAAGGGCAAGAGGTGCCAATATAGAATGCTCAGGTGCCTTCCCAGGGGGCCCTCTACACAGTGGAAGGGATTAAATTCTTTCATGTCCTTTTTAAATTGCTTCCAGACATTCAAAGAATTAGTTTGTAAGTTTGTTTGGGATAATTGTACATTATGTTGTTGTAATTCTAAAATATCTAGAGATGTGTTACCTTTGTCTCCAAGCACCAAAAAGATGATTTTTTATTGATACCCAAGGGTGCGTGGTACTATTATAGGTAATGGGGATAAAACAAACCTGGGAAAAATTATAATGACATTGTAGAATAATATCATGTAAGGATATTCTTTGCTCTAGGCCATGGCAATTCCATTTCAAACTGGCTTCCAATTTCTTTTTGTATAGACAAGGTCTTAGTTACATTTTCTACACCTCTCCCAGGAGCAAGTAGTGATAGTCCCTTCCTTTGGTGTCCATACAAGCCTAAAAAACTCTCTTTGATTTTACATACAAAGGAGCAATGGTTTGATTTTGTGTCATACAAAAGGGAAGCTGGGTGGAGACCCCTGTGTATTTATACTTTCTTGCCCCACCCATGGACCTCCTGGATGACCAAGGTGTTTGGTATTATTGGTGACTACATTAGGAGGGGGATCACGCCATGTAAGGGCTCTTACCCATGAAGGGTCAGGAACATAAGTCCAAAATACTTCCCCATTTGCCCCAGGTAATATCACTGTACAGCTGATGACTGCTAGCATGGCAAGAAAGATGTTCTCAGGCATCCTTGGGGTTCTGGTTACCTCAAAATTTCTTTTTTATTTTTTAAAATTTTTTATTTTTATTATGATGATTATTATTTTTTTATATATGTCCTCATTCCCTCATTAACCCCATCCCCAATTCGTACCCCACCCCCCTGTTGTCTGTGTCCACTGATTAGGCTCATTGCATGTACACAAGTCCCTTGGTTGATCTCTCCCCTTTTCTCCCACCGACCCCCTCCTTCCCTGAGGTTTGAGGTTCTGATCGACATTTCTCAGTCTCTGGATCTGTTCTTGTTCATCAGTCTATGCCGTTCATTATATTCCACAAATGAGTGAGATTATGTGATATTTATCTTTCTCTGCCTGGCTTATTTCACTTAGCATAATGCTCTCCATCTCCATCCATGTTGTTGCAAATGATAGGAGCTCCTTCTTTTTTACCGCAGCGCAGTATACCATTGTGCAGATATACCACAGCTTTTTAATCCACTCATCTGCTGATGGGCATTTGGGCTGTTTCCAAATCTTAGCTATGGTGAATTGTGCTGCTATGAACATAGAGGTACATATATCCTTTCAGATTCGTGTTTCTAATTTTTTTGGATATATTCCTAGGAGTGGGATCACTGGGTCAAATGGGACTTCCATTTTTAGTTTTTTGAGGAAACTCCATACTGTTCTCCACAGTGCCTGTACCAGTCTGCATTCCCACCAGCAGTGCAAAAGAGTTCCTTTTTCTCCGCATCCTTGCCAACACTTGCTGTTTGTTGATTTGTTGATGATAGCCATTCTAACAGGTGTGAGATGGTACTGCATTGTTGTTTTGATTTGCATCTCTCTGATGATTGGTGCCTTTGAGCAGGTTTTCATATGTCTCTTGGCCTTCCTTCTGTCTTCTTTCAAAAAGTGTCAATTTAGATCAGTTGCCCATTTTTTGATTGGGTTGTTTATCTTTTTTTTGTTAAGTTGTATGAGTTCTCTGTAAATGTTGGAGATTAAACCCTTATCGTTGATATCATTGGCAAATATGTTCTCCCATACAGTGGACTTTCTTGTTGTTTTATTTATGGTTTCCTTTTCTGTGAAAAAACTTTTTATTTTGATGTAGTCCCATTTGTTTATTTTCTCTTTAGCTTCCATTGCCCTAGGAGCAGTATCAGTGAAGAAGTTCTTTTGGCATATGTCAGAGATTTTGCTGCCTGTGGATTCCTCTAGTATTTTTATGCTTTCCAGTCTTATGTTTAAGTCCTTTATCCACTTTGAGTTTATTTTTGTGTATGGTGAAAGTTGGTGACCTAGTTTCATTTTTTTGCATGTATCTGTCCAATTTTCCCAACACCATTTGTTGAAGAGACTTTCTTGACTCCATTGTATGTTCATGCCTCCTTTGTCAAATATTAATTGGGCATAGTGGTTTGAGTTGATTTCTGGGTTCTCTATTCTATCCCATTGATCTATGTGTCTGTTCTTGTGCCAGTACCAGGCTGTTTTAAGAACAGTGGCTTTGTAACACAGCTTGAAATATGGTATTGAGATTCCACCTACTTTTTTCTTCTTTCTCAGGATTGCTGCAGCTATTTGGGGTCTTTTTTTATTCCAGATGAATTTTTGGAGAGTTCGTTCTAGGTCTGTGAAATATGCCGTTGGTATTTTAATGGGAAGTGCATTGAATTTATAGATTGCTTTGGGTAGTATGGACATTTTGATTATGTTGATTCTACCAATCCATGAAAACGGTATGTTCTTCCATCTGTTTATGTCTTCCTCTATCTCTTTTTTCAGTGTCGTGTAGTTTTCCACATATAGGTCTTTTACTTCCTTAGTTAAGTTTATTCCTAGGTATCTCAATTTTTTTGGTGTGATGGTAAATGGGATTGCTTTTTTAGTCTCTTTTTCTGTAAGTTCACTATTGGTGTATAGAAATGCCATAGATTTCTTGGTGTTAATTTTGTATCCTGCTACAATGCCAAATTCATTTATTAAGTCTAATAATTTTTTGATGGAGTCTTTAGGGTTTTCTATATACAGTATCATGTCATCTGCAAATAAGGACAGTTTTACTTTTTTTCCAATTTAGATGCCTTTTATTTCTTCTTCTTGTCTGATTGCAATGGCTAGTACTTCCAGCACTATTTTGAACAGGAGTGGTGAGAGTGGGCATCCCTGTCTTGTTCCTGTTCTTAGGGGAAATGGTTTTAGTTTTTGCCCATTGAGTATGATGTTGGCTGTAGGTTTGTCATATATGGCTTTTATTATGTTGAGGTATGATCCTTCTATTCCCACCTTGCTAAGAGTTTTTATCAAGAAAGGGTGTTGGATTTTGTCAAATGCTTTTTCTGCATCAATTGATATGACTATATGATTTTTATCTCTCAATTTGTTTATGTGATGTTCCACGTTTATTGATTTGTGAATATTGTACCATCCTTGCATCCCTGGGATAAATCCTACTTGGTCATGGTGTATGATCTTTCTGATGTACTGCTGGAGCCGATTTGCTAGAATTTTGTTGAGGATTTTGGCATCTATGTTCATGAGGGATACTGGCCTGTAATTCTCTTTCATTGTGTTGTCTTTGTCTGGTTTTGGTATTAGGGTGATGCTGGCTTCATAGAAGGAGCTTGGAAGTTTTCCTACTTCTTGAATTTTCTGGAATAGTCTGAGGAGGATAGGTTTTAATTCTTCCTTGAATGTTTGGTAAAATTCCCCTGTGAAGCCGTCTGGCCCCGGGCTTTTGTTTGCTGGAAGCTTTTTGATGACTGCTTCAATTTCTTCCATAATTATAAGCCTATTGAGAGTTTTAGAATCTTCCTGAGTAAGTTTTGGAAGGTTGTATTTTTCTAGGAATGTGTCCATTTCCTCTGTGTTGTCTAGTTTGTTAGAGTAGAGTTGTTCAATGTATTTTTTAACAATATCTTGTATGTCGGTGGGGTCTGTTGTTATTTCACCTCCTTCATTTCTGATTTTGTTTATTTGGGTCCTCTCTCTCTGCTTCTTGGTGAGCCTGGCTAGAGGTTCATAAATCTTGTTTATCCTTTCGAAGAACCAGCTCTTGGTTTTGTTGATCTTTTGTATTGTTTTTTTTGGTTTCTATGTCATTCATTTCTGCTCTGATCTTTTTTTTTAAATTACTTTATTGATTAAGGTATCATATATTTGTCATCACCCCCCCCGTTCCCTTCCCAAACCCCCCCACACGCATGCCCCCCTCCCCCTGTTGTCCGTGATCACTGGTTAGGCTCATATGCAAGCACACAAGTCCTTTGGTTGATCTATCTCCCTTGTCCCCACCCTCCCCTACCTTCCCTCTGAGGTCTGACAGTCTGATCAATGCTGTTCTTGTTCTTCAGTCTATGATGTTCATCTTTTCCCCTAGATGAGTGAGCTCATGTGATACTAGGAATACACTTATAGGAACCGAAAATGAGACAAGCAATAATAGTTATGCTGAGAGGCAAATGAATCAGTCTATAGTGAGTTTCTTTCTGGGCCAACAGTTCTTTTGAGTCCCGGTTTCTATGTCCAACAGTTGTTTATGTGTTCATAACAGCAATGATATTTCAGTTCTGGATGGTGGACAAATGGTGGTAATGCAGGTCTAACCCTCTCTGATTTGGTCCTGGGCAATCTGCAGTGACGCATATCTGCTGACTGCTAGTATGGCAAAGCATCATCAGCGTCTTCCATCTCTGGACTGTTTCTCTTCTGACTTCATGGCTGGAGCACTCCTGTCAATTCCTCTCTGTTGCAGGAATCCACATGTCTCGGAGCTGTTTTCTGAAAATATACAAACATATTCTCAACCAAAAGTTAATAAAGGAATATTTTCTATAAATTTGACTTGCGATCCTTTTTCATTTTTTCGCCCAAACGATTTTCCTTTGGCTTGTTTTGACACCATGTATGTTTTAGATGGGTGACTTGCTGTTAGCATTACAAATGAAAGTTAATTTTCTAAAGTAAAAATTTTCTAGATGTAATTTATTTGCAGGATATTTTTCCTTACATGATATTCTTCTACTATCCCCCCTTTTTTGGTTTAAATATTGGGAGGCTTTTGGAAATTTTATGCTGTAATCTTGATAGCTTTTAAATTTTACTTTTTTGCACTAAAATGTGACTGTTTTAGGTTCATTATATGTTACGCACTTTTACCATGAGATGAACTACCAATAAAAATTATAGTTAACACTTAGTAACAGCTTTTTTGTCCAGTACAATTGATTTTTCTAGAGTATTTGCTTATTTTGATTGGCCAATTTAAATTAGTCTGAAAACTTGACTACTATTTTACTGTCAAATTTAATACTCTAATAACCATCTTATTTTACCCTGTAATTATTATTATTTCCTTTCTTCTGCTCACTGTGGGCTTTTCTTGTTGCTCTATTTCTAGTTCTCTGAGTTGTTGAGTTAGATGATTTATTACCATTTTTTCTTGTTTTTTGAGGTAAGCCTGTAGAGCTATAAACTTCCCTCTCAGGACTGCTTTCATTGTGTCCCATAGAATTTGCAATGTTGTGTTATTATTGTCATTAGTCTCCAGGATATTTTTAATTTCTTCTTTGATCTCATTGATAACCCAATCATTGTTTAGTAGCATGCTCTTCAGCTTCCAAGTGTTTTGTTTTTTGGAATGATTTTATTGTAGTTTATTTCTAATATTATGCCTATTGTGGTCTGAGAAAATGCTTGATAGGATTTCAATCTTTTTGAATTTGGGAAGACTTTGCTTGTGACCCAGTATGTGGTCTATTTTTGAAAATGTCCCTTGTGCACTTGAGAAGAACGTATAGTCCGTGGCTTTGGGGTGAAATGCTCTGAAGATGTCAATTAGGTCCATCTGATCTAGTGTGTCATTTAGAATTGCTGTTTCTTAGCTTATTTTTTGTCTAGAGGATTTATCCAGTGATGTCATTGGTGTATTAAAGTCCCCTACTATGATTGTATTGTTATCGATCTCTCCCTTGATATCTTCCAGGAGATTTTTTATGTATTTTGGTGCTTCTGCATTGGGTGCATATATGTTTACCAGAGTTATATCTTCTTGTTGAATTGCTCCTTTTAGTATTATGTAGTGGCCTTCCTTATCTCTTATTATGGTCTTTACTTTGAGGTCTATTTTATCAGCAATAGGTATCGCAACCCCAGCTTTTTTCTCATTTCCATTTGCCTGAAAAATGTTTTTCCATCCCTTCACTCTCAGTCTGTGTTAATCCTTTGTTCTGAGGTGGGTCTCTTATAGACAGCAAACATATGGGTCATGTTTTCTTATCCATTCAGCTACCCTATGTCTTTTGATTGGTGCATTTAATCCAGTTATGTTTAATGTTATTATTGACAAGTACATGTTTGCTGTCATATTTTTCCTTAGTGTTTGTGTTTCTTCTTGCCTTTCTCTTTCTTCTTTTTACAGCAGTCCCTTTAGTATTTATTGCATTGCTGGCTTGGTAGTAATGAACTCTCTTAGCCTTTTTTGTCTGTGAAGCTCCTGATTCCACTTTCAATTTTGAATGATAGCCTTGCTGGGTATAGTATTCTTGGATTCAGACCCTTGCTTTGCATCACTTTGTATATTTCATTCCATTCCCTTCTGGCCTGGTGTGTTTCTGTTGAGAAATCAGTTGATATTCTAATAGGAGATCCCTTGTAAGTAACTTTCTGTCTCTCTCTGGCAGCCTTTAACCTTTTGCACTCAGATGTCGAGTGTGACTCGACACGGTTAGCATCAAGATTAAAATGACTCTTTGAATGTATCAATAATTTGAAATATAAAAAAATCCAAATAAATAAGTTTGTATGAAAAGAAACTCCAGTTTTTTATTCTACTGCCATGCTTTGTAAAATCTGGGGTATTTAAAAAATTAAATCCCCAGTAGAATAAAGGAATCGAGAAAAAGCAAGTGAGTGCAAAGGGTTAAGATTCTTACTTTGTCGTTGGTGTTTGCCAATTTAATTATGATGTGTCTTGGTGTCGGTCTTTTGGGGTTCAACATGTTTGGGACTCTATGTACTTCTTGGACTTGCATGGTTTTTTTCTTGCCAATGTCAGGAAAGTTTTCTGTCATTATTTCTTCAAATAGGTTTTCTATTCCTTGCTTCTCTTTCTCTCCTTCTGGTATCCCTATTAAGTGAATATTGTTTCATTTTGTGTTGTCCCAAATCTCCCTTAGGCTCTCCTCTTGCTTTTTAAGTCTTCTTTCCAGTTGCTGCTGTGTTTGTGAGTTTTGTCCTACCTTGTCTTCTAATTTCGCTGATGCGGTCCTCAGCCTCTTCTAGTCTACTCTTTAAGCCTTCCATTGTGTTCTTTATTGCAGCTATGTCGTTCTTCATCTCCTCTTGGTTTCTTTTCATGTTGGTGACATTTTCATTCAGCTCCTTATAATTCTCATTGAGTTGTGTGTATTTGTCATTTATCTGTTTAAACATCCTTATAACCATTACTCTGAATTCTTTCTCTGATAAGCTGCTAGCCTCAATTTCATTTAACTCCCTTTCTGGTGATTCCTCTTTTTCTTTCCTTTGGGGATTGCTTTTTTGTCTTCCCATGTTTTCCTGAAATGTTTTAGTTGTAGATCTGTTTGCTTTGCTACCCAGGTTCTTTTGGGGATGGTGCTTCTGGTGTAATCTCTCAGTTCTCCTGGGCTTGGTAATCTAGTGTAGCTCCCTACTTGAGCTATTTGGGTTATCTTGATGTAGGCCTGCAAGCTTGAGAGGCACCAATGCGGTGTCTAGAAGTCAGCAGCTATGGAGGGGAGTGTCCCAATTTTTGCTGTCTTGCATCCTTAGTTGAAATCGTGCATATCCAGCGGGTACTCACAGTGGCACCCAGGAACCGTCTGTTGGGAGAGCTCACAGTGGCTCCCACTAGTGCCCTGTGTGTAGATGGGCTCAGGGTTCCTGCCTGTTGGAAATTCACATCTGTGGTGGTGTGTTTGCAGGCACAGAGCTCTGATGCGCTCTGAGGGGTCCTGGCACTGAGGTTGAGTAGCTAGGGTGAATGTGGGCAGTTATTCAGGAAGAGGGGTTTCAGAATTTCTGCTGCGGGGCAGCGTGTCCTTGTCTGTACAGAATCACACCCAGCAGAGGCTCAAAGCAGCTCCCCAGAGGACCCTGTGGATATATATGCTCAGGCTGCCTGCCCTTTGGAAATGTACACGTCTGTGGCAGTGAGATTCCTGGCACTGAGCTCTGACACACTTTGAGGGGCCCTGGCACTGAAGTTACCCTGCTGCGGTGTCTGTGCAGGTGTCCAGGATGAGGGAATTCAGAATTTCTCCTGCCAGGGGCAGTGCGTCCCTGTTTGTCCAAGATCACACCCAGCCAGGACTCACAGTAGCTCCCACAAGTGCCCTGTGGATAGATGGTCTTTGGAAGTACACATGCGAACTTTGGAAGTGCCTGCCCTTTGGAAGTGCATGCGCGAACTGGTGGTGCGTTTGCCTGTGCAGAGCTCTGACATGCTTTGAGCGGCCCTGGCACTGAAGTTAAACAGCTACAGTGTATGTGGGAAGTTATTCAGGAGAAAGGAGTTCAGAGTTTCTGCTGTGGGGCAGCACGTCCTTGTCTGTACAGAATCACACTCAGCAGGGGCTCAAGCAGCTCCCCTGAGGACCCTGTGGATATATGGGCTCAGGGTGCCTTTCCTTGTCTGTGGCCATGAGTTTGCCGGCTTTGGAAGTGCGTGCGTGAACTTTGAAAGTGCCTGCCTTTGGAAGTGCATGCGCGAGAACTGGTGGTGTGTTTGCCTTTGCAGAGCTCTGTCGCACTCTGAGGGCCCTGGCACTGAAGTTGCACAGCTGGGGTGTCCGTGGGCAGTTATTTAGGAAGAGGGAGTTCAGAATTTCTACTACAGGGCCGCGTGCCCTTGTCTGTGCAGAATCACATCCTTGGGGGCTCTCAGTGGCTCTCAAGCACTGCCCAGGTAGTGGAGGGCCTGGCTGCCTAGGGGGCTGGGAACACAGGGAATCCTGAGTTCAGGCGCTGGGGAGAGGATGATTGTACTTACTACTGTCAGGCAGCGCACCTTTGGAGGTGGAGGTCCCAGGGTCCCCTGGTCTGCAGATGGGGTAGCAGGATTTTGGCTGAAGTGGTTGCTGGGTCCTGGGCAGTTCTAAGGCCTGTCTGGTTGGTGGTGTTGATTAGTTCAGAAATCTGCGGCCCGTGCCTGGAGTTTTGGTGTCCCTCGGTCTGCAGCTGTGGTGGCAGGTCTTCTACCAGAGCGGCTGTAGTGTCCTGGTTTGCTTCCAAGGCCAGACTGGGTGGTGGCGAGGCTAGGATTCTAGTCTCATGCAGTTCTGTTCTTCAAGATGGTGTGGTCTCTGTGCCACCGGTGTCCTCCCCGGAGTGTTTGCAGCGGCCATGGGGTTTTGCCGTCTAAGACTGCCCAGATTGGAAGGCCCCTGGAAGAACTGCAGGGTCTAACTGTCCCTATTTCACTCACACACACACACACACACACACACACACACACACACACACACATACACACGTCCACACACACCTCTATCACTCCCTCACTTGATCACACACTCTCCCTCCCTACCTTCCTGCCGGTCGCCATCTTTTCTCTCGGTAATTTTTTTTTCTTAAAACTTTTTCTTTCACCTCCTGTGTCACTACTTGATTCTCCTCCTCAGATTCCTTTTTTTCATTGTCTGTCCGTAATGGAGATACCCTTGGTCCTTTTCTCTGGTCTTTATTTTATTCACAACCATATCAGGTCTATGTGGGTGACTGTGAAACTCTATGTTTCCATTCTATCTTCAGATTTTATTTTTTTTTTTGCTAATCCTCACTTGAGGATATTTTTTAATTTTTTTTTTTAAAGAGAGAGTGGAAGGGAGGGGGAGAGACAGAGAGAGAAACATCAACATGAGAGAGATACATCGATTGGTTGCCTCCAACACAAGCCCCAATCAGGGCCAGTGATTGAGCCTGCAACCAAGGCACATGCCCTTGACCAGAATCGAACCCAGGCCCCTTCAGTCTGCAGGCCAACACTCTATCCACTGAGCCAAACAGACTAGGACCTCTCTTGAGTTTTATACTAGAATTTTCACCAGATGTGCTGGACGTATCCTCCCAGATATTATGCCTATGCTTAAATTTAACTTCTTCCAAGAAAAACATAAATTTCCTCCAAAGAAATCTGCTCTTCCTTTGGTGTTCTGTATTGTTTATTTATGTCATCATCTCCCCACTTAAGCAGAGTCTAAGCAGTCATTTTTGACTGCTCCCTCCTCCTTCCTATGTACTAGTCCTATCAATTCTGCTTCTATAATGTTTTCAGAATCCCTTGTCTTTTCTTCCTGTTAATGCCATCCTAGCTCAGGTCATCAAATCCTCTCCCTGTCCCACACTCATATCGAAATGCTTTTCTGCCCCAGCCCAGCTGGCATGGCTCAGTGGTTGAACATCAAATTATTGAACCAGTAGGTCTCGGTTTGATTCCCAGTCAGGGCACATGCCTGGGTTGCGGGCTTGATCCCCAGGGTGCTGTGTGCGTGAATCATATCAATGATACTTTCTCATCATTGATGTTTCTATCTCTCTCTCCCTCTCCCATCCTCTCTGAAATCAATAAAAATATGTTTAAAAAAATGAATGCTTTCTGCCTCTCACTTGGTCTTCTTGATCCATCTTACTCACTACTCTGTGACTATTCTGCTGCACAGCATAGATTATTCTGCTCCCTATACAAAGCTTTGATAATTCCCCATTGTTTTAGGCATACAGTGTAAACTCCTGCATGTTATATGCATAGCCTGTCACCACTAGTTTCAGCTAAAATTTACAATCCCAAACTCTACTTTTCTGTCATGCATTCAAACCAGACTCTCTCCCCTTCTCAGCACAGATTCTCTTTTCTTTTTCCTATACCTTTGCTCCTTCTCCTTGCTGTTTCTCTTACTTCCTCTGTGACCATGGAATGCAATTCCTATTACAAATCCAGTTCAGATGTCACCTGTTCCATGTAGCTGCTTGGCACTCTTCTTCCAGCTACAGGATTGATCAGTAGTATCCATTTACTTCCACCTCAAGATTCAGGGATGGTTGGAATACATTATGAAATAACACTATACAGGGTGGGGCAAAATTAGGTGTATAGTTATGGGTACACAAAACACAGTTTATTTTATTATTATTTATTAATTATTGTATTATTTTCCATATGAATAGCTGTAAACCTATGAAAGTATGCCACACAGTGTATTGTAGTAAGTTCTCAGTGATGAAACTTTTTTCCATGTGCATATCCTGCTTTGAACTGTTATTAGGCTCTTACTAAGTACCTAAAATTTTTTTAATGTATATGTATTGTTACCCCCTTCAGACACTTGAGGGCACTGGTGAAATGCTTAAAATAACTGCTCAGAAGCTCAAATAAGTGTTGATGTTCTGGGCGACATTTGTATGTGTGTGCATGCATGTGTGTGCATTCTCATACACAGAAAAGACCATTATAGGTTTTTCTATTGTCTTAAAATTTAATAATCTACTAAAATTAAGATAAAGTAACATTATTTTGTAAACTTTTAAGTTCAGCTTGTGAATCTCATTATTTCTAAGTCTAGCAAACTTAAATAATCACTTTTAAAGGGAATAGGCATGACTTTTTGGTCCCCTTTGCATTCTTAGATAAACATTCTTATATATTTTATATTTCCTTTATAAATTTGATATATTTTCTTTTCTCTTAAAGACTAATTGTCTGACAAATTTTCTCAAGTGCCCTATTCAGATCCTTGCTTATTTCTCTTTTGGGTTTTTTCTTTTCTTCTCAATTTTTAGTAGCTCTTTATAAATTTGATCAATAAGCCATTTGTCTTTTATATGAGTGGCAAACATTTTTCCAAATTTGTCATTCATTTGTGTTTTGATTTTGCTGCTGCTGATGGTGGTAATGTTAACTGCTGGTATGTGTGTGTATGGGTTGTTTACTTCACTATGTAGAAATTCATTTTATATATTTAAGACTTATCACCATGAAGAAGTGAGTGGAACCACAGTCCCTCTCTGGGGAACTGGCCCTTAGGCTTTGCTGCCAGAGGCTATCAGAGTTCTTCCTGATGTCTGTTGTTAGTGAACTTTTACTCATATTAAACCCCTCATCTCTGAATTCCTCATACATTCTTTACACTAATTGCTATCACTTTGCAATTCATCACTTACATATTTGTTCCCTGGTGTTATTTGCTTTTATTTCCATTTTTGTTTTGTCTATTTGCTTAGATGTTGACTCGTGGAGAGCAGTGGCCTTGCCTCACGCATCAGCATCTCCCAGGTGCTCAGCACCATGCTGGGAAGTTACTGTGGGTTCAGTGAGCACCTATTAAAGGCTTCCTGGCCCTATGCACTAGCAGGCCATGAGGATGCGGGGTGTCCCGTGTGGGATACTGAAAGCTTCCTCTCCTGTCTAGCCCAGGTATCCTCCTGGCAGTAGACCCAGGCTGTACACTTTGGGTAGGATCAAGCCATGGAGATGGCTCTAGTTTGAATGACAGCTGACATAATCCTGTCAATTTGATCTTTCCTAAGCTCTTCTTTACTCTACCTATGACACCCAAGAACCACTCCCAACCTGGGAGAGATGGGGAATTGACTTATCTCTATCCTCCCTCATTTGCCTTCCCTTTCTGAGTTCAGAGGTTTGGAGGCAGCTGGCTGATGGAAGAGGAACTGACACAAACCAGGGGTTCAAGAAGTCACTTGTTTTAATGGAAGCAAGAGGGTAGGGTAGGGATCTGGTAGAAGGATGGTAATTAGTGTGTCTCTTTATCTTCTAGCCTTGGCTGGGGTTTCTGTGTGAAGAGAGGAGTCCTAGGAGCTCTCTTCCCAGGCACAGGATCTTCAGGGAGAAGTGTGGGGAAAGAGAAAAAGAGACACAGAACATAGGGAGAGGCCTTAATAGATTCGTATCTGTGAAGTTGGGACAATTCTGCTTGCCTGTGTGTTGTACAGAGAAAGCTGGGCTGGAGGTAGGAAAGGATCAGAGGGGTTGAGCAATGAGGCAGCCTATAAAACTTGACCGTCCACAAAATAAAAACCGGTTGGGTGGGCAAACTCATATCCTCCACCTGACCTCTTTCCTTGTCCTTAATGGGCTGCCCTGCTGTCCTCGATCCTACTTCTTCCGTCCAATCTGTGCCATCAGATGGGCATTGGCAGCTGCCTTGGCTCTCAAGTTCTTGGCCTTGGCAATGTTTAAGAGGACATTCATGATGTTAGTGGGAACATCAAGGGAAAGAGTGAACTTGGTGCGCCGGTCACTCTTGGCCTTGTTCTGGTACAGCTTCCCTTTGAGCTGTGCTTTGGATAAGTACTTGTACCGAGAGCTTCCAGCTCCACCACTACCCCTGGGGCCAGAGAAGGTCCTTTTCTTCTTGTCTTCTTCCTTCTCCTCCTTCTCTTTGTCCTCATCTGAGGATGGGTCCTGGCTGGGTAGGTAGGGGAAGCCTCTTTTGGTCAGCAGGGGTATATCCTCTAGCTGGCTTTTCTTGGCCTCAGACAGGGCCGTGTTGATGCAGCAGAAGATGGACTCGGCTTTGGAGAACTTATGGGACAGACTCATCCTGGGGGTCCCTTGGAGCAGCAGCAGCAGCAGCAGGAAGTGGGCTGGCACAAGCATCTCTCCCTGTGGTAGAAATGAGGAAAATGGGAAGGGGCGTGAGAGGGGCTCAAGGCTCAGAAGGACTTGGGGTTTTGTCTATGCTCTGCTTACTACAATGGTTCTCGCCACCCACAGCAGCATCTGGGCATTTGTTAGAAATGTAAATAATTCTCAGGGGACTGAGTTGCAGATCTCTCTCTCTCTCTCATTCTCTCTCTCTCTCTTTCTCTCTCTCTCTCTCTCTCTCTCTCTCTCTCTCTCTCTCTCTCTCTCTCTCTCATTTACTTCTATCTAGGGCTTGCAGGGTAAAGGAAAACAAATTCTCCACACGGAAAAGTCATCCATCATCCTTTGCTTCCCTACTGAAGTCTAATTCCTAAGCAAGTTTCTCCTCTTCCATTCTTCGGGTGCTTTTGCCATCATCTCTAGTGAAACACCACAAACATTTATATTTCTCTGCTACCTGCTATGAAAATAAGCAAGCCCCATCTACTTAGATTTAAAGTAGAGGGGATAAAACTCTACATCTATATTTTTCTTGTTTGTATATCTGAAACTCAACCATTCTTTAGAGTTGTTACAGCAGTACCTTCTCTGGGTGGTTTAAAGATATACACTTAATTCTGAAATCTGTGACAGAGTCCAGTCCTAGGAACCTGGGCCAGCCTGAAATTCAGAGCATCTCTGAGGGAGAGGGTCTGGAAGGGAAAGACTTCGGTTATATAGCTGTGCCCCCTGCTAGCTCCATTTTCCAGCAGGGAAGGGGTGGGAAGGATGACAGAGTTATTCCCTATTTTATACAGTTTGTCTGCAAACACTGTTAAGAAGTTGAATTAAAAAATGAATAATTTAGCTCAGCTATTGTGGCTTGGTGGTTGAGTGTCAACCTATGAAACAGGAGGTCACAGTTCAATTTCTGGTTGGGCACATATCTGGATTGTGGGCTCAATCCCCAGTCGGGAGTGTGCAGGAGGCAGCCAATCAATGATTATCATTGACGTTTCTATCTCGCTCTCCCTCTCCCTTCCTCTCTGAAATCAATAAAAGTATATTTTTTAAAAATGAAAAATTTAAAAACATTTTAGAAAACAGTGGCTGCAGAACCTAGGGAAAGCTTTAATCATTTTGAATGGGATAGTAGTGAGTAGAGCAGTAAGCTGTTTTCTTCTTGTAGACTCGTGTTAGTGTGGGTCCTAATTCCAGACATGGTGTCTACACTGGGAGCGATTTCATTTAAAATGCAACCAGAAGCAGTGACCACACACACACACACACACACACACACACACACACACACGCAGACAGCTCTAAGCAGTGCACTCTCAAAGTGAGCAGTGAAGGTTTCTACGCGAAAGGCTCTTCCTCCAAAGCGGGGGAACAGCCGGGGGAAAGTTGACATGTTACAGATAACTGGTCATTGGCAGAATTTATAACATTGTCGTATTATTTAATCCATTACTGGAAGTGGTGTGTGTGTGTGTGTGTGTGTGTGTGTGTGTGTGTCTGTTTGCTAGATTGCTATGCTTGAGGAGAAAATTGCAAACAGGATTTCTCAGAAAATTTGGGCATCAAATGGAGACACCAAACATCCATCTTTATGGTTTTTCCCTTTCACAGGTAGCACCAAGTCCTTGGAGATATCTGTCTCCTTCCTCCAAAGTCCCTTGTGTAGCAAGGGGGAAAGGACTCCAGGTTTTGAAGGCAAAGGACCTGGGTTTGAAACTTTCCTCACTTTCTTAATTATCTTGGGTGAATCTCTTAGTCCACATCCTAAAAAGGAGACATTACCTGCCTTACAGGTGTATGGAGAGAATGAAAGGTGACAGAGGTTAAAGATGCTGGCACATGATAAACAATAATTGCAAGCATCATCCTGCTCCTGCAGGCAGTAGGGAATATTCTGTAGTTCCTACCTCCTATCCCCATTGGTAAACTATTACCAAGGGACATTTTTCATGTTCATGACTGAATTCCGTTCTGAAAAATAGATTTGTATGAACCCATTGTGCCTTCAATCTATTACCTTTTGCAAAGCATGTGTGTCTGTATTAACAAAAGGATCATTTTGCCTGTCCCTCCCCACCCCCCTTAAAAACTTCCCCATGGTCTCATATTTAAAACATCATGGCGTGCAGCACTGTCTTTCAGCTTTCATGTCTCACCTTGCCCAGTCCCCAGCACCTCCTGCCTAATTTAGGGCAAATAAATTTATCCTTCGTAGAAAAGTCTCTATCCAAAATCTTACCCGAGAATGGACTTTCCTCTGGAGTGGAGATGCTCAGTGAGGCAGGTGCAGCTTCAGGACCAGGTCTGCCCTGGGAACATCCCCCTGAACTTCTGTCTCTGCTGGGGTCGCCGGCTCCTTTTCTTGTATTGTTTCCTCTCTATGGAGACCGCTCCACTCCCTCGTGTGTGTATTTAAAAGTGACAGATCACAGGGTGGGTCCTAATTCCAGACGTGGTGTCTACACTGGGATGCGATTTCATTTAAAATACAACCAGAGGCAGCTGTCCACACGTCATGGATACAGCAGGCAGTCTCTATCCTTGACCCCTCCTACCTGCCTTTCCTCCCAGCCCTCCCCACTTCTCACTTCCCCTCCTGCCCTAGCAGCTTGCTTCATTGATAAAAAGAAAAAAACACTGTTAAACTGAGAGGCAGTTTCTTTGAAGAGTTTTATTACTAATCTTAGTTCTTACTAATTTCAGGTTTTCTACATCTCCATCATCCTAACCTGCCTTTTGGAAATCTAGAACTAGGACCTGCTTTGAAAATAAAGAAGGCGGCTTGGGATATATTCCTAGAAGTGGGATCACAGGGTCAAATAGGAGTCCCATTTTTAGTTCTTTGAGGAAACTCCATACTGTTCTCCACAGTGGCTGCACCAATCTGCATTCCCACTAGCAGTGCACGAGGGTTCCTTTTTCTCCACATCCTTGCCAGCACTTGTCCTTTGTTGATTTGTTGATGATAGCCATTCTGTTGTCTTGTAATTCTTGTGGGTTCTGACTTGCAGTGTTGTCGCACAAAACTCAATACATTTGAGCTATCAAAGGGCAAATAAGGGGCAGGCACAGTATAACTAGAGCTTTTGGTGGTAAAGCATTCGATTTTACCTATTTATTCATCTATTCATCCAATATTTGGGGGGCGGGGGGGGGGGGGGGGGGCGGCGGGTAATGTGCTGATTGCTAGGTATTGCCAGAGCCCTCAGGAATTCAATGGGCAAGTTGTAGTCCCTGTTCTCACAGGACATTCGCAGTTTGGAAAGACATAAAAACAGAGCCTACTTTCAGTGTGGCAAACACCACAGCTCAGAAGGGTGCATCTTGGAGATTCAAGACAGGTGATGTGTGCCAGGAGAGGAGAACATAAGGTTCAGACAGAAAGGAGGTTTGGGTGGACAGAACCAAGGACCAGAGAGACTGGTGGGCAAGAAGGTGAGAGATAGGTGAGCAGTGGGTGTTGGGAGGTTGATTCATCCTCTGAATATCGGTTAGGATTTTATTTTTAAAGCAGAAATTTAGAAAGAGAGACAATAAACATTGACTTCTTTTCTTGTTAATGGGCATGTCTCCTTTCCACTTCCTAGGAAACTTCCTCACCTGAGGCCAAAGCTCCACGGGACTAAACAACGTATTTTTTTCTTTTCTGAATTTTCATTGTTGAAAGTATTACACATGTCCTCTTTTCCCCCCCATTGACCTCTTCTAGCCCACCCTACTCCCCACCTCAGGCCTTTCACCACCCTATTGTCTGTGTTCATGGATTTTGCATATATGTGTACGAGGTCTTTGTTTGATCACTTCCCACCCACGCCTTCCCTTTGAGGTTCAACAGTCTGTTCCATGCTTCTATGTCTCTGGATCTATTTTGTTCATCAGACTAAACAACATCTTGGTGTTGGTGGCTGGTGGCTGTCCTCTGAGTCCACTGACTCCTTCTCCAGACAGGCAGACCCATGGGTTCCCACTATACCATCTTGGGGTGGCCTTGGGATTGGCTGATGCTCCCAGGAACTCCCACATGTGAGTAGGCAGGGTACCCCCTGGTATGCTTGCAGGCCTGGGCAGTGGTTAAGGATGCCATCCTAAATGTACATGGGATTACAACCATAAAAAGCAGTCTATTTGCTTTGTATCTTGAAACTGGCTCCATCTAATGGAGGATTAAACAGAGTCTTGGAAAGAGGGTAATTAGTGAACAAAAACCACCAGAGTGTCGTCTCCAGTAAATGATGATTTCCCTACCCACTCTCGCTGAAGTGTGTGTATGGCATTCTGCTCTGCTTGCACTTTCTCTGGCCATGTGAGCTATTGGTCTCTTCTGTGAATTCAGCATCGGAAGGTTGTTTAGGGGTGTAAATAATCTACAGAGAGTATGTGGAGGACCAGGATGGGAAGAAAACCTGATTGGCTTCGTAGATGAATGGGAATGGCTTATCTATACTAATAAAACAGTAATATGCCAATTAGACCAGGAGACCTTCCAGAAACCTTCTGGATGTCCTGCCAGACAAAGCCAGGGACTTGGCTGGCCTGCAAACCACCCCAAAAGGGCCCTCAACCCCTCACCTTGACCGACCCACCCCCCCTGCAGGGACCCTCACCCTGATGGGGTCATGGCCAGCCTGCAAATGGCCATCAGCCCCTCACCCAGTCTGGCCACGTCCCCCAGCAGGGATCCCCACCCTGAAGGGGGTGTGACCAGCCTGAAAATGGCCCTCAGCCCCTCACCCAGGCCAGCCATGCCCTCCAAGGGGACCCCCACCCTGATCCGGGACCCCCTTCAGGGCAGACCAGCCGGCCCCCACCTGTGCACCAGGCCTCTATCTATACTAATAAAAGGGTAATATGCTAATTAGACCAGGAGACCTTCAAGGAGACCTCCTGAACATCCTTCCTGACAAAGACATGGTGGTGGGGCCGAGGCAGAAGTGATTAGGGGCGACCAGGCCAGGAGGGGAGGGCAGTTGGAGGTGATCAGGCCAATAGGGGGTGCAGTTTGGTGCAAGCAGGCTGGCAGGGGGGGCAGCTGGGGCGATCAGGCTGGCAGGGGTCAGTTGGGGGCGAGCAGGCTGGCAGGCAGAGTGGTTAGGGATGATCAGGCAGGCAGGCAATCAAAGCATACTAGTAATCCTACCTAATAAAAGAGTAATATGCAAATTAACCATCACTCCACTACACCCACCAGCCACGCCCACCAGCCAATCAGAGTGAATATGCAAATAAACCCAACCAAGATGGCTACAGCCACAGAGAGCAGGAGAGAGGCTTGGGTTTCCCAGGCAGTGGAGGAAGCCAAGCTTTCCGCCTGCCTTTGCCGGCTTAAGCCTCCACTCAAGGCTACAAAGTTTCAATTATAGAAGGTAAACAAATCCAAACAGAAATGGCGGCAGCCACAGAGCTGGAAAGAGCGGGAGGCTAGGGTTGCTCCCAGCAATGGAAGAAGCAAAGCTTTCCGCACACCCTGGCTGGCCCAGGCCTCTGCTTAAGGCTACAAAGTTTCAATTATAGAAGATACACAAACCCAAAAAGAAATGGCTGCTGGCCACGGAGCGAGCAGGAGGCTTGGCTCCACTCCAGGCTACAAAGTTTCAATTGTAGAAGGTAAATAAGTTCCAGATACCAAGACCTCCACTTGGGTTGCCAGGGGGCATGGCTGGCCTGCAAACCACCACAGGCCCCTCGCTCAGGCCGCCCCACGCCCCAACAGAACCCCCACCCTGATCCGGGACACCCTTCAGGGCAAACCAGCTGGCCCCCACCATGCACCAGGCCTCTATCCTATCTAATAAAAGAGTAACATGCAGACTGACCATCACTCCAACACACAATATGTCTGCCCCCATGTGGTCAAAGATCCTGCCCCCATGTGGACACAAGATGGCCATTAGGGGAGGGCAGGTGGGAGGCTCCAGGCCTGCAAGGCAGGGCAGTTGGAGGCGATCAACCCTGCAGGGGAGGGAAGTTAGGGGTGACCAGGCCGGCAGAGGAGGGAAGTTGGGGGCAAACAGGCTGGCAGGGGAGCAGTTAGACATCAATCAGGGTGGCATGGGAGTGGTTAGGGGGTGATCAGGCTGGCAGGCAGAAGCGGTTAGGGGCAATCAGGAAGGCAGGCAGGTGAGCATTTGGGAGCCAGCAGTCCTGGATTGTGAGAGGGATGTTCAACTGCCTGTTTAGGCCCGATCCCAGTGGGGCCACCTAAACGGGCTGTCGGACATCCCTCGAGGGGTCCCAGATTGAAGAGGGTGCAGGCTGGGCTGAGGGACACCCCCTCGCCCCCGTGCATGAATTTCGTGCACTGGGCCTCTAGTATGCTAATGATATGCTAAGGTCACTCAACCACTCTCTATGACATGCACTGACCACCATGGGGCAGATGCTTCAACAGGTAGGTTAGCTTGCTGCTGGGGTCCTGCCGATCAGGACTGAATGAGATAGGCTGGACACACCCTGGAGCCCTCCCACGGTCCCTCACCTCTGGCCAACCTCCCATGTCTCTCTGGCCTGATGGTGTACCAGTGGAGTCCCTCAGCCTGGCCAGCACCCTTGGGGGATGTCAGAGAACCAGTTTCGGCCCGATCCCACAGGCCAGGCCCGAGGGACACCACTGGGTGCACCAATTCATGCACTGGACCTCTAGTTGAAGATAATATTATTGAAATGAAATAAAAATGAGAGATTATTAGATATTTACTTGAAACGACAAGTGTAGGGAGTCAGATTACACTGAGATTACATTTTATCTCTAATAATAAAAGAAGGGTGAAAAATGTGTTTTTTTTTCCTGTGCCAGAGCTAGGTTAGAAGACAGTAATACCACTAATAGTTAGTTTTTGATAGTGTAAGATCATAGGATTAGTTTCCATTATTTAGAAGGAGAAAGAGCAATTTAAATGAAAAGGAGTATGCCTGTGTGTGTGTGTGTGTGTGTGTGTGTGTGTGTGTGTGTGTGTGTGTGTGTGTGTGTGTGTGGAAAAGTGGGGGAGAGTAAACAACACATAAATCTACAACTCTGGCCAGTAATGTTTATGAAGGTAGGGATGGAAGCTGCTACCTGTAGAAAAACAGGTTCACTCTGTGATGACAGATCACTGAGGTGAATGGATAGGATCCTCAACTCGTGATGCTACTTCTTGTTTTGCTTCACAGGCTGAAAGATACTAGCAAACCCCTTTGCCAGTTCTACTACCACCTAATAATGCCCGAGCCTTCCTACTCTAAGAAAAAAAGGAACATTGAGTAGGATAAAAGGCAGATACCTTGATGAAGCTTCTTTTCTTCATTCTACTATTGTAGAAACAGTCAATAAATTAACTCATCCCTCCAAAACGTGTATATTGGATACCTAGTAAGTATGAGGAACATAGGTTCTTAGTACTATAGTACTTAGTACTGTGTACTTTGTACTATGAACTATAGGAACCTGCTGTTCAAGTGTAGTCCAATGACCAGCAGCATCAGCGCACTTGGGTGCTTGTTAGAGATGCAGAATTTTACCTCCCACAGCGAATGAGCCAGAATCTGCATTTTAACCAGAGTCCCAGGTGAGTAAACACTATTATTCCTATATGAAATGACTTTACTATAAGAATATTTTTGTGGACAAAGTTTGAAGAATCAAGTGATTGAATGGGAAGTGAGCCTTTCCAGATTAAAAATGATTGGTTTTTGATTCTTTGTGGAATCCAGCTGGACTTCACCACAGTGAAAGCTGAGGGGAATAATGTCACTTCAGTCCCATTAGGGTCTGTGGCTTTGGGCAGGATATTCGTGTTGTCCTGACTGGGAGCTGGAAGTGGAAGAATAAAAAATACTGCTTAGTACTTCATGTAAAACATCCCCAGAAAAAGCTCTTTGGGCCTTGGAGTGGTGTGGCACAGCAAATCCCATGTCATTCAGACCAGGGCATGAGCACCTGGATTTGTAGCCTGAGAAAACTTGGGTTACATGTATTTGTAGCCATAGCACAGATATTATTTTATATTCTGCCTTTTCACCCTTCCAGTGCATTTTCAAACATTTTTAAAAAAGTCTGTTTCTGCTCAGTTGAGACATTTTCCCACTCTCTGTCATGGGGATAATAACTTTACCATTCCCATTTCACACTCTGTATTGTGGGATGGCTAGCTGAGCTTCACTGGGTTCCTCAAGTTCCCCTGTGGGAAAGGGAGGTTGGAGCAATCGTCTTCAGTATCAGGCAGACACTCAGGTCCCGGCGTGTGCAGAACATATTGCTAACACCATACATACAGAATGAAGAGAACTCTGGGCTGATCCTGAGCTGCTAATGAGAACAGCACTGCTCTCTACAGTCATTCTGCTGCAGCTCAAAAGTGAAAATGAGATTTTCCCCAAACAATAATTCATTGTTCATTCCTGACTGGCTGATCCTTTTTCACTAAGCTTATTTTCAAACATCCAAATGTTGTTATTGAAGAGATGTTTGGCTTGTCAGGGCTCTATCATGAAGGTAACTCCACTTTCCCCTTTGTAAAGTAAGCAAGTTTCCCAAATGACACCCTATGCACACTTTTTTCATCTGAACTTTTTATTTGGAAAGTTTTCTAATCTCCAAAAAAGTAGAAATAAGAGTATAATGAACACTGGTGTACTTTTACTGGTACCTAAGTTAACCAACTGTTGACAGGTGTGTGTGTGTGTGTGAGTGTGTGTGTGTGTGTGTGTGTGTGTGTGTGTGTGTGTGTGTGTGTGTGAAGAATCCAGGCCAGGTATCTTATAAAACACCTTACATTCTGGATTTTTTTGTTTCCTCATGTTTAGATTCAGGTTAAACATTTTTGGCAGGATTTACCTCATACGTGATGTTATGTCCTTCTTATATCACATCAAGAAGTATATAACAGTTTATTCCATTACTAGTCATTTTAATTTTGATGACTTAGTTAACATAGTTTTGCTAGATTTCTCCACTTTAAAGTACCCAAAGCAAGCAAAAGAAATTAAGTAGCAAAGATAAGAACATATGTAAATGAAATTGATAATAGAGAGAGAATCAATAAAAACAAAAGCTGGTACTTTTTTTAAAAAATTTCTTTATTGATTAAGGTATCACATATTTGTCCTCATCCCCCCATTCCCATCCCACACCCCTCCCCACGCATGCCCCACCCCCCGGTTGTCCTTAACCGCTGGTTAGGCTCATATGCTTGCACAAAAAGCTGGTACTTTTATTTTTTATTTTTTTTTTTTATTTTATTTTATTTTTTTTAACATTTTATTGATTTTTTACACCTCTAGGGATAGAGAGTTAGAGACATCGATGATAGAAAGATAGTTGCCTCTTGCACAACCCCTAATGGGGATGCGCCCGCAACCAAGGTACATGCCCTTGAATCGAACCTGGGACCTTTCAGTCCGCAGGATATTTTCCACTGACTAAACCGGTTTCGGCAAAAGGGTAGTTTTGATCGACACAATTTATAAACCTCTAAATGAAAAGATAGAGAAGACACAAATTACCAATACCAGGAATGAAAAAAGGATATTTTTAACTAATCCTTCAGGGTAGTAATGTATATTACAAACAAATGTACGCCCATAAATTCAACAAGTTAGATGAAAATAAAAAATTTCTTGAATGACACAAACACCCATAGTTCACTCAAGAAGAAAGAGATACCTGGAATAGTTTTGTATCTGTTAAGGAAACTGAATTTGTAGTTAAAACACTTCCAACAAATAAAACTTCAGGTCTAGATGGCTTCACAGGCGAATGCTATCAAACACAAGAAATAATACTAGTTCTACACAAACTATTCCAGAATATAGGAGCAGGACAGGGAGTAGGATGAGGCAAGAGTACACCTATGCAAGTGTAGAGTCAGCACCTGTAAGTGACTGCCTCCATCTTGGTTGCCTCACCCTAGTCCCAGCACTGTATAGAAGAGGAGGAAACACCTCCTAACTCATTCTATAAGTCCTACAAGAAAAGATAACTATGGAGTAATATCCATCATGAACATAGATGCAAAAATCCTCAAACAAATACTAACAAATCAAATCTAAGAATATATAAAAAAAGAGTAATACATTATGACTAAGTAGAATATACCCTAGGAATCCAAAGCTGTTTTAACATTTGAAAATCAACAGACTAAATAAGAAAAATCATATAATCATCTTAATAGATGCAGAGGAAGCCTTTAGCAAAATACAGCATCCCTTCATAATAAAAAAAGTAAGCAAACCAGTAATAGAAGAGAATTTCTTCAACCTAATAAATGTTATCTACCTTAACATATTTTATGATGAAAAAATAAATGCTTTCCCCCTAAAATTGGAAACAAAGCAAGGGTGTCTGCTGTTACTCTTTCTATTTAACATCATACTAGAAGTCTTAACCAGTGCAATAAGGCAAGAAAAAGCAATAAAAATCATACAGATTGTAAAGGAAGAAATAAAACAATATTCACAAGTGATATGGTTTCTGTTTTAAAAACCCCAGAGAATCTACATAAAAACAACTAAAATCAATAAGTTAGTTTAGTAAAAATTACAAGCTACAAGGTCAACATACAAAATTCATTTTATTTCTACATATTATTAATGACCAATTAGAAATCAAAATAAAAAGTACCATTTATAATGGCACCAAATATTATAAAAACCTACTTAGACATAAAGCTAATAAATTATGTGTGAGATGTGCATGTGGAACACTGATGAAAGAACTCAAAGAATACCTACATAAATGCAGAACTCTACCATGTCCATGGATTAGAAGACTATATTAAAGATAGTAATTCTCCCCTGTATTGACCTATAGAATAAAAAAAATCCGGTTAAAATCCCACAAGAATTTTTAAAAATTGATGAGCCATTTCTAATGTATGTGAAATGTTAAGAAGCTAAAATTGACAAACCAACTTTGAAAAGGAAGAAAATGGAGGATTCACTTTACTTGATATCAAGGGTTACTACAAAGCTATGGTAATCAAGAGAACATGATTTTAGAGAAGTGATAAACATATAGATTAATAGAAGAGAATTAAGTCCATAAATTGACTTATACATGTATGATCAATTGATAAAGGAGCAAAGACAATTCAATGGAGAATGGAAAGTCTTTTCAACAAATGATGCTGGAACATTTGGATATCATGTAAAAACAAAAAGATTATCAATTTATACATAACTCCACATAGAAGATTTAGTTCAAAATTAACCATAGATCTAAATGTAAAATCTAAGACTTTAAAACTTCCAGAAGAAAACATAGGAATTACTTTCTTATGTATTTGGGTTAGGCAAAAAAATTTTAAGATACAATATTAAAAGCACCAACCATTGGGAAAAAAAAAATAAATTTGACTTCATTAAAATTGAGACTGTCTATTCTTCAAAGATCACTAATAAGAGAATGAAAAGAAAACACAGACTAGAAGAAAATATTTACAAACCATATTTCCGACAAAGGAGTTGAAGTCAACATTTATGAAATAACTATCTCAAATATTAAAAAGATTTTCAATACTATAAGATTAATGGCACTTTTGTCACTAAATTTAGTTCTTATTTTGAATTATATAGTTATTTTTCATAAGATATTTTTATTTAAGTTAACAAGGTTTGCTAGTTTTATATTTAACTGAAATTAATTAATACATATTTATTTTTTTCTGCTTTACTGTTGATTATGATAAAATTTGATGGATATAACTCACATAAATAAAAACTCTTTATCATTCTCCTTAGAATGTAAAGGGACCCTGAGACCAAGAAGTTTGTGATTTGCTTTTACAGACTGTAGATGTAGGAGTTCAGCACCAGCATTTTTTTGTAGCTGTATCAGCCAGATATTCTATGGGAGAAAGGCTCTTGTGCAAATTAAGGTTGTTTTCAAATCACTTTGGTTTCATTAAATGCCTGAGTTGGCTCAGGCTCTCAATGGCCCTTATATGCCAATTTCTCACTATGGTAACTTATTAGATCCATAGGTAGCACCACGTACTGCAACAGGTGCTTTAGAAGCACTTTATTCTAGAACTAGAGGCCGGTACATGAAATTCATGCATGGGGGGCGGGGTAGGGAGGTTCCCTCAGCCCGGCCTGTACCCTCTTGCAAATGCAATCCAGGACCCCTCGGGGGATGTCCCATTGCCAGTTTAGTGTTGGATCGGGCCTAAACTGGCAGTGGAACATCCCTCTCGCCATCCAGGATGCTGGCTCTTAACCACTCACCTACCTGCCTGATTGCCCCTAACCCCTTTGCCTGCCAACCTGATTGCCCCAACCACTTGCCTGCTTGCCTGATTGCCCCTATCTGTTTGCTGGCCTGCCTGATCTCCTCTAACCACCTCTGCCTCAGCCCCCACAGCTGCGGCTTTGCCCGGAAGGACGTCCAGAAGGTTGTTCAGCTGGCTGGTCTAATTAGCATATTATGCTTTTATTATTATAGATGATGCTAAGTGAAAGGAAGATGTATTTTCCCAGATGAGTTGGGAATGCTCTGGTCCTGACCGTATCTGATGAGTGTAATCCTGTTGTGCTCACCTATTTAGGTGTTAGCTTAAGGCTCTTTTCTGGCTGGGTGTGTGTCCACACATCTGGAGTCCCAGATAAGAAGCCATTTTTCTGTGTTCTTTGCAACTATCAGTTATAATGGATAGTTCTTTGCCACGTGTTAGAACAAGCATCTGGTTCATTTCTCTCTTTATCCATTCTGACTAATTGTCGATTAATACTTTGCATATGCTTGGTTCTTTGGTTATCACATTTCTCCAGTGCCCTAACCTTTTCTGACACTCCTCTACTGAGTATAATCTGAGAATTAGATGCAAATGAGGATAAATTCCTTCAGAAATATATTTTCTTCAGAAATATTTGCAAGGGGAAGTAGGTGGAAGAAAACCTTAAATGTCAGTAATAAATATGTTTCAGTTTTCAACAAAGGAAATGCTTCAGAGACACCCTGCTTTGTCATTTCAAAATTATAGGACTGGTTGATTGTCCCATTTGGAGGAGGAGCATGCTAGGTTTTTAAAAATAGACATTACATCCTGAAGAAAAACTGAACTTTTGGTAAAGTCACTTACTCACTTAAATATTTATTGAATGCATATGAGTCGGAAGGACAGCCTTGACCACTGGAGATTGAAAATGGAGTGGGATAGTCATGAGTCTTGCTCTCAGAACAACATCTCTCAAAGAAGCATTTCTCAGAATAAATGATGAACTCATTTCCTGCTGAGAATGGATAATTCCTATTCATTTTTCAATTCTCAGGTTAAGTTTTATGTTAGATATCTAATAACTGCTGGATCAAAGGACCTTTGTAGTTCTATCATTTTTAAAGATACAATATTTGAAAATTATTGCCCATTGCCCTTCTATAGTGATTGTACCAGTTTATACTCTTAACAGCAATATATAAGAAAATGGGTTAGGGTCTACGATTTTGAATCACCTGCTGGGTGAGCTGGTGTGGGCTGAAGATGCATAAAAAGTCAGTGGCAGGACAGAAAGCAAACTGACTGCTACAAGGAGGGAAGCCCAGGGTGCTGTGAGGACATCTTGAGGAGTCCCTTGTTGGGGTCACAGAAGGATTCTTAGACATTGAAGCATACACTTAATATGGGCTCATGGAGACTTTCATTTTTCCCCCATCCAGATCCCAGACAAAAATAAGATTTTTCATCTTTCCATAAATAGTCATTGTTTTCTTTTTGTTTCTTTATCCTGCACTTCAAAGAAAGCACTTTTAACAAATACATTCATTATGATTGGGTTTCCTTCAAACAAATACCTGTGATGGATGATTTAATATCCATCCAAGCATCAGCTTCTGATACATTGACCAGCAAAGCAGGATTCTGTGAGCTCCAGACTTACAGAACTGTCTATAAATATGTTTTGTTGAACCTCAGTGACAAATCTTGATACAGCCCTGACACCATTAGGACGTCCAAGAATCTTTGCCCTAATTGGCCTGGGCAGAAATAAACCTGAACAAACTGTCCTGAGAGCAATAAGGAAATGACAGGGTTGAGGTGGGAAGAACACTGTCATTGCTGGCTGACACTCCTTTAGGAGCTTCACTGAGACATGTGAGTGAGAATCTGGACCAGTGATGTTCAGAAAACATTTTCTGGAACACACGTTTGTACCAGGGTCTGTTTTAGGGTCTAGGAACCAAAGCAAATATGATAGGGCCACTCCATTGTCCTTCATGCTCCACAGACAAATGGAGAAAATAGAAATCACATCATTTAGCCCACAAGAAATATATTAAGGTTTTTAAATGCTATAAAAATGGAGCAAATATTATATCAGTTGGGTGTATGCTGGTGTTTTTATTAGAAAAAGACAATACCTCTCTCATCACCAACAAACTACGCAAGAAGGAAAAGGAGAAATATATTTACAAAGGCTAGGTGTATCAACTAGGTAGGTGAGTTATTTCTCTTCTCAAGACTTCCCCCCTCTGGACATTAAGAATTGGTGTCTTTGTGTGGGATATTGGCTTTTCCAATCTTTTTTGTAGATTTACCACCTGTTTTATGAAAGGTTCTGCAAGGCATTTAAAGATTAACAGGACTTGGCACTATCCTTAAGAGTATATAGGTGTGTGTGTGTGTGTGTGTGTGTGTGTGTGTGTGTGTGTGTGTGTGTGTGTTTATGATATTAGGGACAAAAAATAATCACCATCAAAGCTACCATGGATTGGACATTTTCTCTATGCCAGGATAACTACTCAGTTATTTTAATCTCATTTAATCCTCTCAACAACCATGTAAGGTAGTTATTATTCTCTATGGTTAAATGCATTTCCCAAGTTCACAAAACTAATAAGAAAAGGATCACAGAAGAATTCCAAAGTGATATGGGGCTCAAAGGAGGAAATATCACCTTTGAATAAGAAGATATCAAATGATTCCTAGTGGAGGGTGTTTTTGCATGTGGGCAGAATTTTGAAAGGCAGAGATTATAAATGTGGGATGCGGGAAATAGTCTCAGCAGAGGGAAGAATATAATCACAAACCCAGGGTGTACAGGGAACAGCATAATATGTTTTGACTGGTGTGTTGGGATGTGTAGTGGTGTGATGATAGATAAGGCTAGAAACAAAGAACCTTAGAACCTTTCTTTTGAGGCTTTTTTTTTTTTGAATGATGTCTGAGGAGTGAACAATGTAGGAGATATTAACAAGCAGAGGAGTGGGTTTTGTGGTGTGGGCATGGCTGTGCTTTAAGAAGATGACTGGGACTAAGAACAGGAATGTGAAAGCAGTGAGATCCATTAGCAAAACACCACAAGAATCTCATGAAAGGTAATGAGAGTCTTAACTAGGGCAGTGGCTTTGGGAATGGACAGCAGTACGTCTTAAAGATGAGCACCGTGGGGGTTATTTTGTTTCAGGATTGTTAAGGAAGAAATTGTGCCTATTTTTACTAAGTAAACCCATCATATACTTTGATTGATAATAATGGTCCAACATCTAAAAATGATATATGCCAATACTTTCCAAGCATCATTGTTCCCAAAGAGCTCCTATAGCTACCCATTATTCTTAAGGCAAAGCACAGGTGGTAACATCAACCCTAGTAATCAGTCCCCTGACTCACCCTTATCAGCTTAGCCCCTTACTCACAGGCTGCAGGAGGTGGATGGTGGCATATGATGTACCTCCTGGTGATTACATCACTCAGGGATTTGATCACAGGGAGACCATGCCAGGTCATATAGAGGTACTTCTTCTTTTTTTTAAAAAATATTTCTTTATACTTTTTAAAAATTATTGATTTTAGAGAGAGGAAGAGAAACAGAGCGAAACATCAATGTAAGAGAGAAACATCAATCAGTTCCCTCTTGTATGCACCTAGACTGAGGATCAAACCTGAAACTTGGGTATGTGCCCTGACTAGGAACCTAACTCACCACCTTTTTGTTATATAGGACAATGCTCTAATCAACTGAGCCACACTGGCCAGGGCTAGAGGTCCTTCTTTTGAGACATCAATCAGATAGGTTTTAATTCCTTTGGTTAGATGGGGAAAGAAGTGATACATAACATTAGGGGAAAAAATCACCCTTGGGTCAAATTGTCACCCCAAACTGAGCAGGGAGTTAGTGTAGAGAGGTGAAGTGCATAGGTTAGGGAGTCAGACAGACCTGAGTTCAAATGCTAGCTCTGGTCTGACTGGCTGTTTGACTTGGGAAAAGATGGATCATTCAGCCTGAGTTTCCTCTTTTGTAATATTAATAGTACCACTACCTCAATATTTATTTAATACTAGTGGCCTGGTGCACAAATTCATGCACATTGAAAGGATGATATTAATTAAAAAAAATATTTTAATATAGCCATTCGCCCTTTCTCTATAATAGAAGTGACAACCAAATTCATGATCAACAATGACAGATGGAAACACACATGTGAGATTGGCGCCAGTGAGAGCTTTATATGTATCACTCATGAGTGAGTCAATGTAGCCTTTTATATATGTAGAATAAACTTGCTTAATTAGATCTGCTTTCTGATTTAGCTAAGCTTTTTCCAGCCCAGTGAAGCACCCCAACTTCTCTTTCAGGTAATTGTCAGCAACACAGCAGTAAATATCAACACAAAGCAGATTATTATTGTAGATCATGCAGGGATAACAAGGGTAAAATATTTAAATATTTTTTTTTTTTTTATTGATTTTTTACAGAGAGGAAGAGAGAGGGATAGAGAGCCAGAAACATCGATGAGAGAGAAACATCGATGAGCTGCCTCCTGCACACCCCCTACTGGGGATGTGCCCGCAACCAAGGTACATGCCCTTTACCGGAATCGAACCTGGGACCCTTGAGTCCACAGGCCGACGCTCTATCCACTGAGCCAAACCGGTTTCGGCTAAGGGTAAAATATTTAACTGCAGCAGTGTTTGATTGTATTCTGCACAGTGAAAAAACCTGAAGTCATTTTCAAGGTCTACCATTTCTTACTTCTTTTCACTCAGGTCAAGTTTCTAAACTTTCTAAATCTCTGTTTTCTGGCTAATGAAAATAAAATAGGATTCCACCGAGTTTCCTATCTACCTACTCCAGGACTTTGGTGAGGATCAAATAAGATGAGGCACGGGAAAATGCTTCACAGACATTTGGTTAAAGTGTGAAATGTTTGCACTTGTTTATAAAGCAAGTCATGTTCCTGGGCTGAAGAAACTGCAAGGAGGTTAGTCGTTGCTAGGGAGAGGAAGCTGGGTGTTGCTATGTGACGGCATTACCCAGCACCCATAGCAACCTTTCCCAGGCTGGGCTATGGGCTGCATTTTGTGCAATGGCAGTATTGGCTGGGATTTGGTAGGCTGTCGCTCCAGGGTGGTGGTGGGGCCTGTGTTCCACTTGGGGGAAGGTGAGTGGTGCTTTGTTGGCACCAGGTCTGCAGTGCCGTTTCTCTGTAAATGGCCAGTGCACGTCACTGCAGCTCCTGCATTGAGTGTCTGCTCCCTGGAGGTCAGTGTGCATCATAGTGACTGGTTGGATGGGTGGAGGGACACTTAGCATATTAGCCTTCTATATATATATATAGATAACATGGTCTACTCAATTTTCATCTCTCCCACATATAAATGTCCAATAATTATTTTGTATTTTATATATATATATATATATTAGAGGCCCAGTGCACAAAATTTGTGCACTGGGGGGGGAGGGGTGTCCCTCAGCCCAGCCTGCACCCTCTCCAATCTGGGACATTGCTCTCACAATTTGGGACTTCTGGCTCCCAACTGCAGGCCTGACTGCCTGCCTGATTGCCCCTAACCACTTGTGCCTGCCAGCCTGATCACCCCCTAACCACTCCCCTGCCAGCCTGATCCACGCCTAACTGCTCCCCTGCTGGCCCGATTGCCCCCAGCTGCCCTCCCCTGCCAGCCCAGTCACCCCCAGCTGCCCTCCCCTCTGGCCTGGTTGCCCCCAACTGTCCTCCCTTGTTGGCATGGTTGCCCCTAACTGCTCTCCCCTGCAGGCCCAGTTGCCCCCAACTGCCCTCCCCTGCCAGCCTGGTCACCCCCCCCAACTTCTCTCCCCTGCTGGCCTGGTCCCCCGCAACTTCCCTGGTTGCTCCTAACTTCCCTCCCCTGCAGGCCTGGTCCCCCCCAACTTCCCTCCCTCCCCTGCAGGCCCGGTCACCTCCAACTGCCCTCCCTGCCAACTTGGTCGCCCCCAACTGCCCTCCCTTGCTGGCCTGATTGCCCACAACTGCCTTCCCTTGCCGGCCATCTTGTGACCACATGGGGGTGGCCGTCTTGTGTGAGGGTGTGATGGTCAATTTGCATATTACCTCTTTATTATATAGGATATAGTGACTAAAATGATAGAGTCAAAAGCTCTAATAGGGTAAGAACTGTTAAGACAATTAAAGCATGGAGCTTGGCCGCTTAGTGCAAAGAACAAACTTCCTAGGAGCAAAAGTCCACCAGTGAAAGAAGCCATGATTATACAAGTTTAATACCATTGATTACAACTGTTTAGAAACTACTTGGATATATGGATTACCAGTTGGAGGAAAAAGGTTGTTGTATGGAATGATGTAAGATGCTATCATTCATTTCAGTAAGGATGGACATGCTCCTGGTACATAGCATAGTGCCATAAATACCTGAGGGTTCAATGCATGTGCCATGAATCAGTGGTGACCTCCTGTGGAGGGGTGGAGAGAAGTGGTCTGGAGAGTGTACCTACCACCTAGCTGGCAAGATACATTTGTGCCATAGTGGGCACAAAATACATTAAAAAGGAAGGAAGGAAAAGAAAGAAGCTAGGATCCCTAGTTTTCTTACACAGAAAGGAAGTTTATTGAAGAAATCTAAAAGGGAATGTTACAAAAAAATTTAAATCTCTGGTTGGTCATCAATAGAATTAAAAACTCTGGGAGTTGAGGATAAGGAAAGGGCCCTGTACACAAAGGGACTTCCTCACATATGCATCATGTAACTTCAGAGCTCCTATGAGAGAGTTTTATGTCCATTTTATCACCCATGTATAAGATTGCTTTCTTCGGTTAGAGATAGGGAAAAGGTACCTGGCATCTGGGATGAGACTGATGCAAGATGGGAGCTGGGAAGAAAGATTGACAAACAGCATGTTGGGTAGCCATTGCCTTCTGAGATATTTTCCCTAGAACTGACCTTTAGTCACTCTCTATATCCTTAGGTAGGGTTTACTCTTTGGGTGGATTCCTTGTCATGGCTTTAAAAGGTCCAACATCTGTTTTCATCATATTTTTTCATTAGGTCCACAAACTTTTCAGGGAGATAAAATTTCCACTTGCTGTTGGTCTTTGCAGCCTAAAAGTAAAAATATTTCACTTGGGTTCATGTGTGCTGAATTGTTTTCCTACCTTGGGATTGACCTAAAACTTTGAATTCCTTCTTAGGGCTTCAGCATTTCCAGATGCCTTTATGAGATGCCCTGCCTGGGCATCCACCCACAGGGCTCAGCATAGAAGAGAGAAGGAAGATCAGATAGTTGAGCTGACTAGCACTAGTAATTATCTGGTTTCCTTTCAGAACTCCCGGTCCTTGGCTCTACTCCATAACCACCCTTTCTGTCTGTGCTGAGGCCCTTATCCTCAGGGACCCTTGGTAATCAGCTCTGTCAGAAGCTCATATATTTCTTCCTATACAGAATGACTCAGGCAAAGAAAGAAGATGAGTCTTTAAAGTGGAAGTGGATCAGACAAAGGGCCACTGGAAAGCTAAGAAAAGCTTTCTTGTCACCCAGGGAACTGGCTTGGCACTTGAGATCATGAACAACCATGAGAGAACCGCTCTCTCTCTCTCTCTCTCTCTCTCTCTCTCTCTCTCACACACACACACACACACACACACACACACACACACACAAGCATACCAGATATCATATTGTCAAAGACCTGCTCTGACTCACTGGATAGCAAATATATGTCTGACAAACCTACAAGGAAATTGTAAATAACTTTATCTGTGAGGAACTAAGAATAAAACAAGAGCTTTCTTTTAGCCAAGCCTATTTTTGTATCTGCTGATGCAAAGACCATCTTCTCAAACCATTGATATTGGGAGCATTGTCATTTTCAAACCTTTATACCCTTTCTGATGCCACTTTGTGAAGGACTTGATAGAGAATATTTTGTCAACATGATTCCTCAAATAAGGTGGCTTTTCAAGATTTTCAGAGGATTAGGGCTGCCTCTGAGAACCCAGATTTCAGAGGGCACATCTAATCAGGAAACTTGATAAGTACCAGGCACCCCTTTCCCCCATTACTGCCTGAGCAATGTTAGTGCTTTTACTTCACGGAGAAACAAGAGTAAATTTCTTCAATTCCAACCTGTTTTCATGCTGTTAGACCACAGTAGTCTCAAATACTTACCAATTTGTCACCCATTTCTTACTCCCTTTACTCTTGCTGCCCCTGTTCAGAAAGGTCACTTCTGTGCTCTGATCTCTTCATCTCCCCAAAGATTCTTTTCCCTCACTCTTTCCCTCTGCACCAGCTCCTGTAGCTCAATTTATGCTCATAAGCAAGGTTTCCAACTTACTTAAACAATAAAAAACTCTCTAGACTCTGGGTCTTGCTTTATTTGCTTTTCTATCATTCTCTTCTTACATTAATATGCATGATTTCAAAAAAAAATGAGTATTTTTTGCTAATTTGTTCTTTACTCATTCATCAGCCTTTGGTTGGGATCCTCCCATATGCCAGGAACTGTGCAGGCTGCAGGGAACATGAAGATGAATATGACAATTCTTGCCCTTAAGGAGTTCACAGTCTGGCATAGGATACCAGTTAATTAATGACCACACAAAGGGTGGTCAGTGCTACCCCAGAGAGATTTACAGATTCTCTGGGTATACATAGCACCTTCCAGTTTATCCTTCAAGACATGGTAGCAAAGCTACTCCCTCTATGAAAGCCTTTCTGGTCTTAAGGATCCCATATCACCTTGTATTACTATTATGATAACATTTGTCACATCTCTGACAGGAGTTATCAGCTAACTCCTCTGATATCTTGTGAGTTTGCTAAAGTCAGGGGCTATGCCCTATTTACCCCAGGACCTTTATCCCAAAGCCAAGTACTTATAATGTAGAAGCTCTCAGCAAGTGCTTATTGAAAGAGACTGAGTTAGAAGGAGCACAATATCTTTGGAGGCCAACTTTTATGGTGGTGACAATGATAAAATGAGAGAAGCCTTAGGACAGAGGGCAAAGCCATGGGAAGAAAGCACCAAGAACTGTTTGCATATTTAATCCATTCTCTCTTTCTTATCACCTGGAACTTCTACCCACCGTGTTTGTTCAAACCTGGGAGGGTTTTTGAGTTTTTTTTTTTTTATCACAAAGGGCATTTCCCTTTTCAAAACTGGAGGAGTTTGGCTGGTTGTGCATGGAAACCATGCTTTTTACTCTGGTGCAGCCAAACTCCTCCAGCCATTGTGGCAGGAAGCTTTAGATCTTCTGAAAATGAGGAGGGATGTGAGCATTGGAATTAGGAGAGCAACCAAGTGAAATCTATGGGCTCCCACCTTTTTACTATTATGCAGCACTAAAAAGAAGGCTCTCTTATCCTTTGAGACAGCCTGGAGGAACCTGGAGAATATTTTGCTAAACGAAATAAACCAGTCAGAGAAAGACAAGTATCACAAGTTCTCACTCTAATGAACAAAATAGATCCAGAGACATAGAAGCATGGAACAGACTGTTGAATCTCAGAGGAAAGCAGGGGTGGATGGATGGGTGGGTGGGAAGAGATCAACCAAAGAACAAATGAGAGGACCAAGATGGCGGCATAGGGCGGACGCCTGATTGTTGCCTACCACAACAATTTTGAAACTACAACTAGAAAACAGAACGGACACCATCCAGAACTACCAGAGGACTGGCTGAGCAGATGCTCTACAACTAGAGTAAAAGAGAGGGGGATGCGGGATGACGCTGATGCCGGTGAGCCAAAGATCTCACTTTAAAATCTACGGCTCTGGAAGATGGCGGCGGAGTTGAACGGCTGATCTGTTGCCTCACATGGCAGTTTCGGAAATACAACTAAAAAATGGACTGGTGAGCGCGGCGACTCCTGCTCGCGTCTCCCCAGGCCGGGCGGCTGCTCCTCTCTGTCAGCACCTCAGCCGGGGCCATGAGCTCATGGGGGCCGCGGGCAGCTGCTATGGCACTCAGCGCAGTGGCTCTCGGTGAAGGAAGAGACCATCTTTCTGCAGGACGGGCCCATCCGCGTCACCGACCTGGCCGAGCTGCCCAGTGAGATCCTCGGGGCCCCGGAGGCCGCCAACACCGACTTGGAGGATTTTTAGGATTTCAAGTCCTTTAGCCATTTTGAGAGAGGAGAACCAAGAAGGCGGCAAAGTTAAATAAATGAACTGCGCCGCGCACAGCAATTTCAAAAATACAACTGGAGGACAGAGCGTCTGCCACCCAGAACCACAGGAGAGCTGGCTGAAGGGTGGATTTACAGCTAAGAGGGAAGAGGACAGAGAGATCTCGGAAGGGATAAGGTGCGGAGGCGCGTGGGTCGGACTGGTGGCGGGGGAAGGGTCGTGCGGCTTTTCCATCTCTAGGGGAGATTAGCTCCCCATCACCCTGAAATCCAGCTTCTGGGGACGCGCGGGAGACCCAGACGCCTGCGGGGGGAGAGGCTGGACTCTCGGCCTTCATGTCGGAGAGTGGGAGTAACTTCCTTGCGGAGGTGCACCCAGCAATCAGTGTTTGCTGCGCTGGAGTGCGGAACAAGGGGGCTTAGAAACGTGGAGAGCAGGAAAAGCAGACTTGCAGCCATTGCGGTTTGCCACGCCATGGCCTGGTGGCGCCCTGAGACCCCGCCCCGCCCTGAGACCCGCCCCGCCCTGGGACCCGCCCCGCACGTTTTGCAGACCCTCCCCGCACGTTTTGCAGGCCCACCTGGGCTCCAAGCAGCGGCTTTTGCATGTGGGTGGCCTGCCCTGTGGCAGCTTGACCAGATGAACTGCGGTTCTAGTCGGACTGCTCCAGGGCCGCTTAGACAGGAGGAGGAAACCAGTTTTTACTGTAACTCCTGCTGAATGGCCTCAGACAGTAGCTGACCTGCACCCCACTGGAGACCCAGAAACGAGGGCATCTAGTGGTCGGTGTGAGATGACACCAGATTTCAACCACTCGCATAAGGGACACATTCAAGAGGCAGACTCAGTGAGCGCCAAAGCCTTGCTGCAACAAGATCCGGCCCATAAACGTGTCTCCTGCACAGCAACTCTTACTTTATAGACACAGAGGGTCCTCACGGCCAATTGGCCAGGAGGACAATTCCTCCCAGTGATACCAACAACAATCAAGACTTAACTATACAAAGGAGGACCAAGATGGAGGCATAGGGCGGAAGCCTGATTGTTGCCTACCACAACAATTTTGAGACTATGAGAGGAGAGCAGAGCTGACACCATCCAGAACCACCGGAGGGCTGGCTGAGCAGATGCTCTACAACTAGAATAAAAGAGAGGGGTATGCAGGATGATGCTGATGCCGGTGACCCAAAGATCACACTTTAAGAACTACGGCTCAGGCGACACAATGGCAGCCTGGAACGTGCTCAGCGCAGTTCCCCCGGCGGTCTCCGGCTGAGGGGACGGCTCCACTCGCTGCCAAGCACGGACAGACAAGCCCCTGAGAGACATGGGGTGGGAGACTCCGCGCTTGCTGACCTCCGAGTCCTTCAAGAATCTCAACGCCCCGGAAGCGGCCAGGTGCGCACGCTCGGCGACTGGCCACCGCTGCAGACCCAAGGGCCGACGCAGCGACCCCGGACCAGCCCGCCACCGCGCACCGGGCACACTGGAGCTTTGCCGAGCCCACAGCCCAACGAGTTCTGCAGCAGCCGCCCTGGAGCTCTGAGAAAATGGCCGAAGGAATTG
The DNA here is from genome assembly GCA_025583905.1 of Ia io. Taxonomy (NCBI): domain Eukaryota; kingdom Metazoa; phylum Chordata; class Mammalia; order Chiroptera; family Vespertilionidae; genus Ia; species Ia io. Next base: position 85,589,738 of record JAJQQW010000002.1, on the reverse strand, counting down.
CTGAGAGGGAATTGACCAACAGGAATTGGGATCAAGAAGACGAAACCCCGCTGGGTCCCGGGTCCGGGTGAGGCCACGCACCCTGGGTCCGGGTGAGGCCACGCGCCCCTGGGTCCGGGTGAAGCTGGATCCCGGGCCCGGGTGAGGCCGTGTGCCCCTGGATCCGGGAGAGGCTAGGTCCCGGGTCCGGGTGAGGCCTCGCGCACCGGGTCCGGGTGAGGCCACGCGCCCCTGGGTCTGGGAGAGGCCACACGCCCCTGGGTCCGGGTGAAGCTGGATCCCAGGTCCGGGTGAGGCCATACGCCCCTGGGTCCGGGAGAGGCTGGGTCCCGGGTCCGGGCAAGGCTGCGTACCCCTGGGCTCGGGTGTGGTCACACACCCCTGGGTCTAGGTGAGGCCTCACACCCCTGGGTCAAGGTGAGGCCATGCGCCCCTGGATCCGGGTGAGGCCACGCGCCCCTGGGTCCAGGTGAAGCTGGATCCTGGGTCCGGGTGAGGCCGTGCGCCCCTGGGTCCGGGTGAGGCCATGCGCCCCTGGGTCCGGGTGAAGCTGGATCCCGGGTCTGGGTGAGGCCGTGTGCCCCTGGGTCCGGGTGAAGCTGGATCCCGGGTCTGGGTGAGGCCGTGCACCCCTGGGTCCAGGTGAGGCCATGCGCCCCTGGGTCCGGGTGAAGCTGGATCCCGGGTCTGGGTGAGGCCGTGCGCCCCTGGGTCCGGGTGAAGCTGGATCTCGGGTCTGGGTGAGGCCGTGCGCCCCTGGGTCCGGGCGAGGCCATGCGCCCCTGGGTCCGGGTGAAGCTGGATCCTGGGTCCGGGTGAGTCCGTGCGCCCCTGGGGCTGGGTGAGGCCACGTGCCCCTGGGTCTGGGAGAGGCCACGCACCCCTGGGTCCGGGTGGGGCCACGCGCCCCTGGGTCCGGGTGAAGCCACGTGCCACTGGGTCTGGGTGAAGCCACGCGCCCCTGGGTCCGGGTGAAGCTGGAGCATCCCGGGTCCGGGTGAGGCCGTGTGCCCCTGGATCCAGGCGAGGCTGGGTCCCGGGTCTGGGTGAGGCCGCGTGCACCTGGGTCCAGGTGAGGCCACACGCCCCCTGGGTCTGGGTGAGGCCACGTGCCCCTGGGTCCGGGTGAGGCCACGCACCCCTGGGTCCGTGAAGCTGGATCATCCCGGGTCCGGGTGAGGCCGTGTGCCCCTGGATCCAGGTGAGGCTGGGTCCTGGGTTCGGGTGAGGCCACACGCACCCGGGTCCAGGTGAGGCCATGTGCCCCTGAGTCCGGGTGAAGCCATGCCCCTGGGTCCGGCCAAGACCAAAACAGAGGGTGTCGGACCTGCATTACCACCATTTGTCCACCATCCAGAGCTGAGGGGTCAGTACTGACATGTACACATAAGGAACTGGTGGACATTGATATTGGGTCTCAAAAGAACTGTTGGTCCAGAAAGAAACTCACTACAGACTGATTCATTTGCCTGTCAGCATAACTATTATTGCTCGTCTCACATTCAGTTCTTATAAGTATATCTCTAGTGACACATGATCTTGCTCATCTAGGGGAAATGATGAACAACATAGACTGATGAACAAGAACAGAACCAGAAACAGGGAGGCATCGATCGGACTATCGGGCCTCAGAGGGAAGATAGGGGAGGGTGGGGGGAGGGGGGAGAGATCAACCAAGGGACTTGTGTGCATGCATATGAGCCTAACCAATGGTTAAGTTTAACAGGGGGTTGGGGCATCCGTGGGAAGGGGTGTGGGATGGGAATGGGGGGATGAGGACAAATATGTGACACCTTAATCAATAAAGAAATTAAAAAATAAAAAATAAATAAAAAATAAAATAAAAACAAACAAAAAAAAAAAAAAAAAAAAAAAAAAAAAAAAAAAACAAACAAAGAACATATGAATATATGCATAACCCATGGACATAGACAATAGTGTGGTGAAGGCCTGGGGTGAGGGGTGGGGGCAGGCTAGAAGGGGTGAATGGCAAAAAAAAGGGGGCATATGATATAGTTTCAACAATAAAATTTTAAAAAAGAATGGAAAAAGAAAAAAAAAAAGATGGAGGAGATGTTGGACAGAATTTATCTGACCAATCATTGTTCTTGGGAGCAGAAAAGTGTTTATTATCATTACGTATTTTACTGAAGGCATAATTTAATGGAAGGTAAGAGATAAGATGGTTTGCCCAGCTGTTGGTAAGAACCTGGATAGGTCTTCTGACTTCTAGGGCAAGTCTCTTTTCTCAAACTCTCTGAAGCTACTTGAGCAGTAAAGTGAAGAGATTAGTTTGATGTTTCTCGGAGTTAGTCAACTTTGCAACGATTTCACTTTGACATAAATGCCTTTCTTGTTTTGGGCTGTGAATTTATCAGAAGTCATCCTGGATGCAGACAAAGCAGGTAGTTAAAGTTAAAGGAAGGGGGATACGAGACTACCCTACCCGCATCCAGGTGTAAAGCAACTTCCTTCCCCCACCCCTTTCTGTATGAAGGCATTGTACAGACAGTGCTCTGGACTCCCTGTGGGTTTATCATCCCAAATCTTGTCAGGACTCTAGAGGAATGACATTATTTTCTGAAAGTTTAAAACTTTTTAATTTTGCTAAATACCCACTAGTTCTGTGTGTGTGTTTTGTTTCAAATGTCATAGCAAACTCATTAGTAGCTTGTTACCCAGGACTGTTGGAGTTGGGCTGATGCTAGTGAAAGAAAATTAGTCAGTGGAACTTAAATCAATGTCGGAAATTATCCTTGTACAGACTATCAAGAGTTTGATAAATGCCACAGCACATTAGCCAAATGCCAGCAATCAGAAGCAATAAAACCATTAATGGATTTCAATAATTCAGTCCAAAAAGGTCACACATCAATCAGGGATGGGATGAGCAGAGGGAGGATGTAGGAGGTAGAGTAATCTCATCAGGAATCCAATAAATTTATTGGGAAATGGAACAAAATAATGTTGAAGACAGTACTATAGGGTAACTATGAATACATTGAAGTAAACCTGCTAAATGTTAAAGTATATTAATTGACAATTTTTTGACCTTGCATTTCTAACCTGTATGATAGAAATGATTGGTAAGTTTGGATTCACAGAGAAAGGTATAAAGAAGAATGCTTTTAATGGTTAAGGTGGTTTACTCCAGAGTGGCTTAGATGTGCTACTTAGAGGCAGGACAATGAATGGATTAGAGGTAACTGCAAGCTTTGAAGGCCACTTCCAACCTTCAGTTTTATGCTACAAATTTAGATCCAGGAACCTGTAGAATGGGAGGACATTGTCTTTTGCTCAATCAGATTCCACATCCTATCTAATAAAAGAGTGAGATGCAAATTGACTGTCACTCCAACACACAAGATGGCCACCCCCATATGGACACAAGATGTCCACCACAAGATGGCCAGCAGGGGAGGGCAGTTGGGGGCAATCAGGCCAGCAGGGGAGGGCAGTTGGGGAGGACCAGGCCTGCAGGGGAGTTGGGGGTGATTGGGCCTGCAGGGGAGGGCAGTTGCGGGGGACCAGGCCTGCAGGGGAGGGCAGTTGGGGGCAACCAGGCTGGTAGGGGAGGGCAGTTAGGGGTGACCAGGCCAGCAGGGGAGGGTAATTGGGGGGGAACAGGCCAGCAAGGGAGGGCAGTTGGGGGTGATCAGGCCTGCAGGGGAGGGAAGTTGGGTGTACCAGGCCTTCAGGGGAGGGCAGTTAGGAGGGACCAGGCCAGCAAGGGAGGGCAGTTGGAGGCGATCAGGCCTGCAGGGGTGGGCAGTTTGGGGCAACTAGACTGGTAAGGGAGGGCAGTGAGGGGTGACTGGGCCAGCAGGGGTGGGCAGTTGGGGGTGACCAGGCCAGCAGGGGAGGGCAGTTAGGGGTGACTGGGCCAGCAGGGGTGGGCAGTTGGGGGTGACCAGGCCGGCAGGGAAGGGCAGTTAGGGATGACCAGGCCAGCAGGGGAGGGCAGTTAGGGGCAATCGGGCCAGTAGGGGAGCAGTTAGGTGTAGATCAGGCTGGCAGGGAAGTGGTTAGGAGGTGATGAGGCTGGCAGGCAGAAGCGGTTAGGGGCAATCAGGCAGGCAGACAGGTGAGTGGTTGGGAGCCAGCTGTCCTGGATTGTGAGAGGGATGTCCGACTGCCTGTTTAGGCCTGATACCACTGGGATTGCCTAAACTGGCAGTCGGACATCCCTCAAGGCGTCCCAGATTGGGGAGGTGCATGCTGGGCTGAGGGACACCCCTACCTGCCATGCATGAATTTCGTGCACCGGGCCTTTAGTAGTTTAATATAAATAACAAGAAGTCCATAGTCACAGGCCACCTCACATTTTAAATACCATCACTTTCCATTTTACCTGAAGAGTCCATCCCTCTCTTTAGACTTATTGGTACCTTTGGAAAACTTCAAAGGCAAAACTTCTGAAGCTGAAGCATTTCTGAAAAAATATTTTAACTTAAATTTATATATATAAAATTGATGAAAGAGAGGAGAGAGAGAGAGAGAGAGAGAGAGAGAGATTTGTATATATTGTGAAGTGATCACCATAGTACTGGTAAGTCTAGTTAACAGCCATTACCATAGTTACAGTTTATTTTTCTTGTGATGACCATATCAATAGATTCCTGAAGGCAAACTATCAGGCAAAATTACAACTCACAGAAAAAATTTACATGTGTGATGGAGAATATCACTGAAGCTGGAGCAAAAGGATCTGCTGGATAATAACACATGATAGATATTCTGCCTGAATGTGCACTTTCTCCTGAGGAAGAAAAGGGGCAAGCATTATGCAAATAATTTTGAGATTTATTTACTCTTATATATGTAGGTTTTTTTAAAATGTTTTTATTGATTTCAGAGAGGGAGAGAGAGATAGAAACATCAATGATGGGAGAGAATCACTGATCGGCTGCCTCCTGCATGCCCCTCACTGGGGATCAAGCCTGCAACCCAGACATGTGCCCTTGACTGGAACCGAGCCTGGGACCCTTCAGTCCGCAGGTCAATGCTCTATCCACTGAGCCAAACCAGCTAGGGCTATATGTAGGTTTTTAGGAAGATTTTCTTCAGCTCAATTTCCACAAATTCTGATGATTCCCAAACTTGTATGTTCCTATCTTTGGCCATTTACGTCCTTTAGTGTACCGTTTACATCCAGTTGCCTCATATATATCTCTTTAGTGTACCGTTTACATCCAGCTGCCTCATATATATCTCCATTTGATGTCTTTCAGGCATCCCACATTTCACATGTGCAAAACTTACCTTTTGATTCAGAATACCTACCTTTTTACCCCCTTCAGACCGCCTATCCCACAAATCAAACACTCTCCCTATGGCCTTCCCTGTTTGGATAAATGGAAATTTTATTTACTCACATGCTTAGGCCAAAACCTATGGCATCATATTTGACTTTCTTTTACTCTAATGTCTCAAATCGTGTAGGTTTGATCTTCAAAATATATTCAGAATTTTTAAAAATAATCTATAAGTGTAATTCATCACATGCACAGATTAAAGAAGAAAATGATATGATTATTTCAATAGCTACAGAAAAAGCATTTAATAAAACTTAAAATAAATTTTGATTAAAAGCTTATTAAATTAGAATTTCTTTAACTGAATAAAGGGTATAAAATCTATAAAAGTCATCAGTCTAAATTGAGAAATATTATCAACATTCTCTTTAAAATCAGGAACAAGACAAGAATGATTATTACCACTTCTAATCAATGTTATATTGGAGGTCCTAGTCAGAGTCTGAGGCAAAAAAAGGAAAAAAAGAAGATTGTCCTACTGTCTTTCTTGCCCTTTCTTTAACATGCAGACATTTTCCCATCTTAGTTGTTTGCTTATGCAATTCTCTTCTATGAAAATGTTGTTCCTCATTCTTAAATGAATTAACAGATAAAAATGTGAGCTCCATGTGAACAGGGGTTTTTGTCTGCTTGTGCATTGTTGTATCCCAGCTCTTAGAAGAGTGTACATTGGAGCAACTATATAATTGCAAATGAAAACATAGGACTCTTTATTAAAAAAGTACTTAAGATTTTCAAGATAGTGACAATAGAGCATTAAACCAAGTGTAGGGCCCTTTTGAACACAGGACTGTATGACTGTCTATAGAGACACAGATGATATACCCAAGAAGCCAGACCTATGTAGAAATTACACAGTAGGCACTTAAAACACATTGCTGAATGAGTGAATAAAATGAATGATCTCACCTGATCATCTCAATATTCCATAAGGCAGTGGGTACAAATGAGGCTCAGAGAGCTAAATGACCTGTCCAGTTTTATAGACTCTGTGGCCTACCTTGGCCAAATCCAACTGGAAGTCAGGACAAAGGAGCCTGTTGTTGGAGTTGATACAGGTCAACCTCTGAGGCCACAGAGCAGGGGAAGAGTTGAGTGTGGGTGTGGGGGGAAGACAGGAATTCAAGGACACCCCTTATCTCACTCTCCTCTTGACGTGTTTCTCCACCAGAGTGTAAGTGCCATAGGGTTGTGGGATTGTGTGGCATCCCCAGAACCTGGTCCCAGGGCAATGGAAAATATGGGTTAGTTAGATGGACTATAAATTACATGGATCAAAACCTTGTTGAGAGAAAATTATAGGATTAGAGTTCAGCACATGGTGGCTGCTATTTAATATACATATTGTTGAGTAAATTTGTTAGCCATTGCATTTATGAATCTGTATTGTAGGCCCGAAATTATAGATTCATGTAATGGTAAGGTCTAAATTCAGAAAGAAATGACTCTAAATTTAATCCTGTGAACTATTAAGAAGATAGAAGAAGCAGTAGGTTGAGTGCCTCCAGACTCATCACCAGGAATGACAACTCAGGGGTATAGTTCTGTGTTATCAGCATATTTAGGAGTGTTTAGGGGAGCAATTAAAAGTGATAGAATTAATTAAAAGGAAAGGCACACAGGAGGGAGGGTATAATGACAATCTAGTAGAATTATGTAGCACTCAAAAGTATGACCATAAAGCTGTCCAGACCAGTTTGGCTAAAATTTTCTGTCTTTATTTTGTAATCTGTTCTCTGTAACTCAGTATTTAAATTTTAAAAAAAGCTATTATTACATCACCTTTAAACTGTATAACATTTTACAAGATTAAAAATTTGTCTCCTTTTAATATGAATACTTATGCCAAAATTTATAAATTATATAGATTTTAGTTTGCATAAATTTGTATAAATTACATATAATTTAGTTTGTTTCTATTTAATACTAGAGGCCCCAGGCACAAAATTTATGCACTCGAGGCAGAGTCCCTCAGCCCATCCTGTGCCCTCTCACAGTCTGGGAGCCCTTGGGGGATGTCTGACTGATGTTGGACATCCTTAGCGCTGCCTTGAAGGTGGGAGAGGCTCCCGCCACCATCCCTGAGCTCGCCAGCCGTGAGCCTGGCTTCTGGCTGAGCGGTGCTCCCTCTGTGGGAGCGCACTGAACCAGGGGTGTAGCTCCTGCATTGAGCATCTGCCCCATGGTGGTCAGTGTGCATCATAGCAACTTGTCGTTCTGCTGTTCGGTCGATTTGCATATTAGACTTTTATTATATAGGATTACATTATAAGCACATTGCTCTTTGTCTGTAGTCTTCATGTTTCTTTTTACAATGACTATAGAACATTCCTTGAAGTTGCTATGCTTTGTCACTTGTTAGCTGGTGGGCATTTTGTATTTAAAATTTTTTCTTATCTGTGATTACCTTGCCACAATGTACCTTTATGTTCATAACTTTTTTTCTGCTTTTGAATGTTAACTTGGGAATAAATTCCAAAGAATGGGTTTAGCAGTGCAATGGCATAACATCCTGATTACCACAAATTCCCCAGGTAAATCTGACACTCACAGCAGAATGTCTCTCACTATTCACTGATGTGCACTTTGTACTTTAGTGGGACATACTCTCCATGGATCCCAGCTCACACCATGTTCACTGACATGAAACTCATTCCTCCTTCTATGTTTTTATCTTGATGTGCCCACTTCCCAAACAATATCCCCTTTCTTGTTGCTGCTCAAAGAACAGCCTCTCTCCTTATTGTAACACACACCTATATCACTTCTCTTTAAACGCTATTGTGTGTCTAGCCTTTATGATGCAAATCAACATGTCATTGTTTTCTAATAATTTCATGTGAATTAATTTCATTATCAATTTTTTGATTTTGAGGTACTCAAATTTAAGCTTTTCCAATTTTAAGGTACTTTGAGGGCAAAGACTGAGGGATATATATTTCTGTAACCTGATTGTTTTTATCAGAAGTGCTGGGCCAACTTGAAACTCAATAAATATATACTTGATAATCAATAAATAGTTTTAGCTTATAAGTAATTTCTTCTAGTAGTCCTTTGAACTATTCTTTCAAAACATTGTATTAATCTCCTTTTTTATTTTAACAGATAGTAGGTAAAGAAATGATACTTTGGGGTTGTGACTTACTTGCTCTGAAGGCAATGAAATGCACAGAATTTGGCCATAAAAACAGAAAGCATTGCAAGAAACATCTGAACAGAAGGAAATTTAATTGAAACATTGAACATAATGTTGGTGAATATTATAATATTGGTAATATTAGCAGTTACCAATTGCACAAATAATATAATGTAACACTCAAAACTCAGTTGGCTTAAAATCATAACCACATTGTTAGTTCTCAATTTTGTGGGTCACTGATTTAGGCCAGTGGTCCCTCTGGTCTGGACTGGGCTCAATAATAAGTGTGGGGCTCAACTGACTGTTGTCTAGAAATTTAGCTCACATCTACAGGTTTCTCATGCCTCTTAAGTGTATTCTCATGTGACTTTCTATTTGAGCTGTGGAGATGGGCCAAAATGTAAACAGAAGTGGGCAAAAAGGAATAGAGTCAGCACCTGAGATGCAAAGAAAAGACTGCTGAGGGTCCCATGGCTATCAGAGTAGGCAGTAATTCAGAATATCATGGGCCAGCTACAGTTGGAATAGAAAGAACTGATAGGGGAAGGGGAGTGAGACAAGTGGATAAAACCTCAGCCGAAGGAGTGGGGAGATGTGCTGGACCTGAGGCGGGAGAAGGGCCGGCGGGGGAAGGGTGGGGACTGCATGCAGGGAGCTATGAAAGGGCTTCTGAAAATACATCAGTCTCAATGTTCTCTTGTCTATGGGGAAGGCAGGCATCAATCTCCACGGGGAATGTGTTTTCTAATGAAGGTAGGAAGAAAGGCACATATTATTCTCCATTCTGGGATGACTAACCAGACTTAGATTTAAAGTTTTTTCTACCTCACTGGTTTCTGGTTCAGCCCCTTGTCAGAACGAGAACAGGAGACAAGGACTTTAATTGCATCAAGTCCATCATGAAGATTGATCTGTGTTCTCTGCACTTTGAAATAAAATCAGAGTCAAATCTGATCATTGAGGAACAGAGAAAGTCATTTAAGTCATGGGTTTTACTGGTCATTTCCGTCACTTTCCATAGGGGAAGGAAGTGATATTAGTTCAATGAGCATGCACAGGGGACAGCGCTTTCTTAATATAGAGCTTAAAATAAAGTGAGGGTGGAGTCCTGGGACAGATGCTTCCCATCTCACACGAAGTTCAAGAGCATCTAATGTGTCCCTGTGAGGACCTGTGCCTCTGTTCCATGTCCCCATCACAGGAGACTTGAGAGAAGGCAGTGCACATTGCTGGTAACTTTAGGAGTGTAGTTCAAAATTATCCCTCTCACTGGATGATCATGGTGTCTGGAACCAAACCATTGAAGATTTTCTGCTCTGAGGCTTGAGGCTTCAGAAATCCAGACTTAGATCCAAATGCCACGGAAAGAGTAAGTCAACCATCACCAGCAGGGGCCATTTAGTAGACATACTGGGAGATAGTAGACAAGGCATATTTTGGAAGAAAGAGAGGAGTGGAATCACGCCAAGATGAACCAGATCAGATTCACAAACACTGATGATGATTATTTTCTAAGTTGGCAGGTTCTGGGCAATAAGAAGAGTAAGCTAACTATTACGGCCCCTGGTCCATAGAAGCTCACATTCTAAGACTGGGAAGATATTATCTTCTTTGCTAAATGTGAATTTCTATTCATGATTTTCTTTTAACTTTATTTGGAAATATAAGCTCCACACAGTAGGAATCATGCATGTCTTATTGCCACTGTAACCCTGGCAGAGTACTCACTCAATAAATATATGAGCAAGATATGTGAGCTGTTGTATTTCTCAACCCATAGTATCTCTGAGGGAAGCAAGTTCCAGAGATTGGCTGCCCACTGTGGAAAGTAACACTTCCTTTATTTTGTTCTTAAAAAAGAAGTCAATATTTCAAGTTAAAAAACACACAGATGACTGAATTATAAGTTGTTTTCAGTTCTCCCTTCCTTGTTTTTTTTTCCTTATTTGTGAAAGCAGTGAAATTATTTTATCAAACTATCAGAACTTTAATATATAAAACATATATAAGCCAGGCTGCTTAGTTCATAGTGGGCAGAGCTCCCTTCATTTACTGCATAGGCAGCTCCAAAGGTATCAGAGTCCCAGCGCTGTACTTCCGGGAATGCAGAAGCCCCGGACTGCCCAGCTCTGGCACCTACTGCTATACATGTCTACTTTACAAACTTCCCATAAGTGTCTAGAGAAGCAGAGCTCACATTCTATCTCTTTTGCACTCATCTCCGTTAACAAATGCTTCTTTTTATCTAAGCTCATTTTTTTTTCAATGCTTCATTTCAATTTAAAGGAGAATTATGACTCAAAAGTGACTTACTTGAAGGTCAGGTAACCTCATTTTAAAATATGCCACAGTTTTTTGTTTGTTTAGAGTCAAACTCCAAATAAAAAATAGTGGAGAGATATAAAGTTCATAGTTGTTTTAGCTGATCATTTATTTGATTTGACAAGAGTAGGATTATGGAATGGGTAGACATAGATTTTTTTAAAAATCACTTTTTTTCCTCCTGAAAACTTTTTTCTCTTTTGTTTTTTATAAATATACTTATTTTTAGAGCAATTTAAAATTTACAGCAAAACCGGGCAGAAAGTACAGAGATTTTCCATATTTCATGTTATTAGAATTTGCTTTATAATATATTTCTCCTGGTTCAAAGGTTCTCATTTATACAGTATCAGACAATCTATTCTTACCATTAATATTTAATTACATATTGCAAGGTTCTTAGCTCCCTCTGTTTTCTCTCCTCCTCATCTTCCCTCATTTTGAAATTTTTCCCTTTGATTCATGTATTGTTTAACTATTTTTTTTCTCACGTATTTTTCTTAGATGGGATCCAGAGATGGTATACTTTCTAAGTTCAGGGCTGTCATTAAATATCTCTTTTATCCTGATAGGCAAATTGTATCTCAACTGCTTAAGAGGGTGGCAGCCTCTTTCTCAAAAGTCTGTAAATGCTCTCTTACTCCCTTCTTCCTCAATCTTCCTAATCACTGGGGATCTTGTTAAAATGCAGATTCTAATCCAGTAGGACTGGAGTGGGGCCTGAGATTTTGCGTTTCTGAGAAGCTCCCAGTGATAAAACTGTTGCCAATGGGTGCACTATAAGTTCAGCAGCAATGTTCCAGCTTATTGGGTAGCAGGTGAGAAGGCCAAGGGAAGTTAGATTTCCTGCAATGGGTAATGTTCTTTTCCAGAAAGTTTTTAAACTTCCCTCTTGATCATTATAATTTAAGAACTTTACTAGGGTAGGCTCACATATGTGTATTTTCTCATAACTCTAAACTAGGATTCAATGAGCCCTTTAAATCATACCCTCAGCTGTTTCTTCAACTCATGGACATTTTTTTTTTATCAATGCAGTCTATCCTCATTATTCACTAATTCTGTCTTTGAAAATTTTCCAACTTGCTACAATTTATTTTTAATCACAGAATTAATACTTGTGGAGTTTGTTTGTGGTCATTTGCAGACATGCAGAGTGGCAAAAATGAATTTGAGTCACCCGATGCATACATTCTCAGCTGAGCATTTGTGTTTCAGCTCATACTGTAAACAGGACCCTTGTCACACTCTAGCTTTTTGTTGGTTACACTGTTTAAAATGGTCCCCAAGCACAATGCTGAAGTGAGGTCTACCTAAGTAGTATCTAAGTGCAAGAAAGATGAGATGTGTCTTATGGAGAAAATACATGTGCTAGAGTTTCATTCAGGCATGATATATCACCTGTGACCATGAGTTCAATATTAATGAATCAACATGTATATTAAATGAGGTCTCTTTAAGCATAAACACATAAAACAGAGTTATATATTGATCAGTTGATGAGAATGTTGTGACCACAGGCAGGCAGGAACCTAACCTGTGTTCCCCCTGGGAATGGTCAAGTATTTGCTAATTCAGTGTTTACAGAAACTTTAAAGAAAATAAAAACAAAAAATAATGAGAATCAATGGTATTTGTAAAATTTTGTCTTTTCTCTATTTCTGGGATATAATACAATTTGATCATGATGTATTATCCTCTTTAATATTGTTGCATTTGATAAGCTAGTATTTTGTTGAAGATTTTGTATCTATGTCCATGATGGAGTTATTCTATAGTTTCCTTTATTTTTTTATTTTTTGGCTTTTAAAGTAACATTTATTTTTTTAAAGTTAACATGTGCATATATAGGAAACTGAAAAACACAAGCAAACAAAGCCATCCATAACCACAAGCAGTTTACAGTCTGAAGTGCCCTTCTAAGTCCTGTGTATCTACACAACTAAGCTTTCATTTTTATGTAATAAAGATGGTACAGTTATGTATCATGCTTTCTCACACATCATGAATATTTACCATTTCAAAGTCCCAAAGCTATGAGTATTTTGATAACCAAGAATACCCTACACCAATTCAATCTGGAGGAAAATGTGATCCTGCCTTACTTGGTGACAAAAATTTCATAAAGGATAAAAATAGCAACAGGCCGCTAGATAAAAGATATTCACAAAGTTACAATTAAAATACTGCGTTCCCTTAATGTTCCATTAAAAAATGGAAGAGTACACAAAGTATAATGCTTCTAAGAGAATTATGATTTATACTTTAAAATATTAGCAAGGTGGCAAGTTTTGACTGAAGTACTTAGCAACATATTCCTATAGCAAAGTCTTAAGAGATGCATGCACATCAGTGGTTATTACCACAATGTGCATATGAACACATTCACACACACCCCTCGCATGAACAAGTCCTGATGCCCATTTCTCAGATGGTTCAACAACTCCATGTCCAAGATGCCTCTTTTCTAACAATTATAACAAAAAGATATTTACAAATTGGTTAATTCACTAGCCCTACTTTTTATCAGACATTGTCACCTGAGGACATCTAAAAAGCTCCAATGTTGCAAAATAAAGAAACTTGTCCACAATAAACACAGGAATTTTACAAAAATGCATATACATCTATAGTTATAACCTAAAACTTTCTTCTAGGTATGGAGATATGAGCCAAGAGCCTTTCCCTTTACCCTTCCTATTCTCCCTCTTCCACCACGTCAGTGACTAAACACAGAACACCTGGCTCCAAGAGGTGGCTTAACAAAGACACTCCCAGACGACAGTCCTTCCTAAAAACTAACAAGAGGGCTTTTATAAAGGGATTATTTTACTACCTCTACTTTTAATATACTTCGGGCATTATCCTTGAATACACAGCAATATTAACTAATATTCACATATATAACAATGGCTAGATAATTTTAATTTCTCTAAAGACTCATGGGCACAGAACCCTTTTTTCTGTACTTCCTTCCCTCTCCCTTCCCTTGTGAACAGTCAGCATCTTCTCCAAGACATCAAATTTAACAATTCCATTCCTCAAATACCACCATTCCTATAAATTAACAAAAAAATGCTTAAAGGGTGTCATTTTAACATATGTTGTGCACTTTCAAACATCTAGAAGGACTAGCCATCTCAAATAAGGATTTGTTTGATTCAACTGCACGTAGAGGCTATAATCTGAAAGTGCCTTCTGAGTAGAAAGGAACTTTCTGGCCTAAAACCTTTCCCCTTTTCATCTCTATCAACACAGTGGACAGTACAATAACCATCTGTAATGCTCAGAGAGGATTTTAACAATTTTACTTCTCATGTTTTCAGAACAGTTCTTCTTAGGAATCTAACACAAACTGTACACCATGTATTTGTTTACTAACTACTTCTGTCATACACTGGCAACCTCAGTAACATCTAGAAAGGCTAGATGTTGTAAATTAGAATAGTTTGTCCTTCACATACAATATATACACAGCTAAGTGAAACACAATACGCAGGCACAAGGGAAGATGGTTAATCTTGCCTAACTATAAACACACTGGTATAAAGCCCTTTGCACTTTCTTCTCCTTCCTCCCTGAACCAGTACAAATATAATAATGTGTACTGCTCAGAGATATGGTTTGATCATCCCATTTCCAAAACATAGTATTTGAAATGAATTTTAACAAAAGAATATATGCAAAATGTGTTATTTTACTACCTCTACTTTTAACATACGTTGTGCACTTCTAATCATCTAGAAAGACTAGATGTTTCAAATAAGGACTTAATTTTGTCCACTATACACACAGTAGTGTTGAATAAACTACACACATGTAACAATGGTTATATCTGAAAGTGTCTTCCATATAGGAACATTCTAGTCTGGAACCCTTCATTTCCTCCTGACCACCATCAATTCAATGGGTTGAGTAGGCACATGTATCACTTACAGGTAGATTTCACAATTTGATTTCCAAAGTCCTTTTCAGCAGACAGCCTTTTGATGAATTTTAACACAAAGTGTACAAAATGTGTTAGTTTACTAACTCTACTTTTGTCATACATTGGCAACCTCCTTAATATCTAGAGACTAGATATTATAAAATTAGGACCTATTTGTCCAGTATATTCACAATATATACAATAAAGTTAAATGAAGTGCATGTAACATATAGGGCGGCAAAGGATAAGCTAAAATTTTCTGTCACACACTAGCAAAACATCTTTTTTGCAATTTCTTTCCTCCCACCTCCCTCAACCTAGTAGTGAACAAGTACATAGAGTACACTGTTCGGAGAGGTGGTTTAACAATTCCATTTCTAAAGACAATATTTTCTATCAGGCTTTAAAAGCTATTTACAAGAAGCATTATTCTACTACTTCTACCTTTAAGTACATCAGGAAATTCTAACTGTCTAGAAAGACTAGATATTTCATATAAGAACTTACTTGCCCACTATGTGCACAGCACTGTTGAAATTGCACATACTAACAATGGTTATAATCCGAGGCATCTACTAAACATGGCCATGGTGGCCTGAACCATTCCCTCTCACTCCCTTCTCTTCACCACCAATGCAGTGGAAAAGTACAGGTGTGAGTAATATTTAAAGATGGTTGAACAAATTCGTACCCAAAAGTCATTTACACAAGACACGCTTTCCTATGAATTTCAACACAAAGTGTACAAAATATGATAATTTTACTAACTACTTTGTCATATACTGGCAACCTCTTTAACATCTAAAGACTAGCTATTGCAATTTTAGGACTTATTTGTCCATTATATACACAGCAAAACAAAATTCACATAACATATAAAAATGGTTTTATCTGAAAATGTTCCAAATATGAACACACTAGCATATTACCTTCTGCAATTCTTTCCCTCCCACTTCCTCCAAACTACTGAACAAATATCGACTATAGTATATTGCTCACAGGTGGTTTAACAATTCCATTCCCAAAAGATAGTATTTCCTATGAATTTTAGTAAAAATATATTTACAAAAGTGATATTTTACTACCTCTACATTTAACATACGTTGGGCACTTCTAAACATCTAGCTGGACTAGATGTTTCAAAAAAGGACTTAATTTGTCCACTATATATACAGCAGTTTTGAATAAACTGCATACATTTAACAGTTATAATCTGAAAGTGTCTTTGAAATATGAACATTGTAGCCTAAGGACCATCTTTCCCTTCTTCCCCTCCTCCACCAACCACGTAGGCTATAATGCTCAAATATTCAGAATACAATCTTTCCTAGAAATTTTTGCACAAATGTAAAAAATGCATTAGTTTACTAACTGCTTTTGTCATACACTGGCAACCTCTTTAACATCTAGAAAGACTAAATGTTGTAAATTAGGACTCATTTGTCCATTATATACACTACTAGAGGCCCAGTGCACGAAATTCGTGCATGGGGAGAGGGGTGTCCCTCAGCCCAGCCTGCACCCTATTCAATCTGGGACATCCCTCTCACAATCCAGGACTGCTGGCTCCCAACCACTTGCCTGCCTCTGCCTGATTGCCCCTAACTGCTTCTGCCTGCCAGCCTGATCACCCCCTCACCACTCCCCTGCTAACTATTGATGCTTAACTGCTCCCCAGCCGGCCCGATTGCCCCTAACTGCCCTCCCCTGCCAGTTTGGTTGCCCCTAACTGCCCTCCCCTGCAGGCCTGGTCACCCCCAACTGCCCTCCCCTGCAGGGCTGGTCCACCCAGCTGTCCTTCCCTGAAGGCCTGGGTCCCCCCAACTGTCCTCCCCTGCAGGCCTGGTCTCCCCCAACTGCCCTCATCTGCTGGCCCAGTCACCCCTAACTGCCCTCTCTGCTGGCCTGATTGCCCACAACTGCCCTCCCCTGCAGGCCTTGTCCCCCTCAACTGCCCTCCCCTGTAGGCCTGGTCCCCTCCAACTGCCCTCCCCTGCAGGCCTGGTCCCCCCAACTGCCCTCCTCTGCCAGTCTGGTCAACCCTAACTGCCCACAACTGCCTGCCCCTGCAGACCATCTTTTGGTGGCCATCTTGTGTCCACATGGGGGCAGCCATCTTTGACCACATGGGGGCGGCCATATTGTGTCTTAGAGTGATAGTCAATTTGCATATTACTCTTTTATTAGATAGAATATACACAGCTAAGTAAAACTAAATGCATGAACATAAAGGACAATGTTTAATCTGCCTCATTTTGAAACACACTGGCATCCAGCTCTTTGCCCTTCCTTCTCCCTTGAACCAGTGCACAAATGTGTAGTCAAAGAAGTGGTTTGGCCATTTCCCAAAATAAGAGTATTTGATATGAATTTTAACAAGGTATTTACTAAAATGTCTTTTTTTACTACCTCTACTTTTATAAGACACTTCAGAATATATAGAAAGATAGGTATTTCAAAAAAGTACTTGGATTTGTCAACTATTATACAATAGTGAGGAATAAAATGCACACATAAAACAATGGTTGGATAGAGCATCAGCCTGTGGACTGAAGGGTCCCAGGTTTGATTCTGGTCAAGGGCATGTACCTTGGTTGTGGGCACATCCCTAGTATGGAGTGTACAGGAGGCAGCTGATCGATGTTTCTATCACATTGATGTTCCTAACTCTCCATCTCTCTCCCTTCCTCTCTGTAAAAAATCAATAAAATATATTTAAAAACAACAACAACAACAACAACAACAAACAATGGTTATAATATGAAAATGTCTTCTAAATATGACTAGTCTGGCATAGAACCTTCTTTTCTTCCTCCTCAAGGTCTTCTCTCCAGGTCCTCTAATCCATGGGGCAAACATGGATGTTTGTCACTCCTGATGCCGCATACCATTTCTAGAGGTAGTCTGACAATTCCATCTCAAAGTCATTTCCAGAAGACATTTCTTTTGATATATATTTTTTAATGGGCGTTTGCAAGATGTGTGATTTTCTAACTCTACTTTATCATACATTGGCAAACTCTTTACATCTAGAAGGCCTAGATGTAGCAAAGTTCTCTTTTGAAAGGCTAGGGGGAAAGTTGAGAGCAGCTTTTTCATATTATATACACAGGCGCCTATAAAGGGCCAGTAAATCTTCGCAAAAGGTGGTGGGCACTTCCTATCAGCCAAATGTGGATGTTCTTCTGCCATTTTTCTTCCGAAATAAAGGTTTATAGTAGAACGAAGACCAACTGCCCGAAGGCCCGCTAACCGCTACATCTGCCACGGATGGGGCTTCTCTCACCTTTGGTCCTTTAAGGCCTTTGTCCATCATGGTCAAGACGAGGTGAGGTCTCCTCCAACTGGGACGGAGGAGTCATCCCTGAGGGTGGGCGAGCTGTGCCCATGCAGACCCACCTCTCGGTCTCCGAGGCCCTAATGGCCTCCCTCTGAGCATTCCAGCTGCCGCCATTCTTCTCTCTCATCATTGATATTTCTATCTCTCTCTCCCTGTCCCTTCCTATCTGGAATCAATAAAAATATATTTAAAAAGAAAAGAAAATAGCACATTTATTTATTTAAAAAAGAGTCGTTATGTCCTAACAAGGGACCAGCACATATTCAACATCAGAAATTATGTCCTGAGAACCTGAGGTTTGTGGTGATTACTGAAGAATTACAAGTCACAGTGCCTACTAAGATTCTGATAATTTATATAGAGTCAAACCCAAAACACAAGAGGTAAAATAAGCATTTTTAAAAGTGTGAATCTCTTTTCTTAGAAATAGTAAAAGGTGCTTCCAATGGAGATTTATGTTGGACATAGATTCATTCAACAAATGTATGCTGAGCCCACTAATGAGTCAAATTGTTCTGGGTGCTGGGAATAATAAGGTAAATGAGGCACATTAAGACTATGTTTATGGATCTTGTATGCTACTGTAGTGGAGGTGGGGACTAACCAGCAATAACCAATATAAACCAAAAGAAAATATCACCAATAACCAGTTCCAAAAAAACAATAGAAACCAGGTTATGAAATACTAAATGAGGAGCAGTAAAATTCTAGACTTAGTAGTCAGAGAAAACTTTCTGGGAAGATAAGATTTACTTCGAGGAGAAAAGCAGAAAGAGGGAATAACTGCTTCAAAGGCCTACAACAAGAACAAATTTAGAGTATGTCTGGGGCACAGGGGCAAGGGAGAAAATCATAGAAAATTATTAACTGGCCAACTCATTTTGGTTTATAGACCTCTGTAAAGAATTTGGCCGTTATCTGTGTTGGGAAATTATCAGTGTTATAAGCAGCAAGAACAGAGATATGGTTGAAGACTATGAATCCAATTGTATTTTTTTTGAAGTGATAATTTATTATTTTTTTCCAAAGAAAACAATTTTAAATATAAAAATGTTACATGCAATAAGCATTAACATTTCAGGAAAAATGATCTTAAATATAATAATGTTACATTTAATAAACACCAATTATTCAAGAAAAAATGATCTTAAATATAATAATATTACATGCAATAAACATTAACAGTTCAAGAAAAAAAGATTTTAGGTATAATAATATTATCAAAACTGTATTAATATAGTATGATATCACAAAAGTTGTAGGAAATATTAAAAATCTGCAAATAACAGGGTTACTTTTATTAGATTCTAAAATATTTTTCCCCACTGGTTCTATTTTTTTCATAAGTTTATGTTGTTCATTATATTCCACAAATGAGTGAGATCATGTGATATTTATCTTTCTCTGACTGGGTTATTTCACTTAACATGATGCTCTCCAGTTCCATTCATGCTGTTGCAAATAATAAGAACTCCTTCTTTTTTACAGCAGCATAATATTCCATTGTATAGATGTGCCACTGTTTCCTAATCCACTCACCTGCTGAGTGGACCTTAGCTATTGTAAATTGTGCTGTTATAGGGGTGCATATATCCTTTTGGATTAGTGTTTCTGATTTCTTGGGATATAGTATAAAAGTGTGATTACTAGGTAAAATGGGAGTTCCATTTTTAATTTTTTGAGGAAACTTCATACTGTTTTCCAAGTAGTTCACCAGTCTGCATTCTCACCAGCAGTGCATGAGGGTTCCTTTTTCTCCACATCCTTGCCAGCACTTGTCGTTTGTTGATGATAGCCATTATGACAGGTGTGAGGTGGTACCTCATTGTCATTTTGATTTGCATCACTTGGATGATTAGTGACTTTGAGCATGTTTTCTTATATCTCTTGGCCTTCTATTTATGTCCTCCTTTGAAAAGTATCTATATAGGTCCTTTGCCCATTTTTTGATTGGATTGTTTATCTTCCTTTCGTTAAGTTGTATGAGTTCCCCGTAAATTTTGGAGATTAGACCCTTATAGAAGATAACATTGGCAAATAGGTTCTCCTATCCAGTGAGCTTTCTTATTGTTTTGTTTATGGTTTCCCATCTTATGTTTAAGTCCTTTATCCATTTTGAGTTTATTTTTGTGTATGGTGTAAGTTGGTGATCTAGTTTTATTTTTTTGCATGTATCTGTCCAATTTTTTCAACATCATTTATTGAAGAGACTATCTTGACTCCATTGTATGCTCTTTCCTCCTTTGTCAAATATTAATTGAGCATAGTGGCTTGGGTTGATTTCTAGGTTCTCTATTTGGTTCCATTGGTCTATATGTCTGTTCTTGTGCCAGTACCAGGCAGTTTTGAGAATAGTGGCTTTGTAATATAGCTTGATATCTGGTATTGTGATCCCTCCAACTTTGTTCTTTCTCAGGATTGCTGCAGCTATTCGGGGGTCTTTTTTAATTTTAGATGAATTTTTGGAGAGTTTATTCTAGGTCTGTGAAATATTCCATTGGTATCTTAATGGGGAGTGGATTGATCTATAGATTGCTTTGGGTAGTTTGGACATTTTATTGATGTTGATTCTACCAATCCATGAACATGGTATATTCTTCTATTTGTTTATGTCTTCCTCTATCTCTTTTACATCCTCGCCAGTGCTTGTCATTTGTTGATTTGTTGATGGTAGCCATTATGACAGGTGTGAGATGGTACCTCATTGTCATTTTGATTTGCACCTCTCAGATGATTAGTGACTTTGAGCACATTTTCATATGTCTCTTGGCCTTCTGTAGGTCCTCTTTTGAAAAGTGTCTATTTAGGTCCTTTGCCCATTTTTTGGTTGGATTGTTTATCTTCCTTTAGTTAAGTTGTATGACTTACCTATAAATTTTGGAGATTAAACTAGCACAAACTCTCCAAAAATTAATCTTGAATAATAATAATAAAAAAAAACACACCACGAACAGCTGCAGCAATCTTGAGAAAGAACAACGTTGGAGGGATCACAATACCAGATATCAAGCTATATTACAAAGCCACTATTCTCAAAACTGTCTGGTACTGGCACAAGAACAGACATATAGACCAATGGAACAGAACAGACCACCCAGAAACAGACGCAAGCCATTATACTCAATTAATATTTGACAAAGGGGGCAAGAGCATACATGAGTCAAGACAGTCTCTTTAATAAATGGTGCTGGGAAAATTGGACAGATACATGCAAAAAAAAAAAATGAAATTAGATCACCAACTTAAACCATACACAAAAATAAACTCAAAATGGATAAAGTACTTAAATGTAAGATGGGAAACCATAAAAATCTTAGAAGAATCCATAAGCAACAAAATAGCAGACATATGTCATAGCAATATCTTTACTGATACAGCTCCTAGGACAATGGAAACTAAGGATAAAATAAACAAATGGGACTACATCAAAATAAAAAGCTTCTGCAAAGCAAAAGAAACCATCAATCCAACAACAAGGAAGCCCACTGCATGGAAGAACATATTTGTCAAGGTTATCTCTGATGAGGGTTTAATTTATATGCTAAATTTTTAAATTCAAAACATGGTTTTGGTTAAGCTCATGGATGTCTTTTTGTGCTTTTCTTGACTTCCTTAAATGCTCTCATTACCTTTTATTGAGGTGCTCCCCCTCCTCTTCCTTCAGCAGTATGGCTCATCAAGAAGTATTCCTAATGTTTCACCACTTCCTCTCTCTGGCTCCTGTGTCCAGTAGATGTGCTGTGATTCTCCTTTGGCTCATTGGGACTCACATCTTGTTGCTAAGAAGACACAGAAAGGCAAGAATGCTGACACCATTTCACACTGTGTCAATATCTTTTTTTTTTTTTAAATTGAGGTATAATTGGCAAGTAAAATTGGGTATATTTAAAGTGTAAAATTTGATGATTTAATATACATATTTATTGTAAAATAATCACCACCTTCAGGGTCATTATAGTTACTATTCTCTCTCTCTCTCTCTCTCTCTCTCTCTCTCTCTCTCTCTCTCTCTCTCCTGCCTGGTAACACATGCCCACTTGCTTGTCTGTTCTCCTCCACTGCAGCCATGTGGCCCTAACAGCCACCTGTGGCACAGCTGGGAACACTGACTAAGCTATCTAGGTGGGAGAAAGGCTGGACTGGACTAGCCTTGGCATGGCACTAAATGTCTGGATATTGTCCCTATTTCTGGGCCTGTTTTAATGATTGGACTTTTTCCATGGTGGGACAGATGTAGATGAGACATTGGAAACCTGGGGCAGCCTTCTATTTCCACCCGAAGAAACCTTATCACATTTTCCCACGTGTGGGTCTCCCAAAATGCTTTTATCACGATCCCATGAAAGAGCCCCACCTCCACCAGCAGCAGTGAGAAAAGTTTTACCTTCTTAGCAAATTTGAAGTATACAATACAATTTTCGTCTATAGTCACCATGCTGACCATATTCATCTTTTTTTTTAAAAAAATACATTTTTATTGATTTCAGGGAGGAAGAGACAGGGAGAGAGAGATAGAAACATCAATGATGAGAGAGAATCATTTATTGGCTGCCTCCTGCATACCCCTGACTGGGGATTGAGCCTGCAACCCAGGCATGTGCCCTTGACTGGAATCAAACCTGGGACCCTTCAGTCTGCGGACTGACACTCTATCCACTGAGCCAAACTGGCTAGGGCCGTATTCATCTTGTATAATGGAACTTTGTACCCCTTGACCAATATCTCTTCATCCTCCCCCCACCCCACCTCCAGTCCCTGCAACCACCCTTCCTTGCTCTGATTCTGTGGGTTCAACTATTTTGGATTGCACATGGGATCATGCTGTATTTGACTTTCTATGTCTGACTTATTTCACTCAACATAATGTCCTACAGGTTTATCCATGTTGTGTCAAACAGATGGATCTCCTTTTTTTTTTAAGGCATAAAATCAATAATATCTTTTAAAACTGGATATTGTCCTACATGTTTTAACCCTTTTGAAAAATAAAGACTTAAGTAGGATTAGGGTTAGAGGTGATTATCCCCTTTATTGTGTGCATGGAGAAAATGAGACTCTGAGTAATGATCAGAAGCAGAAGTCCAGAGGGAATACCTGTGTCATTATAGTCATTATCAACCATCTGTTGAACTCTTACGTAGTGCTAGACATTGAGTTAAATGTTTTACACATTATTTTAATTACAGTTTCTTATGAAGTTAAGTTGTGTGGTTACTAACACAACATTTGCTCTGTGACATAGGTATGATGATTCTTTTCACTTATAGTTGAAGGAGCTGTGTCTTTTCCAGAGATCTCACAGGTAAGAAGTAAAGAAAATGAGATTTGAATTAAAGCCAGTCTGGTTTGAAATCCTGATTACGCTTGACCATTCTGCTGCACTGGCCTGGCATTTGCCTCCATTTGTTTGCCTTGGGCAACATTGGAAGTTTCTTCTTTTCTCTGCTGTCCCTAAACACCTTGTTCAGTGGATTGCCTCCTCATTTAGAAAAATTTTCCTGTTCTCTTAGTAAATGAGTCCAAGAGCACCACCTCCTCATCCCACACATTTCCTTATCAGCATAGCCCAGCTATTATTATTTTTAATTACTTTCCTATTTAATGCTTAATTAAAAAGACTGGTGGGTTGGATGGTGTTATCAAGCTGCTGTTGCTTCAATCTTCCCCACCACTTGCCCTTTAGATAAGTTGATTCACAGGCTGTCTCCTATTACCATGAATTCTGGGGGCAGAACAATCCTATTTCTGGTTTTCATTAGCATTTTTATTTTGTGGGCCTTTTGAGTTATGAGTGTGGCATGTTGAAAAGTTCTCCCAAGGTCTCAAATGGTCTCTGCCAAAGGAGTTTCTGAGCACAGTACAAGAAAGAGAGATGAGAAATGGATCATCTGAAACAATTCTTAATCCCAATTCACTTAAAAAAAACAAAACCCCCTTTGGAATGAAATGTACGGGGGAAACTAGATATACCAGGTATCCAGATAGGTGCCACAGCAGGGGCTCTATGGCAGGCAAAGGAGTTTAGTGTCTTCCCGGTGTGGTGAGATCAGTCAAAGCCAGGATGCCCTTTAGAGCTCAGATCCACAGCTCTTAACCAGGATTCATCCTTCCAACCATCTGCGGAACTCCTAGAAATACATTATATTTCAGAAGGTTTTGACAGGTCTGGTATGACCTATATATATAAAAACCTAAGTGACTGTTAGGACTGGTCGACCCATCCCTATGATGTGCACTGACCAGCAGGGGGACAACGCTCAATGCAAGAGCTGCCCCCTGGTGGTCAGTGCGCTCCTACAGCCAACTTCCCATGGCCGGCCAACCTCCTGCAGCCGACCAACCCCCTGTGGTCCCTCTCCCCAGCCCGCCTGTGGGCCCCAATCTGGACAGGGTGAGACGGCCCCGATCAGACCCAATCACCAGCCAGGCCAAGGGACCCCACCTATGCGTGATTTTGTGCACTGAGCCTCTAATATACATACATAAACATACATATATATAGTTAGCCATCACCCGAGGATATTTTTTCCATTGATTTTTAAAGAGAGTCGAAGGAAGGGGGAGAGACACACAGAGAGAAATATTGATTGGTTGCCTCCTCACCAGGACTGAGGATCGAGCCTGAAACTGAGGTACGTGACCTTGGCCAGAATTGAACCCTGGACCCTTCAGTCTGCAGGTCAACGCTCTATCCACTGACCCAAACTGGCTAGGGCTGGTATGTAATATCTTGATGAAGTTCCCCTAGTGATTCTGGGGCACACCCCTTGGATGAGATGTTGCACCAGCCCCAACTGTGCAGAGGAAGCAGGCCTTGGGTGTATGGTTATGTACTGCTGAAGCCACGAGAGATTCAGAGTTTATTAAATGGGATAGTTCATCTAAAGTGTTTAGCATTGTGTCTAATACTGAGTAAATGATATAGTGTTACTGGGTCAGGAGCAGAGAGGGTAATCCTAGGAAAGAAAGAAGAGGAAGGTCAGGAATGTGGAGGATCAGATCATCCCAAAGACAGCAAGAGTCAGAGTCAGCATGACAGGGGAGACCCCAGGATCCAGGTTTTAAGGTTGGAAAAATTACAAAGGTAGAGACAGGTTCACGAGGAAGGCAAGTGAGCAAGGGCCTTGAACACTCATCTCTACAGAATGCCTGACCTGCACTCCACCTCTTCTTCCTGCTCTACTAGGTAATTTCTGCTCGTTCAGCCTTACTAGTTCCCCACCTACTTCTGACATTATTTCATCAGTAATTTTAGGATCCAGACATTACAGGAAATCAGTTCACTCTGTGCCTGAGTTCCATGGCAGATTTTCAATTTCCTAGGTAACCAACACTTAGATGACTTTCCTTTCCCTCTGGAACCCTAGTTAGTGTACACTTTCTTGCAACTCTGCAGAGGCATGAGATCAAGAATGAGTCAGTTCAAGAGAGAGAGGTCAATGAGGAACACGACAATGGGCATATGGGGACCCTGATGTGAGTCTCCTGTCTGGCAGAGTCAAACTTTTCACTTAGCACTAAGTGACCCTGACACCAAGAATTTAATTGCTTCACTTACCAACCCCAAATAGAATCATCACTAAAGTTTGGTAAATGAGATAACCTGATGGTGAAGCTGTCTTTCCTCTCTGGGACAGACAGAGAAGTCAAGAGGCATTGAACACCACAGAGGAGGGAGGAGAGGAGGACCCCCTGATTGGCATCCTTCCCTCCCTTGCTCTCGGTACCCAGCTCTGACTGTGCCCTCCTGGCCCCACCTGTGGACTGAGATGCAAATGAAAGCAAACATCTTTCCCTGCCCAGGAACCGAGGCTAACATTTGGTCTCTAATTTTTGGTCCAAGTGTCCCTTTTTTACACAGGAGTAACAAGTAATGTATTCATTTGCTCAAACATGAAAGTGAAAAATTGAGAATTTAGCTTTAGTGCTTGTCTTGTGCACATGGATTTTAGAATCAGCATCAGTTTTGATGATTGTTTTTGTTCTTTGCCTGTTTCTATCTCTTTCCCAGTTTAATCTTCCACCCTTTTCTTTTCTTTCCCTCTCTCTCTTTTTATTAATAGTTTCATCTCTTTACTTGCTTTGTCACCCACTTTTCTGTTTTTCCTCAATTTTCTTTGGGGAGGTGGATAAAATCCTGGAATGGAAGTCAGGAAATCTGTGTTCTAATGTGAGTGCTATCAAGAGCTAGTTGTGTGACCTTGGGCAAGTCAGCTCTCCTCTATGGGTCTTAGTATTTTTTTCTATAAAATGAGGGAGTGGACTAGATGGATTCTGACAACCCTTCTAACCTCTCCTCTTTTTTTATATGTCAGCTCACTCTTCCATGGGACTTAGCTCTACAGTATCTCTCTCTACCCTCCTATCCCCAACACTTCCTCCCTCCCAACCTGGCCTCGGACACTCCTCTCATGCATTCAGGTGTTCGATAGCCAGGTGGCGAGACCAGTATGCTTGGACTCTATAATATTCTCAGATGCTCCTCAGGTGAAGAAAGAAAGGAAACATTTGGTGGCTGCCATTGGGAGGTTTAACTATTTAAATGGTTAATCTGGCTCTTCTTGCCTTGAGTGCTGCTTGAAGACACAGAGGGCCTCTTAGCAAAGCTCACTTGGGGCAGGATGACTTGTCAACTTGCTGTTCAGGTAACTGTCGCTTGGCAACACTATGGCCTCCATCTTCACCTTGCAGGTGGCTAGGTAATATTTGCCTTGTCCAACTGCTCTGTTTGCTTTTCTACCCGTAATGGTCACAATTGGATGGTTAATGAGGCAAATGGTACCGTATTTTCCGGCGTATAAGACCCCTGACTTTTGAGAAGATTTTCCTGGGTTAAAAGGTCGTCTTATACACTGGAAAGTACGGTACTTTTTATGGGTGATTAAACTCTTAATGACGCTGAAACATTAAATCAGGCTGTCTCTGAGTTCTCATAGGAAGCCCTACTCACTGGCATTTTCTAAAGGTCTGGGGTAAGTCTGGCACATTCATCTGGGATGAAAGGTTTTCTGTTCATGAAGTGTAAGTGGGAGGGTGTGTCCATTGTGTTTGGTGATTTGTCTATAATTCTAGAAATTCTCAGTTGGCAGGATGGTTCATAGCTGTGCCCCTCACTAGGAATTGCCCCTGGAAGCAGAAAACTGCCCACCCTGCACAGGGGATTCACTGCTAGTGACTGCTGGCTGATGCACAGGCCCAACCCTCCTTGCTTTTATAAGAGATAACCCAGAAAGACCACCCCCATCTAGAGCTCTCCATTGGATTACAGAGGCCTCAGTTGCAACTGCTCGTGGGTCATCTGCTCCCTTGCCCAATCTTGCCTTCCTCATACCTTTACAGCTGTATATTCCAAGAATATTCACCCCAAACTTCTGCATGTACCTCTCAGGTTCTGGGTCTTTCTAGGGACCTTAAATTCAGACACATGGAAGACACACACATACTGCATAGTCTCCTCTGGTACTCAAGGTTCTCAGTGCAGGCTGGTGCTCCATGTCTCCACCTTCTTCATGTGCCTGACACAGAGTGCTTATGGGTATTCATCAAGTGAATGAATGAATGAATGAATGAAGACTGAAGTTTAGAATTATGCTTTGTTCTTCAACTAAGCTTTACATTCTAACACTTCTCAGACATATCAAAATGAAATGAGAAAAAATGATTAAAAGTTCATTTTAAGGTAATTACTGAGAGAGTGGAAAATGACTTTGGGGAGCACAATCTTAAGATATTACAACTCTTACAATACTGGCTGGGATGGTTGTTATCTTTTCAGTAAAAAGACATAAGGTTAGACAGGTGGGGAGTGGGACCCAATCACCAGGGAAACTTTTATCATGTGGTTAAGAAGTGTCTGTCAGGTTTGTCCACAGTAAAATTACTTTTTTGTGAAATGCCTTTTGTATTTGCACAGCCAAGCCAGCAAGAGCACCACACAGCTCTGCTGATCTGACAGACTCTGAGTGGCTGTGAGTCCATGTATTCTTCTAAATTCTTCTATCTGACAACACCAGGGATGGTTCCTGCTTGAACCCTGCCCACTGTACTGTTGGGAACTTAGTCCAAGTTCTTCCTTTATCTTCTGCTCACTAGACATCAGGTACTGGGTCTGAGTCCCTCTGCTGGGGCTGGACCTCATAGGACGCTGGGTCTTAGACAGAGAAGCCATGAGAGGTTGTGGGTATTCTATATAATAAAGAGGTAATATGCAAATTAACCCTCATGCTGTAACTCCATCACAAGATGGTGGCACACACAGCGGGGGCAGGGCTGGCTGCTGTGTGTGCCTGCTGCCGCAGTTTCCACAGCCCCACAGGGGGTAGGGGGACCGGAGGTCTGGCAGCCACTCCGTGTGCCTGTTGCCACGGTTCTCTCGGCCCCGCTGTGTGTGTGTGGGGGGGGGGGGGGGGGCGGGTCCCAGCTGTTGCTCCACATAGCTTCCACTGGGGTGACCAGGTTGGCAGGCAGAAGCGGTTAGGGGCAATCAGGCAGGCAGGCAGGTGAGCGGTTAGGAGCCAGCAGAATCAGTCTATGTATCCACAGTTATTATCTGAGCAGCCACGGGCTGCCTCCTAGACTCACTGCCTTACATCGTAGTGGTTCCTGAGCTCTCCAACTCAGCAGCTTCTCTGGTCTCTCCTGCCCAGCTGCTCTCTCTAGCAGACTTCTTCACACACTTCATCCTAGCTGCTCTCTCTCCATACTCCAGCAGACTTCTTCTCACTTCTGCCTCAGCCTACTCCACTAACTAGCTGGTCAGTAACCTACTTTTTTATACTATTTGGACAAAGAAGGATTCGTGCCAACAGTGACATCAGTCATATTTGCTATAGAAGGACACAGTGTATCTTGTGTCTTGCACCCGCTCATGATATCTTGGCCTGATTAGGAATCCCAGGCTCAGAGTCCTTGAACATCCCATTTAGGAACATGTCCAGAGCGGCCTTTGGTCATTCTGGTGTATTGATAAAAGGGCTTTTGTGCTCCCACCGGCCTTGATTATCTGGGAACCCTGGCATGGTTCCCACAGTATTTCACAAATAACTTGTGTGGAGATACTTTGAGTGTCTGTAAATATTTTGTTACTCCTCAAAATTTCTCCTACTAGATTTGATGATTCTTGCATGAATCAATTATTATTATGCTATCTGCCAAAGGATGATATTCTTATTTTGTAAATCTTTCTACATTGATAAATAAAGGCACTTAAAGCCAAACCAAACAAACAAACAAGTGAGGGAAAAGGGAAAGCTTTTATTCTGGTGCTTAATTTCCCCAGATTAGGCCAGTGGTACCATTTCAAGCTGAGTTTATGTGTTTTGACCTGTCCCCACTATTCTTTGAGCACTTCTTTATTCTCTGGACAACAAGATGTTCCAAATTCATCCTGTAGTTTTCTGCCCCAGCCCTAAAATCAGCCATCTATACTAATAAAAGGGTAATATGCTAATTAGATTAGACATCTTCCAGACATCCTTCCTGACAAAGCGGTGACCCCTGGCGACCCCTCGCCAAGGCCGTCCCCACCCCCAGCAGGGACCCCCACCCAGATAGGGGGCATGGTGTCCTGAAAACCGCCCCCCGGCTCCTCACCCAGGCTAGCCCCCGCAGTGGGGACCCCCACCTCGATCGGGGGCATGGCCAGCCTGAAAACCGCTGGTGGCCCCTTGCCCAGGCCAGCCCCATCCCAGGGGAGACCTTCCACCCCATTCCAGGGCCCCCTTCAGGGTGGACCAACTGGCCCCCACCCATGCACCAGGCCTCTATCCTATATAATAAAAGGGTAATATGCAAATTGACCCTAATTGTAGAACAACCAGAATGACCACTGGACCAGTCACTATGAAGCGCACTGACCACCTTTTGGTCCCTTTTCCTGGCTGGCAGGCTCCGATTGTCTGATGGCCACCTGTGGTGGAGGCAGGGCTGGTGAGCAGGTGGGAACAGCCGAACTCTTGGTCCCTTCCCCTGGCCGTCAGGCACCGATCACCTGATGGTGAATGGGGAACTGGGGGTGGGTGGTGGCGTGGGGCAAGGCTGGCTGTGGGCAGCTGGGGAAGATGACCCTGATTGCAGGCCAGGCCTAGGGACCATGCCAGCACATGAATTTCATGCACTGGGTCTCTAGTCTATACTAATAAAAGAGTAATATGCTAATTAGACTGGATGTCTTCTGGACATCCTTCCGGACAAAGCCATGGTGGCAGGGGCTCAGGCAGAGGTGGTTAGGGGCAATCAGGCTGGCAGGGAAAGGCAGTTAGGGACAATCAGGCCGGCAGGGGAACAAGCAGTTAAGGGCAATCAGGCTGGCAGGGGAGGGAAGTTAGGACAACCCCTGAGGGGTGCCAGATTGGAGAGGGTACAGGCCTGGCTGAGGGACACCCATACCCCCCCTTGCACAAATTTCATACACTGGGACTCTAGTTTTTCATAAAAGCCCTGATTCCTTTCAGGGTCACTGATGTGTAGAAACCAAGGTCTGGGCACGAATTGTAGTAGGTGTGCATATTGCTATTGGGGTTGTCATTGCTCATAGGCTCCCTCAGTGAGCAGCAGGGAATCATGTTTATACAGATATATACATACATACATACACACATATTTCTGCAGTTCTGTATTGAAATATATTGAAAAGCAGTTCTTATCAATACTTCCATTCCAATCCAATCCCACATGGTTCATTCTAGTTGTTCCCTTTCCATTTTTAACTCCCTTTCTGACAGTAAGCTGGCTCCCATCATCGGTATCTTTGATTAATTGCTCAATCTGCTTGTTTGTAATCAATCTCTGTTGTCCTTGCCCCTACGCACATGTCCTCCTCATCCCTGATTGGATTGTAACACCTCACATTAGGTTGTCTCCACTGCTGTCCCTTTCAAGTGTGTGCTCTCTCCACCCCATCCTTTCCAAGACCCCTGTGCCAGGCCACCTTTTCTGCAGATGATTTCCCCCACCAGACTCTGAAAACCCAAGTGGGGCTGTCCTTCTGTCCCCTGTATGGATGCCTCCTGACCTTGTTCAGTCTTTGATTTCTCATCCTATGTTGTTCACCTTTCAGCCATGCTCTGATTTGAGCTCCAGCACTGTGCAGGGTGGCCCTCCCAGACTTACACCTTCCTCATGCCATCCAAGCTCCAACACCTCACTCTGGGTCACCTCCCTGATTTTGACCCCATGTCTTAGAACTGAAATGTTTGGGAAGGGAAGAAAGCAGAAAGGGCTCCAAAAACTTTTATAAACACCTTGTCAAGCACTGCAAATACACTGCAAGGATTTTGATTGGAATTGTATTGTATCTATAAATAAAAGACATTTATAATATTGAATTTTCTAAAGCATTTAATAATCTGTCTGATTAACTCTCAATGTTTGAAACACTTCATATAGAGAGAGAAACCAAGATGGCGGCATAGGTAAACACCTGAAATTGCTGCCTTGCACAACCACTTCAAAACTACAACTAAAAGACAAAACGGATGTCATCCAGAACCACAGGAAGGCTAGCTGAGTGGAAACTCTACAACTAGAAGGAAAGAGAAAAGCACACTGAGACTCAGAGGAGGTGCGAAAAGTAGAGTGCAGAGGTACAGAGGTGCGTGCGCACAAAGGGCTGGCAACTGAGTACGCGGCTGTCTTTTTCAATCTGGAGGGAGATACAAGCTCCTGACTGCTCTGAACTCCAGTTCCGGGCAAGACTCTGGGGACCCAGACTCATATGGGGAAAAACTGGACTGCCTGGCATCAGGAGGAACTTGAGGGTGGCTTTCTCTCAGAGGTGCTTGCAGTGATTACAGAGGAACATTGAGACCCGGGGGCCTCTTAGGGCAGGGCTGAGGATCAGCCATAGCTGTTTGCTCTGCCCTGTTGATTCCCTGAGACCCCACCCCATCCAAGCTGTGCACAGAGGCTTTTGCATATGAATGGCCTGGACCTTTGCAATCTAAAATTATTTAACAAACTGCAGCTGGGTCAGAGAGCCCCAGAGCTGCCAAAAGAAGGCCCAAGGCCCCACAGCAGCTTGCATTGCTTCACAGCTGGGCCTCATCTGGGCACCTCCAAACACCAAACAAAGAAGAGGAATCTGCAGATCTCTCCGTAGCTCCTGCTGGGTGGTCTCACACAGAGGCTAAATTTTCACCTCCTTGGAGATCCAAGAGAAAGTGTACCCAGGGGTCAGAGTGGGACCATCCAGATTACAACTCCTCAGATCCATTATGGACACACTCAAGGGGCAGACTCAGTGAGCACCAAGGCCCCATTGAAGCATAAGGGTGTCTCCAGCACAGAAGTTCTCCCATTGTAGACACAGCTGATTCTCACAGCAAATTGGCCTGGAGGTCAATTCCTCCCAGTGATACCAACAACAATCAAGGCTTAACTACAACAAGAATGTGCACACAGCCCACAAAGGGGTGCACCAAGAGTGTCCACCTCAGGTAACTGGGGAGGCCGACCCATTGGGCCCTATAGGACACCTACCAAACAAAGCCACACTACAAACACAGGGAAACAGCCACAATGCAGAGACAAAGAAACAGGTCACAAATGACAGAAATGGAGGAAGGCAAACAACTGGATATAGAGTTCAAAACCATGGTTATAAGGTTTTTCAACAATCTTCTAGAAACCGCTGATAGATTTAGTGAGACTCTCGAGGATATGAAAAAGGACCAACTAGAAATTAAGCATACACTGACTGAAATAAAGAATAATATACAGAGATCCAACAGCAGACTAGAGGATCACAAGAATCAAGTCAAAGATTTGAAATACAAAGAAGCAAAAATCACTCAGCTGGAAAAGCAAAAAGAAAAAAGAATCTAAAAATATAAAGATAGTGTAAGGAGCCTCTGGGACAACTTCAAGCGTAACAACATCTGAATTATGGGGGTGCCAGAAGAAGAGAGACAGCAAGATATTGAAAACCTATTTGAAGAAATAATGACAGAAAACTTCCCCCACCTGGTGAAAGAAATAGACTTACAAGTCCAGGAAGCGCAGAGAACCCTGAACAAAAGGAATCCAAAGAGGACCACACCAAGACACATCATAATTAAAATTCCAAGAGCAAAAGACAAAGAGAGAATATTAAAAGCAGCAAGAGAAAAACAGTTAGTTACCTACAAGGGAGCACCCACACGATTGTCAGCTGATTTCTCAACAGAAACTATGCAGGCCAGAAGGGAGTGGCAAGAAATATTCAAAGTGATGAATAGCAAGAACCTACAACCAAGATTACTCTACCCAGCAAAGCTATCATTCAGAATTGAAGGTCAGATAAAGAGCCTCACAGATAAGAAAAAGCTAAAGGAGTTCAGCACCGCCAAACCAGAATTATATGAAATGCTGAAAGATATTCTTTAAGAAGAGGAAGAAGAAGAAAAAGGTAAAGATAAAAATTATGAACAACAAATACATATCTATCAACAAGTGAATCTAAAAGTCAAGTGAATAAAAAAATCTGAAGAACAAAATAAACTGGTGAATATAATAGAATCAGGGACATAGAAAGGGAGTGGACTGACAATTCTCAGGGGGAAAGGGGTGTGGGGGTGCAGGAAGAGACTGAACAAAAATTGTACACCTATGGGTGTGGACAGTGTGTTGGGGGTGGTAATGGCAGAGGGTGGGATGGGAACTGGATGGAGGAGAGCTATGGGGGGAAAAAAAGAGGAACAACTGTAATAATCTGAACAATAAAGATTTTAAAAAAATATAAAAAAGATAAAAATGCAATAAAATATTTTCAAATAATTTGCCAAAGATACATAATAAAAGCATCAGCTATTTAGGCTATGACTAGGAAAAATATACTTCCTATAGAGATCTTGCATATGTCTTTTAGATTTATTCTCAATTATTTAATACTTTTGATCCTAGTATAAATATCACTTAAAAATCTATTTTCTTTTTCTTGCTATATTTTAGGAATAAAATTATGTTACATTTTGAGTTTGAATTGAGTATCTTGCTAAACTTTTCATTTTTTCTTATTTGAATATTTTATCTGCAGATTCTTTTGGATTTTCTACCTGAATAGACTTGTAATCTCTAAGTTATGATAGTTTTGTTTCTTCCTTTCCAATTCCTAGAATTTTTTTCTTTTACACTGCAAGAATGGTCTCAAAAAAGGGGATATCCACATCTTGTTGAAATTCCAAAGGAGAAAAAGAATATCCTATATAATAATAGAGTAATATGCAAATTAGGCATCACTCCATGACAAAATGGCGGCCCCCATACCCACAAGATGGCGGTGCCCAGTCCCCTCAGCCCCACTGCTGGAATGTCTGGCCTGTCCCACCAGCAAACAAAGCACTGAGAGCAGGGCATGGCGGCTTCCTTAGTGCTGCGGCAGCGGGAAGCCGCCAGGCCCTGTGCACATGGAGCCGGTGGAGGAGCAGGGCCTGGCATCTTCCCAATGGTCACCACAGCGATCAGAAAGCCACCAGGCCCTGCTCACATGGAGCTGGGAGAGGAGCAGGGCCTGGCGTCTTCCGGTTGGTCGCCGCGGCGATTGGGAAGACGCCAGGCCCTGTGCACATGGAGCTGGTGGGCGATTGGGAAGACTCCAGTGCCATCAGAACAGGGCATGGCGGCTTCCTGATCTTGGCAGCCGGGAAGCCGCCAGGCCCTGCAAAGCCGGGCATGGCGGCTTCCTTAGTGGGGCATTGGCAGGGAAGTCCCCAGACATGGCAGACAGAGCACAGATAGCAGGGCTTGGGGGCTTCCTTAGTGGGCAGTGGCAGTGGGAACACCCCAGGCCCCGCAGACAGAGCCTGGACAATAGGGCATGGGGGCTTCCTTAGTGTGTCCGTGTCTGGGAAGCCCCTAGGCCCGGCAGACAGAGCACACTGCAGGGCATTGGGGCTTCCTTCACATGGCACATGGCGGCAGCAGGCAGAGAGCGACAGCACGGCATGGGGGCTTCATCTCCATGGCTGCAGGGAACCCTCCAGGCTCCACAGAGAGCAGAGAACCATGGGGAGTGGGCCTAAGCCATCAGTAGGATATCTTCTGAGAGCTCCTGGATTGTAGAAGTTGCAGGTTGGGCTGAGGGACCCCCGTGCACAAATTTCATGCACTGGGCCTCTAGTCTCTCTATAATTATGCAGATGGTGTTTTTTAAAAAAGTAAATATCCTTTAGTAGTGTATTGGTTTTCTCTTAGTCTACAACAAATTATCAGTGGAAGTGGAGCTCTTGGGGTACTTCTGGAAGAAACATTTCTGGAAGCCCTCATGGAAGGGTAAGATATGGTAGAAAGCTTTATTTTTGTGATACTATGCCCAAGGTTTCTCATGTCCCATTTCCCTTAGTCCAGTCATAGAAGAAGTACAGCTGTGGTTTCAGTGGAGCTGTAAGCAAAGCCATTGTCCAGAGTTTCCTTTCCATGTTGCAGCTGTGTCCAGTTAAGTATCAGGCTAGTTACAGTCCATTAGTACAGTGTGTGGGGGTTTTATATGGAGCAAAAGAGCCCTACAAGCCCTCACAAGTCCCAAGAGAGTCAAGGACGCAAGAGAGCGAACTCCTTTGTTTCAGGGGTGGAGAACATTTTTTCTGCCAAGGACCATTTGGATATTTATAACATCATTTGCAGGCAATACAAAATTATCAACTTAAAAACTAGCCTGCTATATTTGGCCAAACATTTAATTAACTCGTCCCTAATGCCTTGGCAGGGCCAGACTAAATGATTTTGCTGGCCTTATATGGCCCATGGGCCAGACATTCCCCACCCCTGGTTTAGGAAATTAAGTATCCCAAATCTTTGGGGCTTGCAGTAGCTGCACCTATTCTGGCAAATGACCTCTGATTCCAGGTATGACTGACTACAATCACCTTCCCTATGTCACCCCAACTTTACTGAGCAAGTCTCTACCTTCTCTTTTTTCAGTCCCATTCCTCAATGTTTTGTAGG
Source organism: Ia io (assembly GCA_025583905.1). NCBI lineage: Eukaryota > Metazoa > Chordata > Mammalia > Chiroptera > Vespertilionidae > Ia > Ia io. The sequence continues at coordinate 85,553,775 of JAJQQW010000002.1, read as the reverse complement.
GAACATGCCTATAATATTTGGCCTTTTCTTTGCTCCTTTCCTGTTATTAATAACTAGCTAATTACAACATTATGAAAATCACCACCAACTTTTCATTTAAAAACCACACACATTTATTATTTTAAGTTTTCATAGGTCAACGTTCTGGGCCTGGCTCAGCTGTGCCCTTTGCTCAGGGTCTCACAAAGCTGTAGCCAAGGTGTCAGCTGGGCCGCATTGTCATTTGGAGTCTTAACTGGAAAAATCTGCTTTGAAGCTCATTTACTTTGTTGGCAGAATTAATTTTCTTATGACTGTATGTATTTTCTCATCTATTTGCTGGCTCTCAGTTGAAGGCTGTGCTTGGGTCATAGTGGTTGCCTACAGTTCCTAAGAGGCTCACTTAGCATGTTTGGGCTGCTATAACAAAGTACTATCTAATCTAATAAAAGGGTAATTGCAAATTAACCGTCACTTCGTGACGAAGATGGAAGCACCCATACGACCCAGGCCGTGGAGGGAGGAAGGGCTGTGGACACAACATGTGGCTTCTGGGCTGGGGGCGTGCCCCTGGCAGCCACCACATGGCTCAGGGCAAGCCCCCAGCCCAGCAGACACAACACAGGGGGTCCTCTGCACATGAGCTGCAGAGGAAACACCTTTTCTGACTGCTCATTGACTAAGCTCCCTGTACACTGCCACTCAGAGTGTTCTTGGTAACTTGGGTAATAAGAATTCAAGAAGATGATCTAGGATTTTTCCACCACACTCCTGGAGGAAAAAGCTAAGGTCTGCTGCTGGAGGGGCTAAAAAATGTCATATCTTGCCCTAGCCAGTTTGGCTCAGTGGATAGACCCTTGGCCTGCTGACTGCAGGGTCCAGGTTCTATTCTGATCAAGGGCATGAACCTAGGTTACAGGCTCCTCTCTTGCCTGGGCCCAGGTCAGGGCTCATGCAGGAGGCAAACAATTGAAGTGTCCCTCTCACATTCATGTTTCTCTCTGTCTTTCCATCTCTCTTCCAAGCTCTCTAAAATTCAGTGGAAACATATCCTCAGGTGAGGATAAAAAAAGGAAAGAAATGAAAGACACATCTTGAAAATGCCTAAAGAAAGTTGTCATTTTTTCATGGTGAAGGGACTGGAGTTCGTGTTGATGAAAACACCTTGGCGGCTGCGGCAGTGGCTGCAGCAGTGGGGTGATGGGGCTGGCACCTTCCCCTGATCAGCCCAGTCACCTCTGAAGGCTCCCAGTCTGTGAGAGGAGGCAGGCTGGGCTGAGGGACACCCCCCATGCACAAATTTCATGCACTGGGCTTCTAGTAGACTGATAAACAACAGAAATTTATTTCTCACAATTCTGGAGGCTAAGAAGTCTAATATGAAGGCACTGGTAGATTCAATGTCTCCTGAGGGTCCACTTTCTTATTCCTGTAGATCAATCTTGCTATAGCACATGGCAGAGATTAAGGGATCTCACCCAAGCCTGTTTTATAAGGGCTCTAGTCCACACATGACAGGTTCATCTTCATCCACATATGACAGGTTCACCTCCCAAAGGTCCCACTTCCAAATATGATCACTGAGATTTAACATGAATTCATGCAAAAGGAGGACACAAGCATTTGGTATATAGCAAGGTCACTCAAAGTTCTTGGCCATCTGGGCTTTCTCCATATGGCTGCCTACTTCATGAAGCCAGCAAGGAGAATCTCTAACTTTAGGGAGGACTCAGACTTTTTTAAGAGTTGTCACCTGGGGATCCAAAATGGCAGCCAACAGGACAGCAGGCTGCAAGTTAGTGTGTGAGTAAGAGAGCAAAAGGAGAGTACGTGGATGTGCGGCGAGTGTCAGTATTTGTAGGTGAGGGACAGCTATATTTCACAGGACTGTTGGGGACTGGTGGACCAGGATCCCCTGGCCGGGCAGCTTCTACTACTGCTGAAATCTCTCCCAGAGCAGCCAGCTCTGCCAAAGAGATTGTACCATCTTGAAGGGGAGAGTGGTTATGATCGGAAGCCTTGGTTTACCTTCAACCGAGGAGACCTCGGATACCTCCCAACATCCTATAACCACAATGCCCAGGGACTAGCTGCCTCACCCATGACCATTGAGACTCCAGCCTCTCCAGCTGTGGGTGCCTAAAAAGTTTATCCAGGGGGATAAAAAGCAGTGTCAAATATGTGGACAGGCCCTGCACCTTCTCACAGAGTATATAGAAGGCACAGCTGAATCAAACAATATCTACCCAAAACTGGCAAATTAAACACAGCTGGTGAGGCAATCTGTGGACAGAATGGCCAGAGATCACCTACAGAGAGCTCTGCCTCCACAATTTCAGCTGGGTGTTTGTTGTTTGCATTTTTTTGGATCAGTTGTTGATTGTTGTTTGCATTCATCTAAGAGTGTTTGTTGTTTGCATTTTTTTGGATTAGCTGTTGGTTTTTTGGTTTTCTCCTCATATACATATATTTTTCCCCCTTCTTTTTTCTTCTCTTTCTTTTCTCTCTTACATTTTTCTCTTTTCTCAATATCATTTTTGCAGTCTTTTCTCTCCCCTAATTTTTTTTCTCTGGTGGTCACCTTTATTTGGAGTTATTGGTATCATGAATACATTTGTGTTTGGTGCCCTGTGCATTGTGTCTTGTCATGTTATATTTTGTGCCTTTAAGTTAATGCAGGAGAGAGAGCTACATAACCAGACACCCTGAGGAGTGAACATGGGGAGACAAAGAAACAGCTCCCATATGAAAGAAAAGGAGGAGTCACCAGAAAAGGAAGTAAATGAAATAGAGGCAAGCAATATGTCAGAGAAACAGTTCAGAGCAATGGTCATAAGGACGCTGAAAAGGATGGACAACAAATTCAACAATATGTGTAAGAACCAAGGAGAAATGAAAAAGAACCAAGAAGAAATGAAAAATGACATCGCTGCAATAAAGAACGCAATAGAAAGCATCAACAGGAAACTAGAAAAAGCAGAGGAGTGAATCAATGAGCGAGAAGACAAGGTAGGAAAAAATACCCAAGCAGAGCAGCAACTGGAAAAAGCAGAGCTTCAAAAGACTAAAACCAAGACATATTATAATTAAATTGGCAAACAGCAACGATGAAGTAAGAATCTTAAAGGATGCCAGAGAGAGACAGAAAGTTACCTACAAGGGATCTCCCATCAGACTCTCTACTGATTTCTCACCAGAAACACATCAGGCCAGAGGGAATGGAATTAAATATACAAAGTCATGCAAAGCAAGGGTCTGAATCCAAGAATACTGTACCCAACAAGGCTATCAATCGAAGTTGAGGGTGAAATCAGGAGGTTCACAGACAAAAAAGGAATAAGGGAGTTTATTACTACCAAACCAGCAATGCAAGAAATGCTAAAGGGACTGCTGTAAAAAGAAGAAATAGGAAGTGAAGAAGGAACACAGGCATAAAGAATAAAAATGGTGACAAACAAGTACCTATCAATAATAATTTTAAATGTAAATGGTTTAAGTGCCCTAATCCAAAGACATGGGTAGCTGAGTGGAAAAGAAAACATGATCCATATATCTGCTATCTATAGGAGACCCACTTCAGAACAAAGGACTCACACAGAGTGATGGTGAATAAATGGAAAAAGGTTTTTTCAGGTGAATGGAAATGAAAAAAAAGCTGGGGTAGCAATACTTATATCTGAAAAATTAGACCTCAAAGTGAAGGCCATAACAAGAGATAAGGAAGGCCGCTTCATAATACTAAAGGGAGCAATCCAACAAGAAGATATAACTCTGGTAAATGTATGTACACCCAATACAGGAGCACACAAATACATAAAAAAAAAAAAAAAAAACCCTACAAAAAAACCTTCTGGAGGATATCAAGGGAGAGATTAACAGCAATACAGTCATAGTAGGGGACTTTAATAACCCACTAACTACACTGGATAAATCCTCTAAACAAAAGATCAGCAAAGAAACATCAATCCTAAGTGACTCACCAGATCAGATGAAATTAATTGACATCTTCAGAACATTTCACCCGAAAGCCACAGAATATACATTCTTCTTAAGTGCACATGAGTCATTTTCAAAGATAGACCACATATTAGGACACAGGCAAAGTCTCTTCAAATTCAAAAAGATAGAAATCATATCAAGCATCTTCTCAGATCACAATGGCATAAATTAGAAATCAACTACAAAAAAACAATGGAAAAAAAATCAAACACCTGGAGGCTAAATAGCATGCTATTAAACAATGATTGGGTTACCAAAGAGATCAAAGAAGAAATAAAAAGCATCATGGCAACAAATGACAATGAAAATACAACAATCCAAATTCTATGGGACACAATTAAAGCAGTCTTGAGAAGGAAGTTCATAGCTCTACAGGCCTACCTCAAAAAAACAAGAAAAAATGGTAATAAATTATCTAATCCTACAACTAAAAGAGTTAGAAAGAGAGCAACAAAAAAAGCCCAGCATAAGCAGAAGGAAGGGAATAATAAACACCAGAGTGGAAAAAACCAACATAGAGACCAAAGAAACAACATAAAAGATCACCAAAACTAAGAACTGGTTTTTTGAAAGGATAAACAAGATTGAAGAACCTCTAGCCAGGCTAACCAAGAAGAAAAGAGAGAGGACCCAAATAAACAAAATAAAAAATGAGAGGGTGAAGTAACAACTGATCCCACAGAAATACAAATGATTATGAAAAAATACTATGAACAACTCTATTCCAACAAAATTGACAACCTAGAAGAAATGGACATATTCTTAGAAAAATACAAGCTCCCAAAACTCAGTCAGGAAGAATAAAAAAATCTGAATAGGCTGATAACTACCAAAGAAATTCAAGCAATGATCAAAAATCTTCCAGTAAACAAAAGCCCTGGTCCAGATGGCTTTACAGGAGTTCTACCAAGCATTCAAAAAAGAACTAAAACATATTCTCCTCACACTATCCAAAAATTCAAGAGGAAGCAACACTTCCAAGCTCTTTCTCTGAAGCCAGCATTACCCTAATCCCAAAACCAGATAAAGACACCACAAAAAAAGAGAACTACAGGCCAATATCCTTGATGAACATAGATGATAAAATCGTCAACAAAATTTTAGCAAATCGGATCCAGCATTACATTAGAAAGATCATACACCATGACCAAGTGGGATTTACTCCGGGGATGCAATGATGGTACAATATCCACAAATCAATAAATGTGATACATCACATAAACAAATTGAGATACAAAAAATCATATAATCATATCAATCGATGCAGAAAAAGCATTTGACAAAATCCAACATACTTTCTTGATAAAAACTCTCAGAAAAGTGGGAATAGAGGGATCAACATAGTAAGAGCCTTACATGACAGACCTACAGCCAACATCATAATCAATGGGCAAAAACTAAACTCATTTCTTCTGAAAACAGGAACAAGATAGGGATGCCCACTTTCACCACTCCTGTTCTATATAGTACTAGAAGTGCTAGCCATAGCGATCAGACAAAAAGAAGAAATAAAAGGCATCCAAATTGGAAAAGAAGAGTAAAACTGTCCTTATTCGCAGATGACATGATACTATACATAGAAAACCCCAAAAACTACATAAAAAAACTACTAGATCTAATAAATGAAATTGTAACGTAGCAGCATACAAAATTAACACCCAGAAATCTATCGCCTTCTTATATGCCAAAGGCAGCAAAATAGCAGACCTATGTCGTAGCAGTATCTTTATAGACACAGCTCCTAGGGCAATGGAAACTAAGGAGAAAATAAACAAATGGGACTACATCAAAATACAAAGCTTCTGCAAAGCAAAAGAAACCATCAACGAAACAACAAGAAAGCCCTCTGCATGGGAGAACATATTTGCCAATGATAACACTGATAAGGGTTTAACCTCCAACATTTACAGAGAACTCATACAACTTAACAAAAGGAAGATAAACAATCCAATCAAAAAATGGGAAAAGGACCTAAATAGATACTTTGTTGAAAGAGGATATACAGAAGGCCAAGAGACATTTGAAAACATGCTCAAAGTCACTAATCATCCGAGAGATGCAAATCAAATCAACAATGAGATACCATCTCACACCTGTCAGAATGGCTATCATCAACAAATCAACAAACAGCAAGTGCTGGCAAGGATGTGGAGAAAAGAACCCTCATGCACTGCTGGTGGGAATGCAGACTGGTGTAGCCACTGTGGAAAACAGTATGGAGTTTCCTCAAAAAGTTAAAAATGGAGATCCCATTTGACCCAGTAATCCCACTTCTAGGACTATATTCCAAGAAACCAGAAACACGAATCAGAAAGGATATATGCACCCTTATGTTCATAGCAGCACAATTTACTATAGCTAAGATTTGGAAACAACCTATGCGCCTATCAGCTGATGAGTGGATTAAAAAACTGTGGTACATCTACACAATGGAATACTAAACTGCTATATAAAAGAAGGAACTTTTACCATTTGCAACAGCATGGATGGAACTGGAGAGCATTATGCTAAGTGAAATAAGCCATTTGGAGAAAGATAAATATCACATGATCTCACTCATTTGTGGGATATAATGATCAACATAATTTGATGAACATGAATAAATCCAGAGACAAATGGTAGGGAAGTGGAGCGGGGGGAGGGGGGACAGGTTAGAGAGCAACCAAAGGACTTATATGCATGCATATTAGCATAACCAATGGACACAGACACTGGGGTGTTGGGGGCTTGCCAAGGGTGGGAATGGCTGGGGGAGAAGAGGTCCAGTGGGGAAAAAGGAGACATATGTAAAACTTTAGACAAAAAAAAAGAGTTGTCACCTGACTAAATCAGGCTCATCAGAATAATCCCCCTTTTAATGAACTGAAACTGATCTGAATTAATTACATTTGCAAAATTCCTTTATGGTTGCCATATTCTAATGGCTAGATGCAAATAACAGTTCCTGTCCACACTCAAGGGAAAGAAATTATAAAAGGTGAGAATACCAAAAGGCCAATATTATGAGGTCTGTCTGCCACAATTACGCTAAGAAAGTTCCCTTCTAATACTAGTTATCTGACTCTTATCATGAATGAATGTTGAATTTTACTCAATGCTTATTTTGCAGCTATTTAATTTTTTAAAAAAATTTTTTGTTAATGTGGGCCCTGGCCAGGTATCTCAGTTGGTTAGTGTCATTCTTATACACCAAGGTTGTGGGTTTGATCCCTGGTCAGGGCACAGCAAGTATCAATCAGTGAATGCATAAATAAGTGGAACAACAAATAGATATTTCTTTCTCTTTCTCTCTTTTTATTCCTCCTTCTTATCTCTCTAAAATACATTTTAAAAATTTGTTAATGTGAATTATATTAGCTGCTCTTTTTAAAGCAACCTTGCATTTCTCAGTTAATGGAACTTGTTTATGATATTTTCGTTGTTGGATTGATTTGTTATATACATTGCTACTTTTTCCTTTCTGTTCATGATAATAATAATACAAGGAATTTTTAATACTTTAACTCCCTTTACTCTTTTCCAAACTTACGTGTATTATTGCATCATATTTGAATTCTGCCTTTTATATTTTATTTATATATATATATATTTAATCATCACTCAAGGATATACTAATTGATTTTAGAAAGAGGGGAAGGAGAAGGAGAGATAGATAGATAGATAGATAGATAGATAGATAGATAGATAGATAGATAGATGATAGATGATAGAAATATGGATGTGTGAGAGAACATTGATTGGTTACCTCCCATTGCTGCCCTGACTTTAGAATTGAATCTGCAACCTTTTGGAATACAGGACAATGCTTCAACCAACTGAACCACACCAGCCAGGGCTAATTGTGCCTTGTATTTTTTAAAACATTAGACATGTTTAAAACTCTTCATGATGAGTCAGTGTTCATTTAAATTTACCTAAAAAGTTAACTCTTTCCTCCTTCTATTTTCTTCTTACATCTCAGACCTTCCATATGAGAAAATTTTTCTTCTATTGGTAGTGTACAACATTTAGAATTTTCAGCAGTGAGAACTGCTAGGTAATGATTCTCTGTTTAAAATGTTTTTGTTTCTTCTACTCTTCACACATATTTTACTGCATAGAGAATTCTTGGTTGGTAGCTATTGTTTTTGATCACATGGAACCCAGGTATGTGCCCTTGACCAGCCTTGACCAGCAATTGAACCCACAACCTTTTGGTGCACAGGCCAAACCACTTACCACACGGGCCAGGGGGCAGCCATGATTTAAATATGTTGTTAGAGAACCTGAGGTCATAGACTGGGTCTTCATTTTATTTTGACCATAGACTAAGAACAGTTTATATCAGTGATTATAAATATTCAATTATTCTTTATTTGCAAAACCGTAAGTTATTAGAATGGGTTATACTGATTATTGAGTCTTTATTGTTTTCCCATTCTGACATATATTCAACATGTGCTGATTTGCTTGTGCCTAGCAGTGTGCATATGCTCAGAATACTGAATAAACAAAAGAAAGCTCATTTTGACTGCAGGGTCCAATACAGATTAGGGTAAAAGAATATGTAAGAATAGATTCAGTGAGATCAGTTGGTAGGTACTGTGATCATCTAACCACTGTGTAATGGATGCTCAGGTTAGAGTGGTGAAATGTAGAAATTGAGAAACATGGGTGGGTTCAAGAGATACTGATGTAATAAAATCAAATGCCTTTGTGATGCTTTGGTTGAGAGAACAGCTAATTGAATCTAAAAATATAATATTTTAGATTACTGCCTTGTGTAACTCTACTTACATCATTTACTAAACACTGGGGATGGCCTAAGGCTGGGAAGGATGTAGATCATGAGATCAATTTCATACCTGTTGAATTTGAGGTGTTTTAGTGAAGATTAGAGGTTGGGAGAGATACATAGTTGTGGAGCTAGCTCAGAGTTTGGATATGTGTTCCATTTGGGTGTGCATGAAGGTAGGTCTTGGAATGGAAAAGAAGACTGAGCCGAGAGAGAGAAGTCGTTAGTGAATGAGGACTTAGGTAGCGCAGTGAAGGCTGATGGGTAAGGCTGTAGTCAAATAGTATGAACTTGAAAGGAATAGAGCTTGATAGAAAGGGAGTGCAGCAATGGTCTGAAAGTGTTGATGGGAACAAAGTGCTCACCTTTTACCCTGAAATATTTGGGATGAGAGTGAATAAATAATTGCCACTTGGAGGCTTAAAGAAAGCAGGCTCCCCAGGGTGGCCAGGTTTTGATTAAACCACAGTAGTAGAAGAAATGCTCTAGAGTAGTTAAGGTTATGGGACGTTTATGTAATGGAAAAGTTTAAAAGATGTTTCAGAAGAAGTCCCTGACTTCCCAGATTCTTAATTCTCTTTCCCTTACTATTATGTTATTCTGAGTAAATTATCTATGCTTCAGTACTCCCAGGGCACCAGAAACACTTTTCTTTTGCTTTAGTACATTTCTGAAAACTAAGAACACAGAATGGCAAATACTGTTTTTTTTCCCTTCTAAAATGATAGTTTGGGGAGGCAGTAGTTACTCTTTCCACTAGATGGCAAGCTTCCATTGTTGTTAAGGGAAAATGATTACTAGTTAATAGCATTTTAGTTCCAATGTAGTCACTGCATTAGGCTTATATGATCTATGCTTCTTGGTGTTGGTAAATTCATTTTTATATTTTCCACCTAGTTTTATAAGGGCAAACTATGACTAAATACTCAAATGTTGGCAAAAACATTATTACAGACAAATGTGACACTGCCAAAAATGAACATTAGTAGTGCTGTTATCTTATGACCTAATAAACACAATCCAAACTCACGTTTGGAAAGACAATTAAGGCATTTAAGTGACAAATTTAAGGTGGGTTGTAAAAAATAATGTATGAAAATCAAGGATCAGCTGTAATAATGTTATTATAGTTGTCACAAGTTGACAAATGAGTATATTACCAAGTGAAAAATTGGAATGATAGCTCTTTTCTGGCTGTTCTAGATAAATAAATTGAGGCAACATGAGAAAATTTCCTTTTTAAAAAAACATATATTCTGAATAGAGAAATAGATTTCTATGTTTACAGGCCTTGTTAATAAAGCAGATTAAGTGTCCAACCAGCAGGGCTCAGTGGTTGAGCATTGACCTATGAACCAAGAGGTCACAGTTCAATTTAATGCCTAGGTGTGGGTTGTGGGCCCCATCCCCAGTGTGGGGCATGCAGGAGGCAGCTGATCAATGAATTTCTCTCATCATTGATGTTTCCATCTCTCTCTCCCTTTCCCTTCGTCTCTGAAATATATAAAAAAAAAGCAGATAAGTACAAAGTATGCTTTAATTTTTTAAGGTATCATTTTTCCCATGTGATAAATTTTGACATTAAAAATAAAACATTTGGAAAGTACAATAGTGCTATCTTTGGGAACAATGCTTTTAAATGTTTTTATATGCCTTGGTTGGGTAGCTCAGTTGATTAGAGAGCATTGTCCAGATAAGCCAAGCTTATGGGTTCGATCCCTGTCAGGGCACGTATGAGAGTCAACCAGTGGCCAGGCTGGAGTGGCTCAGTTGGTTGAGCATAATCTTGTGCACCAAAGGTTGCTGGTTCAATTCTTGGTCAGGGCACATAAGGAGGGCAACCGATTTATGTTTCTTTCACACATTGATGTTTCTTTCTTTATTCCTTCCTCTCTCTAAGCATGTTCTCAGGTGAGGATTAAATAAAAAAAAAAAATCACCAATACATAAATACATCAATAAGTGGGACAACAAACTGATGTTTCTCTCTTCCCCCTCTTTCTAAAATAGATAAATAAAAAATTAAAAAATGCTTTTATTTTTTTATAAATATAAATGAATAGATTTCACATTTTAAGGTACATAAAAATTTTTTTTGTTTTCTCATTTATGGTTTTCCTTCTAAGTTTTTGCCTCTTATAAATCTGCTTTTCTATTTTAGAATAGAATATGAATGAGCAAAACATTTCTTGAGGACTCATGCAAAAGAGCATAAGAATCTAGAAGAAGTTTTATTGACCTATGAGACTTTGGATACCAAAGAGATTCAATTTGTTCTTGAGTTGAAGAAATTAGAATTGGGGTGATAACTCTCTTGAGATGGGTCTGTTGCTGGTTTTACTGCAAGAATATAAGTAGCACTAGAGGCCCAATGCACGAAATTTGTGTAAGAGTAGGCCTTCCTTCACCCAGCTGCCAGCACCAGCTTCCCTCTGGCACCTGGGACCAGGGGTTCCCTTACAACCCTGGCTTCATCTGGAAGGACATCTGGTCTAATTAGCATATTATGCTTTTACTAGAGGCCTGGTGGATGAAAATTCATGCAGTGGATGGGGTGTCTCTCAGCCAGGCCTGCCCCCTCTCACAGTCTGGGAGCCCTCAGGGGCGGGATGCGACCTGGCAATCAGGGGAAGGAGATGCCCCCATCACACCTCTGCTGCTGCCACTGCCAGCAGCACAAGCCGCGGCTGGCCCTGGTTACCTGAGCCTCGGGCAGTTCTGGGCAGCTGCCATCTGAGGCTTGCCTGGGCCTTGGGCCAGCCCTTGGTGGCTGGGGGGCTGAGGGGACTGGGGGACTCTGGAGGCAGGAGTCTGGCTGTGCCTGCCACCCAGGCAGGGCTGAGGGGACTGGGCGCTGCCATCTTGTGGCTGTAGGCACCACTATCTTTGAGGTCGTGTCAGTCAATTAGCATACTCCCTCCTTATTGGCTGTGGGTGCCGCCATCTTTGTGAGGGTGTAACAGCAATTAGCATATTCTCTCTTTATTAGATAGGATTATTGTAGATTGCAGTACTCTCCTTTTGCAACACTTCTCTCCCATTCTCAACGTGGTATCACTCAAGGGTGTGAAACACTTTGTCAACCTTTGTCACATTTATCTACTTTTAGTTATTCTCATGATGACACCTATTGCAAATTAGCAATCCAAAACAACTATGTTAAAGGAAATAAAAACTATCAGGATTGAAACAGCTTGTTTGAGAAATGCCCATCAGCTATTAAGTCGCACATAAATAATGACTTTTATGGCCCGTTACTCTACTTGATCTGAATAAAATTGTGTCTTTAGCTCCTTGGCAGTGTTTTCACTTAGAAAAAATGAAATTGTTGAAGAATTGTCCTTATTTCTTAATAGTACCATTGATTTTTGATAAAAAAAAAATGCTATTTGACTGCAGATAAGCCATATTTCTACATCTGTGAAACTTCATTAAGATACACTTATTTATGCTCCAGATTATCCACATATAAAATTGTATTTTAAAAAAAATCTTAAGAATAGTGAATAGCAAATGTATAGGTACAATCAGAATTTAAAAGATTATAAACTTTTAAAAATGCAGCTAGCATTTTCATGGTCTTTTTTAAAAAACATTATCATGCTCACTAATGAAATTTATTTCAGTATTTTGTTAAATAAAAAAGTGACCTTTCAAAATTTGAATAAGTGATATGATGCTTGATATTGAAAGTAAAATTAGAACAAAAGCTCAGTCCCCTTCAAAATGACCTTTTGAATTACACTGTATCAGAAAAGGAAAATTATGTTTGCTTCTGGTTCAGATTCTATTAATAAGAGCGTGTTGCTACAGGATTTACAGATGGATTTATTTAATTCAATAGAAAAATTATTTTAGAGTATATTTTATTGGTTTTTATATTTAGCCAACTTGTATTCTTGAAGTGATTTTATTAAAATTATCTGCAGTTTTTCCAATAACTTTTAAGCTGTATGTGGTCTTTATTGAAGGTGTTGATAGCAGGAACTTGTCACGTATTTTTTGCCCCTTTTAAAAATAATTTTAATTTTTTTTAGGTGTACAGAAGTAAAGTTTTATTTAATTTTTAAATAATTCAAGCTATTTTCTTTTTTTAAATTTTTTATTATATTTATTGGGGTGACATTGGTTAATAAAAACATACAGGTTTCAAGTGTACAATGTAACAAAACATCATAACTTTTGATCCAATCATTCTAGGACCATCTCTAGGATCTCATATTTAGATATAAGCAGACAAGGTGCAAAGATACATGTAAAACTTTTTAAATTGTTGCACTGTGTTTAATTTTTTAAATTGCATATTAATTATCCAGTAGGCAAAGATTAAAAAGTTTGATAAAACGCGATGTTGGAACATTTTACCAAAATAGTAACCCTAGTGGATTTTTGAGTGGTGGAATTTTGAGTGTTTTTCTACTTTCTTCTTCATACATTCCTCTGTTGTTTAGATTATTTTGCAATAAACTTTAAAATTAGAAAAAGTAATAATACAGTTTATTCTTTTTTTTACTTCTTTGTATTATTTTATTTATTTATATATATTTTTGATTTCTTTATTAATTACAGTATTACATGTGTCCTTTTCCCCCCATTACCTCCCCCAACCCTCCCCCCCGCATTCATACCCTTAGCCCCCTGTTGTCTGTGACCATTGGTTAGGCTTATATGCATGCATACAAGTCCTTTGGTTGATCAATTCCCCTTACCCCCACACCCCCTACCTTCCCTTAGGTTTGACGTTCTGATCAATGTTTCTCTGTCTCTGGATCTATTTTTGTTCATCAGTTTATGTTGTTCATTATTTTCCATAAATGAGTGAGATAATGTGATATTTATCTTTCTCCAAATGGCTTATTTCACTTAGCATATGTCTCTCCAGCTCCATCCATGTTGTTGCATGGTAAGAACTCCTTTTTTACCGCAGCAGAGTATTCCATTGTGTAGACATACCACAGTTTTTTAATCCACTCATCTGCTGATGGACACTTAGGTTGCTTCCAAATCTTAGCTATTGTAAATTGTGCTGCTATGAACATAGGGGTGTGTATATCTTTTCTGATTGGTGTTTCTAGTTTCTTGGGATATATTCCTAGATGTGGGATCTCTGGGTCAAATGGGAGTTCCATTTTTAGTTTTTTGAGGAAACTCCATACTGTTCTCCACAGTGGCTGCACCAGTCTGCATTCCCACCAGCAGTGCACGAGGGTTCCCTTTTCTCCGGATCCTCGCCAGCACTTGTCATTTGTTGATTTGTTGATGATAGTCATTCTGACAGGTACAAGATGGTACCGCATTGTCGTTTTGATTTGCATCTCTCGGATAATTAGTGACTTTGAGCAGGTTTTCATATGTCTCTTGGCCTTCCTTCTGTCTTCTTTTGAAAAGTATCTATTTAGGTCCGTTGCCCATTTTTTGATTGGGTTGTTTATTTTCCTTTTGTTAAGTTGTACGAGTTCCCTGTAAATGTTGGAGATTAAACACTTATCAGTGATATCATTGGCAAATATATTCTCCCATGCAGTGGGTTTTCTTGTTGTTTTGTTGATGGTTTCCTTTGCTGTGCAAAAGCTTTTTATTTTGATGTAGTCCCATTTGTTTATTTTCTCTTTAGTTTCCATTGCCCTAGGAGTGGTATTGGTGAAGAAATTGCTTTGGCATATGTCTGAGATTTCTCTGCCTGTGGATTTCTCTAGTATTTTTATGGTTTCCCATCTTATGTTTAAGTCCTGATCCATTTTGAGTTTATTTTTGTGTATGGTGTAAGTTTGTGGTCTAGTCTCATTTTTTTTGCATGTATCTGTCCAATTTCCCAACACCATTTGTTGAAGAGACTGTCTTGACTCCATTGTATGTTCATGCCTACTTTGTCAAATATTAATTGAGCATAGTGGTTTGGTTTGATTTCTGGGTTCTCTATTATATTCCATTGATCTATATGTCTGTTCTTGTGCCAGTACCAGGCAGTTTTGAGAACCGTTTTTTGTAATACAGCTTGATATCTGGTATTGAGATCCCACCTACTTTATTCTTCTTTCTCAGGATTGCTGTGGCTATTCGGAGTCTTTTTTTATTCCATATGAATTTTTGGAAAAGTTCATTCTAGATCTGTGAAATATGTTGTTGGTATTTTAATGGGGAGTGCATTGAATCTATAGATTGCTTTGGGTAGTATGGACATTTTGATCATGTTGATTCTACCAATTCATGAACACGGTATGTTCTTCCATCTGTTTATGTCTTCCTCTATCTCTTTTTTCAGTGTCCTGTAGTTTTCCGCATATAGGTCTTTTACCTCCTTAGTTAAATTTATTCCTAGTTATCTTAATTTTTTTGGTGCAATGGTAAATTGGATTGCTTTTTTAGTCTCTCTTTCTATAAGTTCATTATTGGTGTATAGAAATGCCATAGATTTCTTGACGTTAATTTTGTATCCTGCTACATTGCTGAATTCATTTATTAAGTCTAATAATTTTTTGATGGAGTCTTTAGGATTTTCTATGTATAGTATCATGTCATCTGCAAATAAGGACAGTTTTAGTTCTTCATTTCCAATTTGGATGCCTTTTATTTCTTCTTCTTGTCTGATCGCAATAGCTAGTACTTCCAGCACTATGTCGAACAGGAGTTGTGAGAGTGGGCATCCTGTCTTGTTCCTGTACTTAGGGGAAATGGTTTTAGTTTTTGCCCATTGAGTATGATGTTGCCTGTGGGTTTATCATATATGGCTTTTATTATGTTGAGGTATGATCCTTTTATTCCCACCTTGTTGAGAGTTTTTATCAAGAAAGCATGTTGGATTTTGTCAAATACTTTTTCTGAATCAATTGATATGACTATGAGATTTTTATCTCTCAATTTGTTTATGTGATGTATCACGTTTATTGATTTGCGAATATTGTACCATCCTTGCATCCCTGGGATAAATCCTATTTGGTCATGGTGTATGATCTTTCTGATGTCCTGCTGGAGCTGATTTGCTAGAATTTTGTTGAGGATTTTGGCATCTATGTTCATGAGGGATATTGGCCTGTAATTCTCTTTCATTGTGTTATCTTTATCTGGTTTTGGTATTAGGGTGATGCTGGCTTCATAGAAAGAGCTTGGAAGTGTTCCTTCCTCTTGTCCTTCCATTGTGTTTCATAACATTTGCATGGTTGTGTTTTTACTGTCTGGAATAGTCTGAGGAGGATAGGTTTTATTTTTTTTCATTTTTTTTCCACTGTTGTAAATTTTATTTTTTTAAATTTCTTTATTGATTAAGGTATCACATATTTGTCCTCATTCTCCCATTCTGATTCCCAACCCCTCCCCACTTACGTCCCCACACCCCTGTTGTCTATGACCACTGGTTAGGCTTGTATGCATGCATACAAGTCCTTTGGTTGATCTTTCCCTTTCTCCCACCTTCCCCTACCTTCCCTCTGAGGTTTGACAGTCTTATCAATGCTTCCCTGTCTCCGGGTCTGTTTTTGTTCATCAGTTTATGTTGTTCATTATTTTCCCTGGATTAGAGAGATCATGTGATACAAGAAATACACTTATAAGAACCAAAAGTAAGACAAGCAATAATGGTTATCCTGGGAGGCAAATGAATCAGTCTGTAGTGAGTTTCATTCTGGGCCAACAGTTCTTTTGAGTCCAAATTTCAATGTCAAACAGTTCCTTATGTGTACATGTCAGCAATGATATTTCAGTTTTGAATGGTGGACAAATGGTGACAATGCAGGTCCGACCCTCTCTGGTTTGGTCCTGGGCAACCTGCAGCGATGCATAGCTGCTGACTGCTAGAATGGCAAGGCGTCGTCAGCGTCTTCCATCTCTGCATTGTTTCTCTTCTGTCTTCATGGCTGTTGCAGTCCTGTCAATTCCTCCCTGTTGCAGGAATCCACATGGTCTTGGTGTTGTTTTCTGAATATACAAACATATTCTTGACCAAAAGTTAATAAAGGAATCTTTTCTATAAACTTGACTTGGGATCATTTTTCATTTTTTGCCCAAACGATTTTCCACAATGTGTGTTTTTCATGGATGTCTTGCTGTTAGCATTACAAATGAAAGTTAATTTTCTAAAGTAAAAATTTTCTAGATGTAATTTACTTACAGGGTATTTTTCCTTACATGATATTCTTCTACTATCCCCCCTTTTTCTTATTTAAATATTAGTAGGAGGCTTTTGGAAATTTTATAATGTAGTCTTGATAGCTTTTAAATTTTGATTTTTTGCACTAAAATATGACTGTCATAGGTTCATTGCATGATACGTAATTTTACCATGAGATGAACTACCAATAAAAATTTTAGTTAACATTTTAGGAATAGCTTTTTTCCAGTACAATTAATTTTTCTAGAGTATTTGCTTATTTCAATTAGCCAATTTAAATTTGCCTGAAAACTTGACTACTGTTTTACTATCAAATTTATTACTCTAACAACAATCTTATTTTACCCTGTAAATATTGGTGGAAGGGATTATTTGCCTTCTTGAGTAGGTCCTGAGCATACCTGGTGGTAGGCTGGATTTAGATATCGTAAACCCACTTCCCCACACCATGGGTACAAGACAACTCAAACAATTCTTGTTGGAGTGAGAGGGCAGCTGCTGTCGGCCAAGTCTCTGTCTGTTACCTGGGTCCCGATTTGAGCTGGGCATGGGAAGTGAAGCAGCCATGGGGGCAGTAGACCTCCCTCAGAAGGGTTGAGGGTTCAGGCCCCTGCAAGGTTGGGGGGGTGAGGGTCTGTGCCCCACCTCTGTTGACCCCCAAGTTCTCTCCTGATGGCCCCTCTGCGACTGTGCCTGTCTTAGGTTGTTCCTTCCCTGAGGAATCTTACCCGTCTCTGGCTAACCAGCCATCCTCCAGGGCCAAGCAGGGTGATGTGTGGTTCAGTTCTGTCTCCTTGGTAGCCTATGTCCCCGTGGCCTCCACACCCAGCACCTGCCTTGGAATCCCCTCGCCTGCTGGCGAGGCCCTGGCACTAATCATATATCTTGGGTAACCCAGGTTTCTTCTCCATGGAGGACCCAGCTCACCCCACTGGGTGAGAGATAGATCCATGGTACCAGCCACCATGAGGCTTCAACCTCGGCATGAACAGAAAGCTCAGGCAACCGCTGTGGGCAATTGGATTGTGAGAAGAGGATCCCTCTTGGCCAAAAGGGCAAGAGGGGCCCATATAGAATGCTCAGGTGCCTTTGAGGAGGATAGGTTTTAGTTCTTCCTTGAATGATTGGTAAAACTGCCCTGTGATGCCATCTGGCCCCGGGCTTTTGTTTGCTGGAAGCTTTTTGATGACTGCTTCAATTTCTTCCATAGTTATCAGCCTATTGAGATTTTTAGAATCTTCCTGAGTGAGTTTTGGAAGGTTGTATTTTGCTAGGAATAAGTCCATTTCCTCCAGGTTGTCAAGTTTGTTAGAATAGAGTTTTTCATAGTATTTTTAAACAATCCTTTATATTTATGTGGCATCTGTTGTTATTTCTTCTCTTTCATTTCTGATTTTGACTATTTGGGTTCTTTCTCTTTGCTTCTTGGTGAGCTTGGCTAGAGGTTTGTTGATTTTGTTTATCCTTTCAAAAAACAGCTCTTGGTTTCATTGATCTTTTGTATTGTTTTTTGGTCTCAATGTCATTCATTTCTGCTCTCATCTTTATTATTTCCTTTCTTCTGCTCACTGTGGGCTTTTCTTGTTGCTCTCTTTCTAATTCTTTGAATTGTAGATTTAGATGATTTATTACCATTTTTCTTGTTTTTTGAGGTAGGCCTGTAAAGCTATAAAGTTCCCTCTCAGGACTGCTTTCATTGTTTCATAGCATATGCATTGTTGTGTTTTTATTGTTATTAGTCTCCAGAATGTTTTTAATTTCTTCTTTGATCTCATTGGTAATCCAGTCATTGTTTAATAGCATGCTATTCAGCTTCCAAGTGTTTGAATTTTTTTGAATTTTTTATTGTAATTTATTTTTAATATTATGCCACTGTGGTCCGAGAAAATGCTTGATATGATTTCAATCTTCTTGAATTTGGGGAGACTTTGCTAGTGACCCAATATGTGGTCTATTTTTTAAAATGTCCCATGGGCACTTGAGAAGGATGTATATTTCATGTCTTTGGGATGAAATGCTCTCAAGATATCAATTAGGTCCATCAGATCTAGTGAGTCATTTAGAATTGCTGTTTCTTTGCTAATTTTTTTTTCTAGAAGATTTATTCAGTGATGTCAGTAGTGTATTAAAGTCTCCTACTGATTATATTGTGATTGTATTGTTGTCGATCTCTCCCTTGATATCTTCCAGGAGATTTTTTATATATTTGGGTGCTCCTGCGTTGGGTACATATATGTTTACCAGGGTTATATCCTCTTATTGTATTGATCCCTTCATTATTATGAAATGGCCTTCCTTATTTCTTCTTATGGCCTTTACTTTGAGGTCTATTTTGTCAGATATAAGTACTGCTACCACAGCTTTTTTTTTTTTTTTTTCCATTTGCCTGAACGATGTTTTTTCTTCCCTTTACTTTCAGTCTGTGTGAGTCCCTTTTTCTGAGGTGGGTCTCTTTAAACAGCATATATATGAGTTGTGTTTTTTTATCCATTCAGCCACTGGATGTCTTTTGATTGCAGCATTTAGTCCATTTATGTTTAAAGTTATTATTGATAGGTACTTGTTTGTAGCCATTTTTATGTTTTGTGCCTGTGTTCCTTCTTACCTTTTTATTTCTTCTTTTTACACCAGTCCCTTTAGCATTTCTTGCATTGCTGGCTTGGTAATGATAAACTCCTGTAGTCCTTTTTTTGTCTGTGAAGCTCCTTATTTCCCCTTCAATTTTGAATGATAGTGTTTCTGGATAGAGTATTCTTGGATTCAGTCCCTTGATTTGCATCACTTTGTAAATTTCCTTCAATTATTTTCTGGCCTGATGTGTTTCTGTTGAGAAATCATTTGATTATCTAATGGGAGATCCCTTGTATATAACTTTCTTTCTCTCTCTTGCAGCCTTCAAGATTTTCTCTTTGTCCTGAATATTTGCCATTGTAATTATGATGTGTCTTGGTGTGGGTCTTTTCGAGTTCATCGTGTTTGGGACTCTGTGTTTGTGTGACTTTTTTCTTCACCACATTAAGGAAGTTTTCTGACATTATTTCTTCAAATAGGTGTTCTAACCCTTGTTCCTCTTCCTGTTGTTCTGGCACCCTTATCATCCGTATGTTGCTTCGTTTCATGTTGTCCTAAAGGTCCCTTAGGCTCTCCTCCTGTTTTTTAATTTTTTTATCCAATTGCTATTCAGTTTGGCTGTGTTTTGCTTCCCTGTCTTCTAATTTGCTAATTCGGTCCCCTGCTTCTCCTAGTCTACTCTTGAAACTTTCCATGGTGTTTTTTATTGCGGCTATATCACTCTTCATTTCTTCTTGATTCTTACATAAGTTGTTGATTTTTTAATCCATTTCTTCTTGATTCTTACATAAGGTGTTGATTTTTTTTCTTCCATCCGGTTTATGAACTCCATGACCCTTATTCTGAATTCTTTTTGTGACATATTGCATGCCTCTGTTTCACTTAGATGCTTTTCTGGTGATTCCTCTTTTTCTTTCCTTTGGGGGCTTCTTTGTCTACCCATTTTTGCTCTCACCAACTGATCTAGATGTCTAGTCGTGCAGGGGCTGCTCCTTGGGTAGCAGTGGCTCCTCAGGCTGCAGTTGCTCCTTGGGCAGTCACAGTAGCAGCTGCTTCTCAGTTGGAAGTGGCTCCTCTGATGGGTGCTGTTTGCAGCAGTGGTGTCCCTTCTGGCTGGTGGGGGAGGCTGCTCACACAGCTGCTGTTCCTTGGACGGGGGTGGGATGATTATGAGGCTGCTACTCCTTGAATGGGGACAGGTTGTGCATGGTCACTGCTCCTCGGACAGGGGCAGACTGCTCATGTGGATGAGGCTCTTTAGGTGGGGGCTAGCTGCATGATGCTGCTGCTCCTCAGATGGGGCGGGCTGCTCGTGATGCTGCCGCTCCTTGTATGGGTGCAGGTTGCTTGTGCAGCTGCTTCTCCTCAGACGGGGGACGAGCTGCTTGTGTGGCTGCTGCTCCTTGGGTGGGAGTGAGATGCACGTGCTGTTGCTGCTCCTCGGACAGGCGCGTGTCGCTCACCCGGCTCCTTTTTGTCAGACAGGTGCAGGCTGCGTGTGGCTACTGCTCTTCAGAAGGGGGTGGGCTGCTCACACAGCTGTTGCTCCTTGGAAGGGGGCTGGCTGCTTGTGCAGCTGCTGATCCTTGGCTGGGGGCAGGTTGCTTGCACAGCTGCTGCTCTTAGGACAGGTGCAGGGTGTGGGCTGTGCACAGCTACTGCTCCTTGGATGGGGGCTGGCTGCGTGGGCCTGCTACTCCTCAGTTGTGGGTGGGCTGCTCGTGCAGCTGCTACTCCTCGGATGGGGTGAGCTGCTCATGTGGTTGCTGCTCCTCAGACAGGGGAGCAAGCCACTCACACAGCTGTTGCTCCTTGGACAGGGGCAGGCCACATGAAGCTGCTGCTCTTAGGCCTGGGGCAGGTTGCTCTGGGACTGCTGCTCCTTGGACAGGAGCAGGCTGCTCACGTGTCTGCTGTTCACGTGGTTGCAGTGCCCTGGGCTAAAGCGTTGGGCCGGTCAGAGGGGAATGCACTACAGAACTCACAGGAGCCTGTGCCTGGGGTGGCTGCAGCCTCGATGACCGTGGAATGACAGCCTAGGTATCAGATCCCTGGCAGGGGTGGCTGTATAGTCCCAGGTGTTATCTGAGAGCACTCTGGGTGGAGTTGAGGCTGGGCACCCAGTTACAGTAGCTCTCCCCTTCAAAAAGCCTAGGCCTCTGAGAACAAGCCGGCCTCCCGGTACTTTTTGCAGTGGTAGCAGAAGCTGCCTAGTTAGGTGAGCCCAATTAGCCTGTTCCTGAAGGTCCTGTGGGATCTAACTGTGCCTCACTCACACACACACACACACACACACACACACACACACACACACACATACACCCCACCTGACCACACACTCCTCTTTTGCTCCCTCCTTCACACATTCATGCTCTCTCCCTCACTGCCGTATTCTTCCTGCCTCTATAGTTGGGTCTGGGGTGTTATTGACCCATTCGTGGAAGAAGTTTCCTCTCTAGGTGTCTAGTTATGTGGCTTGCTCTCTAGTACCTTGGCCAGACAGGATAAAATTCACGTTGACAAGACACAACACAAGAGGAACTAAGCACAAATGTACTCATGACACCCATAACCCCAATATAAGTGACCACCTGAGAAAAAAGAGAATTAGGGGAGAGAAAAGAGAGCACGAATGATACTGAAGAGAGAGACAAAGATAAGAGATAAAAGAAAAAGGAAGAAAAAGGGGAATATATGTATATGAGGTAAGACATCGCAGAACCAATAGGTACACCAAAAAAATACAAACACCAAACACCTCGCAAAGAGGGTGGGGCAGAATCTGTAGAGGCTGAGCTTATGTACTGAAAATAAGACTAAGCATTGGCTGAATATAGAGAGGGCCTCAACTCACTATTGAGGAAGTAGAAAGGGAATGAGTGGATAAGAAGAAAGAGATTGAGAAGAAAATAATAATAATAAATTTACAAAAAAACTGATTTCATAAATGGCATAAAAATTAAAAATAGCAAGTAAAAATAAAATAAAATATAGTGATGGAAAAATAATGCAAAAAGAAACAGAAAATAAAACGACAGACAAAAACAGGAAAACAAAAAAAAAAAGAAGAAAAGAAGAGAAAAAAAGGGATAACAAAATAATAAAAAAATAAGAATAAAAGTGAAAAAAGTAAAGTGTCGTTCCTTTGGCTGGCTTATGATCCTAGTCGTCTGTACTGTACTGTTTCTCAGTTTCCCATTGCTGGGCAGAAGGTTTCTCTTTAGGCCAGTCCTCTGTGGACTCTCAGGGACTATTCAGATTCCTTTGTGTCATTCAGGGTGGAATCTGGGTGTGGTTGTATTGGTGGCTTGGCGACTGGAGGGAGGGGCTATCTCTCAGGAGAAAATGGCAGCCTGTGCTCAGGTATGACTCAGCACCAGACTTGCTACCACCTCTCCTGGACCACCTCCCCTCCCCAGACTCCACAAGTCCATACCTTCTCCCACACCTCAGCCATGGGTAAGTGTCTGTATCTGAAAGGTCATATGAACTAGGTTCAGTGAAGAAAGGCACAGTCCCCAGAGTGGGGAAGGACTGTGTCTCTGCAAGCTCCTCTCTTGCTGGCACTGTGCGGGCTACCTGATCTCAGATCCAAAATCCAAAGTCCAAAATCCCCTGCCTCCCACAGTGTCTTGGACCTTTATTTCACAGTCAGATGCTTTGCCTGTCCCCAGGGATGCAGCTTGGCACCGTGAAGTTTCCCCCTGACCCTTTGGGCATAGAGGTCCAGCAGACTCTCCTGCCTAGATCCTTGATTTTACCTCCAGGGGACCTCTGCCCTTCCTGGCTGCAAACTATCTCACCAGCTGAGTCTCCTTTGCCATTTCGGTTTGAATTCTATTCGTTTCAGCCACTCACTCTATTTGCTCTGGGACAAGGCTCAGGACACGTCCGTCTATTCCACCGCCATTTTGTCTCTAATAATTTTAAGTTTTGATGTAATTTCAAATTTACAGAAATGTTACCAGAATAATAGGAGGGCCTTCCATATACCCTTGACAGAGACTCATAAGTTTTGTTCATTTGCCTAATTTTTTGATTGTCTCCTCCCTTCCCCACTCCCTCTTTGTGTGTGTATATGTATGTGTGTGTATATGTCTTTGTGAGGATTTGTGTTTCATTTCTCTTGGTAGACTTCTGGGTTAAAGTTGATGAGCCATGTGGTAATTTTTATGAACCTGAGGAATTGTTTCCAAGCTAACTATATAATACTAGAGGCCCAGCCCACAAAAATTGTGTGCGAGTATGGTCCCTAGGCCTGGACTGCAATCAGGGCCATCTTCCCCAGCTGCCCACAGCCAGCCCCACCCCATGTTGCCACCTACTCCCGGTCCCCATTCACCATTGGGTGATAGGTGCCTGACGGCCGGGGAAAGGGACCTAGAGGTTGGCTATTCCTGCCCACTCATTGGCCCTGCCCCTGCCACGGGTGGCCATCAGGTGACCAGAGCCTGCCAGCTGGGGAAAGAGGCCAAAAGGTGGTCAGTGCACCTCATAGTGACTGGTCCAGCAGTCGTTCTGGTGATTCTGCCATTAGGGTCAATTTGCATATTACCCTTTTATTACATAGGATTATTATATAGGATAGAGGCCTGGTGCATGGGTGGGGGCCAGATGGCCTTCCCTGAAGGGGGCCCTATATCAGGGTGGAGGGTACCCATGGGGGGTGGGGCCAGCTGGGGTGAGGGGCTGTGGAGTTTGCAGGCTGGCCACGCCCCCAGCTTTGTTAGGAAGGATGTCCAGAATGACGTCTTGAAAAAGTCCAGTCTATCCAGTCTAATTAGCATATTACCCTTTTATTAGTATAGATTGTATTCCAACCACCTGTGTTTGATGGTTCCAGTGTCTCCACAACTTGTATAGTATTTCTTATAGTCTGGTTTTTTTTAATTTGAATGTATTGCAGTGACATTGGTCAGTAAAATTATATAGGTTTTTGGTATACAATTATACAGTACATCATCATTTGTATATAGTACTGTGTGCTCACCACCCCAAGTCAAGTTGCCTTCCATCATCATTCATCTACTTCACCCCACTCCCCTTTAGTCTGTCTTTTTGCTGAGACCCCTTCTAGCAGATATGAAGTAGTATCGCATTGTGGATTTAATTTACATTTCCCTAGCACAATTGATAATGAGTATTCTCTCCTATGCTGTTTATCATTTGTGTATCTTTGGAGAAATATATATTCAAATATATGACTCCCAACCCCTTTGGGGGTTGTTTGTCTTATACATTTTAAGAAATCACATATTATGAACACAAGTCCTTTATCAGCTGAATCTTGTCTTTTTAAAACCCAGTCTGGCAATCTCTTATGTTATTTGAGTTGTAGGGTATGGTTCCTTCATATTTAATATTAATATAGTTGTTTTTAATAGCTGCTATTTCACTTTTTGTTTTCTGGTTTTCCTATAAATAAAAAGGTCCCTATGTTCCCTTTTTATTTAAGTTACATTTTAGTGATGATAACACACATCAACTTATCACAGTATACTTCAAAATAATACAAATTTAATTCTGGTAAAATGTATTAACTTTATTCTAGTAGCTTCTTTTCTTCTCTTTGTGCTATTATTGTCATTTGTAGTATGTGTATGTGTTACAACTCAACAATACAGTGCTATAACTACACTTTATATAATCATATTTTCAGTCTTTGTTGGGCATGTCTTTAATGTGCCTTTTTTTAAAGAATAATTTTGCGGGATATAGAATAATACATGGTCAGACAGCTTTTTTTTTTCTTTTTTAAAAGTTTTCCTTGTTTTTTAAAAAACATATTTTTTATTGATTTCAGAGAGAGGAAAGGAGAGGAAGAGAAAGACAGAAACATCAATGATGAGAGAGAATCATTGATCGCATCATTGACCGCCTGCCTCCTGCATACCACCTATGGAGAATTGAGCCTGTAATCCAGACATGTGTTCTGACCGTGAATCGACCCATGACCTCCTGGTTCATAGGTTGATGCTCAACCACTGAGCCACACTAGCCAGGCAGTTTTTTTCATTAATAACTTTGAATATGTTATCCCACAGATCCTTGACTTCCATTATTTTGGTGAGAAGCCAGCAATTAATCAAAATATTTGTCTCCTTTGGTGATAGGTTATTTATCTCTTATTTTCAA